>JABYQS010000159.1:0-84648 GCA_022592435.1 Cerioporus squamosus | reverse complement strand
ATAACTGCCCAAGTTTGAAGTTGAGGAAATACTGAAGAGACAAGAACTGGAGGTAATCGCGGTTTGACGCACGTACAGCTGGGGTCGAGAGCTATCGGCTGTGCCGACGGAGAAACAAGGCCGCCGAGAACGCGGTGACAAGCTCGCTAACCACTGCAGATATTGCCCGCGTCCCTTCACATTGACGAGACGCGCGATCGGAATCTGGGACTGGAGGGTCGTCCTCCTTTCGCGACTGCATCTCTCCCTCTTCCCCCATCCCCATCGTCCTCCCTTACTCTCACCAGTGCACTCTACGCCTGCGAGTCGGTGTCGCTCAACTAGTACCCGCCACGCACGCGCTCCCTCTTCGCACGACACACAAGATCTCGCACACGACTGGGTCAATGAAGCGGTCTCGGTTACGGCGCAGGTATGTACATCTTTGCACCTCTCGTCGTCGCGACGTCTCAACACTCCTCCATCCGTCGCAGCTCACGGTGTCGACTGTGAAGACCTCAGCTGCTGCTTCTAGCAGCATGCTCTACTATGCGACCTCGCACAGGCGGATGACGACGAGGTACGTACCTATGCCCGTCTCACTGCAGAACCGTCATTGACGTGTCACTTCGCAGCGACGCGAGGCTCACGAGCGGCGGTGACAACATGTCGGCCGGCTCCTACCTCCTTCCTTCGCATCTCCCCTCGCCTCCCGACCGGGGCAGCCCCCATCCACACCGTCTTGTAGGAGTCCGAAGCCACGGCGAGCTTGTTCCCGGGAGGACGTCCGAGGTGTCCCACCCTGTGTTGAACTTCGCCATTCTCTCGCTACAAGTTCTGCCCCCTGCCCCGCCCCTCGTTCTGCACGCTGTGCGGCCAGATCGTGCGGCATATAAGATCAGTGCGTCGTTATGGACGTCGTCGACGTGGCAGCGGTACTGACTCATAGTCTTCTTGACTTCAAAGCCGGCAGACACGTCGCAGGACGCGATGGACTACCGCGAGCTCCGCTTTGCTTTCAACAGAGGGCACTCCGTGTTGAGTCGAACACGGTGATTGTGTCCGTCGCGCGCGGGGTCTTCAGACCACAACCCTGACCTCGAGCTGAGGCGGTCAGCGACGCGTCAGGTAAGCGCAAGCTCACCTTGTCTGGATGTACTCGTGCTTACCTGTATCACCGACAGGACTTCCGGGGCGATGGACTGCCGCCAAGCAGTAGCGAACGTCTACGGGACGAGTCCGCGGACACTCGTAAGTCGAATTCCCCGCTTCGTGCACCTGCAAAGCTTGAACTCACTGGTCTTTTTCAGACTTGGCGCAGAGTTGCCTCGCGGTCGCCGGTGCTTGATGCTCCCGGGCATGCTCTAGCGAAGTCAACGCATCTCCCAGGTTCCATGCCTTCCGCCGCCACTTGCCTCCTGGCTGCGCCCCGGACGCATATGCACACGGCACGTCCGCATTGGCGAACTCCTGGCCGGCGCCATGGGCTTGAGCGTCGCCCGGGTTCTGCAGCAACGTCAGCCCACATATGCGTAAGTCATCTTCGCGTCTCCCCACGCACCTGGCACTCGAACTCACCTCGGTTTCCAGGCCTTGCGCGGCGTCGCATCACGCTGAAGGTGCTCCCGGGCTTGCGTCTACGGGTCGCGCCCTCTCCCGGGGTCCGCCCCCGCCGCTGTCGCTGACCACCGGGCGGTCTCGTTCGACGTCTCCCGGACTGCGCCGAGGTCTTGCTCGTCGCCCTGAGGCCTTTGCTACGCCATTTCCAGCGCTCCCGGGCATGCTGCGAGGCCTCTCGGGCACTCTGTGTGGACCCGTCTTCGCCGCGCCACATCACACATGCCCTGGCCGGCTATCTTGCATCATAAAGTGAGCAAAACTCGGTACGTGTCCTCTGTTCGACCATACACACCTTCGCTCACCTGGTTTCCGGCTTCTAGACCTCTGTCGCCGTCGCGAACGACACGCGACGGCATCCTCCATGCGCGCGCTCCCGGGCAGACGTGGAAGTCTCCCGGCCTGCCGGAGACGTGTCGCGGCGCTCATGGCGCGGTGTGATCTCTGCTTCAAGAGGTCAGCGCGCGTCCGCTAGCTTCTCCTCCATACGCACCTAGACTCCGACTCACCTTCATGTCGGCGCCGCTCCATCGCGGCGGCCGCAGGCCGCCCGCAACCACAGCGGGCTTCCTGACAGTACCGGCGGCGCGACGTACGATGTCCCAGTCGCCAAAGACGTCTGCGTGGAGCCGAGACCACAGCAGACGTCCTCTCGGTGGTCTTCCAGCGGACTCTTGACTGCAGTTGATAGACTGTGTGCAAAGGTCAGTTCAGTCGTTGTCTTGTCTGCTGTTCTCCACCTTCCAGACACTCACCTTGTTTCGCAGTCTCCGTTTCCAGTTTCCGTCGCCGCGCCAGCCGCCGAAGTCTTGCATCCTCGCGACGCGACTCCCGGGCTGCAGACGGCGGTGAGATGCTGGTGCAAAGCGAACGTGCAGCAGCCGTGCGACGAGATGCGCTCTTGGGCAGTGCGCGTGGGGGGTGGGGAATAGGCACGTACTCGAGCCTCACACAAAAGCAGCCACTTACCTTTGTTTCTCTCAGCTCATGTTTCGGCCTCTGGAGCCTCCCAGCTGTACCAGGCGCTCCCGGCCTCTTTTCCGACTTCCAGAGCTCTGACGCCGGGTTGGGACCGTCGCAGTCCTATGCGCGCGCTCCCGGGCAGACACAGGTGTCTCCCGGCAGGCCGGGAGGACGTGTCAACATGCCATGGCGCGGCGGGATCTGTGCTTCGAGAGGTCAGCACGCGTCCGCGGTCTGCTCCATACGCACATCTGACTTGGACTCACCTTGGTGTCAGCGCCGCGACATCGCGGCGGCCGAAGGCCGCAACAGCAACAGTGGGCTTCCAGTTGCCGCGAAGTACGCGTCCAGGTCGTCAAGACGTCCGCATGGTGTCGTGCGGCAGACGTCGTCCCGGGGTAACTTCAGTCGACAGACTGCATGCGCAAGGTGAGTTCATCCGTCGTCGTCTCCTCTGCTGTTCTCCTTGCTATGTGGCTTACCTTGTCTCCACTGTCGACGCCAGCCGCGGAGGTTCAGTCCCGGGCTGCAGACAGCGGCGAGACTCGCATCTCCCGGACGTGATAGCGCGTCGCCGCCAAGTGAGACAGCAATGCGCTTCTGCCAACGCGAACGTGTCGCCGCCGTCGGAAGGTGCGCTCTTGCGTGCGCGTAGGGATGGGGATAGGTACGTACTCCGAGTCTCTCACAGAAGCAGCCACTTACCTTCGTCTGTACCTCCGCAGCTCATTCGACTCCCAGCTGAGCCTCCCAGCCGTGCAAGGCGCTCCCGGGCTCTCCAGGGCGGCCTCCAATCCTCCTCGCTGCCAGCGTGTCGCGTCCGCGTGCCCAGAATCCAGAGGCAAGTCGCCGAAGGCCAAGACGCTGAGTCCGAGGCGCACAAATGTCCAGTACAGCCGCAGAACAAGCCCAGGACGAGAGTGCGCGAGTCAGAGGCGAGGACGGTGGTGGTGGAAGGAGACAGAGAGACGGCGGTGATGCGCGACTCGCCAAGTGCGGGATAGGCGCCCGCGTCTCGGAACCTTCTCCGACGCGCGAACGAGGCTCACGGCGAGTTCTGAGCGCAGACTTGGCGGTATACGCGCTTTCTATCGTGGAAGTGGTCGATGTATTCCTAGTTTTATGCTCAATACATGGCTTGTGCTCGACTTCCGAACACATTCTCTGTCCTCTGCGCGACTTTGTCTCACCTTCGACTTAACCACCCCGGCCGTCCTCTTCTCCCTGTCTCGGAAACCAGGACGAGTAAACAAACCAGCGGTGGAGAGCACGTACCCAGCCCTCTGCTTCTCTCCGCTCTTCGAAGTCCTCCAGGCAGCTCTACACAGCAGAGCACAACATGGAGGACAGCACTCCAGCTGTTCAAGTAACTCTGTACAGAGAGCGTGTATGAAGGAGCGTGTATGAAGGAGTGTGTATTAAGGAGTGTGTACGGTGTGTACGAAGGGGACTGAGGCAGACGATCGTCCTGGGAGATCTTGCAGACGGCGCTCGCCACGAGGCTGCCGTCGGGCACAGATCCCGCCGGACGCTGAACTTCGCACCTGCTCGCCGCGACCGCACACTCACACCACCGAACTGCACACCAGATAATGCCGAGAACAAGATATATTTCCTGTCTACACATGCGAGTACTACGCGCGACCACTTCCCGCCATCTATGTACGCGTTTTGCTTCTTGAGCACGCCCTGGTGAATGGCAACCAGAGCGAGACACAACGATCCGACCGCCACACGGAGCGCACACATCCCGGGCCAACCAAGCAGCGGAGAGGCCGCCGCCACGAGCGAGCTGCAATCTGCGAACACGGACAAGACACGCACCTTGTTCAAGAACAGTATGAGCGTCGTCTTCGCGAGCAGCGCGTTCTCGCACACCTGGCGCCAGAGCGTGATCGAGTCCTCGAGCCGGTTCACCTTCGGGTCCTCCTCGAGCACGAGGTTGAACGCGAGCGGCGCGAGGAAGATGATCGCCTGCACGTCGTCGAAGAACGGGATCCAGTGTTGTCGCTGCCGGGAGCGAGGACATCAGCACACGGGCACACGGGCAGGCGCAGCAAAGCAAGAGGGAGCGGACGTACAACGCTCCGGCTCCCGCCGACGTCGTAGATGTACCACTCCGTTCCCGGGAGCGCACCTGTGCGAGCGCGTGAGCATCGAGATGGGCTCTCGAGTCTGGAAGGCCTGGGACGTACCACCCTCCATGGTGAAGTGGTGCTCCTCGACGCCGAGCGTACGTACGCGTGCGCGTACGATGTCGTCTAGCCTGCTGTGAGAAAGGGCGCAGTGCGGATAGACGGTGGACGCACCATCTGTGGGCTCGTAGTTCATCACAGCGATCCGCCCCGCGTCGTTCAGAAAGCTACGTGCATGTCAGCAAACGAGCACGGACGGAGCAGACAAGAGACACCCACAACCCCGGCATATCCTGTATGCGCGCGTTCTGCTTCTTGAGCACGCCCTGGACGATCGCGTCCTCCCACAGCGTGACGATGTCGTCCCGGCACGCAGCGAGCACCGCCGTCGGGTTGTCCTTGAACCGCGCGTCGCCCGTACTCGGCCGGGACTGCGCGCCCTTCATCGCGGACACGAGCACGAGCGGCGGCTTCTCGGGGAGCACCGTGCTCGTGTTCGCGTTGATCGCGGTCAGGATGCCCTTCCACCCGCTGCCCGCGCGCACGCACACGTCGCGGTCCGCCGCACCGCCGTCGGGCATCAGCTTGCGCATGAGCTCGGCCTCGATCGGGAGCAGCGCGGAGAGGCGCATGCGAATTCGTCGGTGGTTGTCGTTCAGCGGGGACGTCGAGAAGCGCACCCCGGGCGACGACGGCGTGCGGCCAGCGACGCCCTTGCCCTTTGCGATCGAGGACGGCGTCGTCGTTTGCAGCGACGACTCCCATTCTTCCTGCAGGATCTCGAGCAGCCGTTTGATGTTTCTGAAAACGGAGACGGACGGTTAGCTGCTGGTGAACGCAGGGGAGAGTGGAGGAAGTAGCAGGACAGAAACTATGGGCAGACACAGATCGGCGGGCGTGTGTCGTGAAGAGCTACAGGCAGGGAGAGCACGAGTGGACTGGGAGACCCGTCTCGCAGAGTCCAGTGCCAGAGGGCGACGACACCCCCGTGTGCAGGAGAGCCAGGACGTGACGGGGCGGTGTGGGGACGCGAAGCGGGTGTATGCACGAGGACTGACCTGATGAGGTTGAGCTGGATGATGGTCTTCCAGGCAGCGCGCTCCTTGTGGAAGTGCTGGGGCGAGAACGCGAGCTGGAAGTCTGCGGGGCGTGAGCAGAGCAGGACACGGGAGAGAGGGGACGAGGACGCACTCTTGAGGGTCGTGCTCTTGCCGGACTCGGCCTGGCCTGGGGGACGTCGGCGGGCAGCGGGCAGAGACTCGAGGAGGGGGACGCACCGAGGAGGAGTATCTTGATCGCCTTCTTCCTGCGTTCGTACGCGCGGCGGGAGAGCGCAATCTCGTCGTCGATCTCGCGCGAGACCCGGGCAGCGTCCTCGAGCTCGCGGAGGCGGGCAGCGCGCTCCTCGGGGGTCTCGTCGATGGGCGGCTGGAGGGCCTTCGAGAGCGGGTCGTCGGGGTCGGGGGCAGACCAGAAGGAGCGGGCAGCGACGGCGGCCATCGCAGCAGCGAGCACGGAGGGAGAGAGAGAGCAGAGCCCGCCCACGCCGCACACACCGACCTGCACAGCCCGCCCCTCTTTGACAGCCAGCGCCCGGCCCCGGCCCGCGTCCAAGCCCGGTGGTGCGCCGTCTCGCGCCTCGCGCCTCGTTCGCGTTCTGCAGCCCGACGTCGCCGGCCTGTATGCGCATCGACGTCAGTGTCCCTCTGCTGCCTCATTCCGCCTCTGTCGTCGTCCTCTCGCCCAGTCGCACAGCACGCGCTCGCCCATGAGCTTTCCGCCTCTCCTCGACGCCCTCCACGCTGCGTCTGTGTCCACTCGCGTTCTGCGCGTCTGCTGCACTGAGCTCTGCCTCCAGGGACCCTCGCTCGCCGCCTTCTCTGCTCTCTCCGTGTGACCGCACCCTGGAGCGACCGCGCCACGCAGCAGCATCTCGACTTCAAGCAGGGCGCCCTCTGCATCCTCACCCTGTCGGGCAGTACGCACGCGCGTTCTCCAATACATATCGCGATGATGCGCCTCTACAGCACCGGTACCATTGTCGCTCACGCGTCGCGCGATGCTGCCGGCACTGAACTCTGCCATGCTCGCGTCGCCCGTCCTGCTAGCTACGTACGCCGCTCCGAGCACGTGGGTTGCTGTTCAGGTCCGTGTACAACTCCCGCATCCGCTTGAGCGCGTTCACGCTGCCCCCGTCCGAAAACCCGTCGCACTGCAGCTGAAGATCGACGCAGACTAGGTGCCACCCCGAGTACCGCCTCCGCCGCCCATAACCCATGCGCGGGGACGATCCCCTGCTCGGGCCATGCAAGCGGATGTCCCCAACGCGCACGCACACGTCTGAGTGCCCGCAGTCTGCAGAGCTCCTCGACCACGCACTCCGGACGAGCTCCGGGTGCGCATGCCGCGACGAGGAACGCCGGGCGATGAGCGAAGACGCGGCCGCAACGCTTGCATATCCGCTGACAGACGAGACGCACGCACGCCTTGGGGATGGAGGTGCGCCCATATGCATCCGTCTGGGCATGCTGACCTTCTCAGCTCGCCGTGCCACCCCGCAACACGTCGCCATCGATGGTGCAGCTCAAACTTCGCCCTTCGCACTACTTCCCGAACCCGGCGGCGCGTTCCGCAGAGGCTGTGTGCGCCGTCACTTCGACGATGTCGGTGGTTGCTTCGTCGCAGATGGAGGGGCGATAAGTACCGAGCCACCACGTATTCCGATTGGAGTTTGTCCTCGGATGAGTGCTTACTTGCCCGCGTCGGGCCCCCGTGCAGCAGTGTGGCTGACCATCATCTGGCTCTTCAGCCACCTCAGACGAGCCGACGTTGAAGTGGTCAACGCACTGACGGAACGGAGCTTGCAACTGCCACTGAAGCCAGACACGTCGCTTGGAATGGACGGACTCGGACTGGGTTGAGCTGCAAGGTGCGCCTGTCATGTTTAGCTTCTGCTTCCGTCCTCCCTTCGTTCATTCTTGAACGCGCGGTCGTCTGAGCTTCGTGCTTATCGGGATGCTATGCAGATGCAGTTTCGCGGTGTTCATCGACTACGGGAGTGCTTCCCGGCACCGGTCGCTAAGTGGAAACGTCTTCGTCGCTCAGTCTGGTGCAACTCTTGTTCTCCGCCTGCTCTGCTCGCTCCGCGGTACGGCACCCCGCAACGACTGCAACCATGTCGACTTTCAGTTCCATGCTCTCCTGACACATTACAGACGGTGCTCGTATGCTAATACACACAACGAGGTCCACAGTTACTATGAATCTCCCCTCAACGATGCCCGCACGCATCGGGCTTCTTGCGACAGTGCCCAGCAACCCGCACAGACAAACTCAGACACGACTGCTAGACGACGCCCGCCGGCACCCGGGCAACAGATGATCGACCCTGACGAGTGCTGCACTGCCGCGGACAGCCGGAGACTCGACCGTGCGCTCGATCTAGCCTGGGAGCACCACGTGTGCGGTCCTCAAAACAAAGCTCGACTCACCCATACCAATCCCGAATGCGCAGGGGACGGGCTGTACTGTGCATCAAGTGAGTACTGGGGAACACATGCCAAGATGGGACACAAGACATACCGTCCTGAAGAACCCGCCATCCCATTCTTGCATGCACGCTCCGCGCCTGGCGTGAAGCCCGCGTGGGCGGCGATGGCAACGACGGCGAGGATGGCAGCCACACAGTAGAGGGCGAAGGCAGAGAGAGGGGAGTGGAGTCAACTACACGGACTGGACAGCGGGAGCACACGACGAGGTGAGTACAGAACACCCAGCCCGCCGACCTGGTATTTATACCCCTCCTCCACACCGCCAAGTCCGAAGCTCATACACGCCCTCGGCGCTCGGTGCACGGCTCAGTCATCCGCATTCACATAATGCATAGGAAGCGGGCAGCGGGGCCACCGCCCGCTGACCGTGTCTTGGCGTCGCTGGGGATTGGGGTGAGAGCTCGGGAAAACAGTGGAGATGCGCCGTGGTACGCGTCGTATCCACAGGCTTGGGTCTCGTCTACGCGCACGTCCTACGCGGCTATGCGGGAGTTCCGTCTAGTGTGCGCCATCATGATTGCTTCGTGCGGCTGTGCTCAGCATTCTGAGCCCCATCGTCTGTTTGTGCAGAGCTCAGAGGGCCGGAGACTTGGCGAGCGTCGTTCTGCGTGCATGTCTGCTGCCAGTGCTTATAGCTGGCAGCTTCGAGTTGCGCCTCGAGGGTTGCAGTAGTACTGTGTCATGCTGCCGTCATGTCTCGAGGATACATCTAATTTTCATTTACTCATGAGACCCGCTGTATACGTCTTGGCCGCGTTTTGCCGTTTGGGACCCCGGGAGGTGGCTGAGACAGCTCCGCGTAAACGAGCAATGTCTGCTCGGGCGATCCGAGCGACAGCGTGCCAAGCACGGGAAGAAACAAAGCTGCGAGCGTGGGGTTATGTCTCCCATGTACGCGTCGATATTTCCCTCCAAGTCCAGGAGCCGCAGCCATGTACTCGATGCTCGTATACCCTACCAGCTATCAGCTCGTGCTAGAAATGGGAAGGAGTAGGTTGTGTGGACAGGTCAGTCGACGAGCAGGCTTCTTGCTCCGTCCACATCGTATCGAGCCTGTGTGCAATTTCGCTTGGCAGAAGACGGTGCACTGGCCCTCCGTCCACGTCGCATCGCAGCACAAGCGTAGTTTCTTGCGAGATGAATCGGTGTACCCGGAGATGCTCAACTCCAAGTCCGAGTGCGAGTCCGTGTCATTGGATCTTGTCGACCCTAAATCTCGAGAGGCACTTTCATTCAGTAGATGTATGCCCGGCCTGAGATGCAGACAGCGACAGCGAGCATACCATGACTTCGGTCCTAGTCTGCTTAGCACTGAGTCCGAACTTCTGGAGAGCGGTTACGAGCACCCGGCGGGTACCAATGCATGACATGATGGACGTACTTCACAAGCCTAGACTACGAGCCTGTGGCAATCTTGGCTTTAATTCAAATTCAGGCCCGGGAGCGGTGTATGCGCACGCCGCCTCGAAGCTCGAGGTAGTTCCTTTGCTCGTGCACACTTGCTCAATGCTCAGCGCGATACTGAGTGCATTGGAGATTGCCATCTTCAGTTGGAAGGAGCTTGAAAGCGACATAGGTATGCTCTATTGAAGCAGGGAGAATGCCCTTGTCCCGCGGGCAGACACCCACCGCGGCATTGGAAAGCTCCAGCCTTGCCGCCAGAAGCCCAGAAGACTGGGTGAAACATCTTTGCATCAGTATGGCTGGAAGCGTAAACTATGCTCGGGCGATCCGATGCAGTGCCAGGGACAAGGGAATAAGGAAGATGCGGGACTCGAAACTGGAGACCGGGAGCCATGTCTCCGTATGCCGGGTATACATGGAGATGTCCGTAGCGTGTATCCTGCTTCATTCTGCCATGGCAGGGAATCGGGATTAAGCGTACTCGGTGTGCTGAATTTGCGAGTGCTGGATGTGCAGAAACCTCTCTTCAGTTCGGGAACAATGAGCTCGGGTCGCAGAACAGATCTCGATGCTACTCCCGGGAGAGTGCAGTGGCATGCCGGGGCCCGGGAGAGAAGACTGACAAGCGGACGATATTCTCACTTGAAACGCGAAGAATATGGCCAGAGCATGGTATGCGAGAGGTCTGTACCGCCGCTCATATTTCCGACCACCGCGACAAACGGAGGACATTGCCACTCAAGCTACTGTGATCACCGCAACTATGTCAGTATGCCGAGCCATCCAGGAGGGCGCAATAGCGACGAGCATGCTGGAGTAGACGATCGACAAGTGGACGATCTGACATGAAACACAAATAATATGGCCGGAGCGCTGTACGCGGGAGGCCTGGACTGCCACTCATAATTCCGGCAGCGACGAACAGACGACATCGACAGTCAAGCTGTTTTGATGACTGCAACTATGTCAGTATACCAAGCCCTCAGAGTATGGTTCGGAAAACTAACATAACTGCCCAAGTTTGAAGTTGAGGAAATACTGAAGAGACAAGAACTGGAGGTAATCGCGGTTTGACGCACGTACAGCTGGGGTCGAGAGCTATCGGTTGTGCCGACGGAGAAACAAGGCCGCCGAGAACGCGGTGACAAGCTCGCTAACCACTGCAGATATTGCCCGCGTCCCTTCACATTGACGAGACGCGCGATCGGAATCTGGGACTGGAGGGTCGTCCTCCTTTCGCGACTGCATCTCTCCCTCTTCCCCCATCCCCATCGTCCTCCCTTACTCTCACCAGTGCACTCTACGCCTGCGAGTCGGTGTCGCTCAACTAGTACCCGCCACGCACGCGCTCGCTCCTTGCACGGCACACATGCTCTCGCACACGACTGGGTCAATGAAGCGGTCTCGGTTACGGCGCAGGTATGTACATCTTTGCACCTCTCGTCGTCGCGACGTCTCAACACTCCTCCATCCGTCGCAGCTCACGGTGTCGACTGCGAAGACCTCAGCTGCTGCTTCTAGCAGCATGCTCTACTATGCGACCTCGCACAGGTGGATGACGACGAGGTACGTACCTATGCCCGTCTCACTGCAGAACCGTCATTGACGTGTCACTTCGCAGCGACGCGAGGCTCACGAGCGGCGGTGACAACATGTCGGCCGGCTCCTACCTCCTTCCTTCGCATCTCCCCTCGCCTCCCGACCGGGGCAGCCCCCATCCACACCGTCTTGTAGGAGTCCGAAGCCACGGCGAGCTTGTTCCCGGGAGGACGTCCGAGGTGTCCCACCCTGTGTTGAACTTCGCCGTTCTCTCGCTACAAGTTCTGCCGTCCCTGCCCCGCCCCTCGTTCTGCACGCTGTGCGGCCAGATCGTGCGGCATATAAGATCAGTGCGTCGTTATGGACGTCGTCGACGTGGCAGCGGTACTGACTCATAGTCTTCTTGACTTCAAAGCCGGCAGACATGTCGCAGGACGCGACGGACTCCCGCGAGCTCCGCTTTGCCTTCAACAGAGGGCACTCCGTGTTGAGTCGAACACGGTGATTGTGTCCGTCACGCGCGGGGTCTTCAGACCACAACCCTGACCTCGAGCTGAGGCGGTCAGCGACGCGTCAGGTAAGCGCAAGCTTACCTTGTCTGGATATACTCGTGCTTACCTGTATCACCGACAGGACTTCCGGGGCGATGGACGGCCGCCGAGCAGTAGCGAACGTCTACGGGACGAGTCCGCGGACGCTCGTAAGTCGAATTCTCGGCTTCGTGCACCTGCAAAGCTTGAACTCACTGGTCTTTTTCAGACTTGGCGCAGAGTTGCCTCGCGGTCGCCGGTGCTTGATGCTCCCAGGCATGCTCTAGCGAAGTCAACGCATCTCCCGGGTTCCTCGCCCTCCGCCGTCACTTGCCTCCCGGCCGCGCCCCGGACGCATACGCACACGGCACGTCCGCATTGGCGAACTCCTGGCCTGCGCCATGGGCTTGAGCGTCGCCCGGGTTCTGCAGCAACGTCAGCCCACATATGCGTAAGTCATCTTCACGTCTCCCCACGCACCCGGCACTCGAACTCACCTCGTTTTCCAGACCCTGCGCGGCGTCACATCGCGCTGAAGGTGCTCCCGGGCTTGCGTCTACGGGTCCGCGCCCTCTCCCGGGGTCCGCCCCCGCCGCTGTCGCTGACCACCGGGCGGTCTCGTTCGACGTCTCCCGGACTGCGCCGAGGTCTTGCTCGTCGCCCGGAGGTCTTCGCTCCGCTAATTCCAGCGCTCCCGGGCAAGTTGCGAGGCCTGCCGGGCACTCTGTGTCGACGTGTACTCGCCGCACCACGTCATGCATGCCCTGGACGGCCATCATGCGTCAGAAAGTCAGCAACACTCGGTACGTGTCCTCTGTTCGCCCATACACACCTTGGCTCACCTGTTTTCCGGCTTCTAGACCTCTGTCGCCGTCGCGAACGACACGCGACGGCATCCTCCATGCGCGCGCTCCCGAACAGACATGGGTGTCTTCCGGCCTGCTGGGAGACGTGTCACCGCGCCTTGGCGCGGCGGGATCTCTTCAAGAGGTTAACCCGCGTCCGCTAGCTTCTCCTCCATACGCACCTAGACTCCGACTCACCTTCATGTCGGCGCCGCTCCATCGCGGCGGCCTCAGGCCGCCCGCAACCACAGCGGGCTTCCTGACAGTACCGGCGGCGCGACGTACGATGTCCCAGTCGCCAAAGACGTCTGCGTGGAGTTGAGACCACAGCAGACGTCTTCTCGGTGGTCTTCCAGCGGACTCTTGACTGCAGTTGACAGACTGTGTGCAAGGTCAGTGCAATCGTTGTCTTCTCTGCTGTTCTCCACCTTCCAGACAACTCACCTTGTTTTCGCAGTCTCCGTTTCCGTCGCCGACGCCAGCCGCCGAAGTCTTGCATCCTCGCGACGCGACTCCCGGGCTGCAGACGGCGGTGAGATGCTGGTGCAAAGCGAACGTGCAGCAGCCGTGCGACGAGATGCGCTCTTGGGCAGTGCGCGTGGGGGGTGGGGAATAGGCACGTACTCCGAGCCTCACACAAAAGCAGCCACTTACCTTTGTTCTCTCAGCTCATGTTCGGCCTCTGGAGCCTCCCAGCTGTACCAGGCGCTCCCGGCCTCTTTTCCGACTTCCAGAGCTCTGACGCCGGGTTGGGACCGTCGCAAGTCCTATGCGCGCGCTCCCGGGCAGACACAGGTGTCTCCCGGCCTGCCGGGAGACGTGTCACCGTGCCATAGCGCGGCGGGATCTGTGCTTCGAGAGGTCAGCACGCGTCCGCGGTCTGCTCCATACGCACCTCTGACTTGGACTCACCTTGGTGTCAGCGCCGCGACATCGCGGCGGCCGAAGGCCGCCACAGCAACAGTGGGCTTCCAGTTGCCGCGAAGTACGCGTCCAGGTCGTCAAGACGTCCGCATGGTGTCGTGCGGCAGACGTCGTCCCGGGGTAACTTCAGTCGACAGACTGCATGTGCAAGGTGAGTTCATCCGTCGTCGTCTTCTCTGCTGTTCTCCTTGCTATGGGGCTTACCTTGTCTCCACTATCGACGCCAGCCGCGGAGGTTCCGCAGAGTCCCGGGCTGCAGACAGCGGCGAGACTCGCATCTCCCGGCCGTGATAGCGCGTCGCCGCCAAGTGAGACAGCAATGCGCTTCTGCCAACGCGAACGTGTCGCCGCCGTCCGGAAGGTGCGCTCTTGCGTGCGCGTAGGGGATGGGGATAGGTACGTACTCCGGCCCTCGTGCAGAGCCTGCCACTTACCTTCGTCTGTACCTCCGCAGCTCATTCGACTCCCAGCTGAGCCTCCCAGCCGTGCAAGGCGCTCCCGGGCTCTCCAGCGTGGCCTCCAGTCGAGGTCGCTGCCAGCGTGTCGCGTCCGCGCGTCCAGAGTGAGAGACGAGTCGCCGAAGGCCAGAACGCGGAGTCCGAGGCGCGCAGATGTCCAGTACAGCCGCAGAACAAGCCCAGGACGAGAGTGCGCGAGTCAGAGAGGACGGCGGTGGTGGTGGAAGGAGACAGAGACGGCGGTGACGCGCGACGCGCCAAGTGCAATATAGGCGCCCGCGTCTCGGAACCTTCTCCGACGCGCGAACGAGGCTCACGGCGAGTTCTGAGCGCAGACTGGGCGGTATACGTAGCTTATGTCGTAGTAGTAGTCTTTGTATTCCTAGTCTATGCTCAATACATGGCTTGTGCTCGACTTCCGAACACATTCTCTGTCCTCTGCGCGACTTTGTCTCACCTTCGACTTAACCACCCCGGCCGTCCTCTTCTCCCTGTCTCGGAAACCAGGACGAGTAAACGAAACCAGCGGGTGGAGAGCACGTACCCAGCCCCTCTGCTTCTCTCCGCTCTTCGAAGTCCTCCAGGCAGCCCTACACAGCAGAGCAAGCCCGACAGAGCACACAGCACTCCAGCTGTTCCCGGAGAACTAAGCGTGTATGAAGGAGCGTGTATGGAGAGAGTGCGTATGAAGGAGTGTGTACGGTGTGTACGAAGGGGACTGAGGCAGACGATCGTCCTGGGAGATCTTGCGGACGGCGCTCGCCACGAGGCTACGCGCCGCCGGACGTCTTCCTCGCTCTCTGCTGCCCGCTCGCCGCGACTGCACACTCACACCACCGAACTGCACACCAGATAATGCCGAGAACAAGATATATTTCCTGTCTACACATGCGAGTACTACGCGCGACCACTTCCCGCCAAGTGCTGGCCGAGGAAGGTGGACGGCAAAACCAGAGCGAGACACAACGATCCGACCGCGACACGGAGCGCACGCATCCCGGGCCAACAAAGCAGCGGAGAGGCCGCCGCAAGGCCGCCACGAGCGAGCTGCAATCTGCGAACACGGACAAGACACGCACCTTATTCAAGAACAGTATGAGCGTCGTCTTCGCGAGCAGCGCGTTCTCGCACACCTGGCGCCAGAGCGCGATCGAGTCCTCGAGCCGGTTCACCTTCGGGTCCTCCTCGAGCACGAGGTTGAACGCGAGCGGCGCGAGGAAGATGATCGCCTGCACGTCGTCGAAGAACGGGATCCAGTGTTGTCGCTGCCGGGAGCGAGGACATCAGCACACGGGCACACGGGCAGGCGCAGCAAAGCAAGAGGGAGGAGGACGTACAACGCTCCGGCTCCCGCCGACGTCGTAGATGTACCACTCCGTTCCCGGGAGCGCACCTGTGCGAGCGCGTGAGCATCGAGATGGGCTCTCGAGTCTGGAAGGCCTGGGACGTACCGCCCTCCATGGTGAAGTGGTGCTCCTCGACGCCGAGCGTACGTACGCGTGCGCGTACGATGTCGTCTAGCCTGCTGTGAGCAAGGTTGCAGTGCGGATAGACGGTGGACGCACCATCTGTAGGCTCATAGTTCATGACCGCAATACGCCCCGCATCGTTTAAAAAGCTGCGTGCGTGGTCAGCAAACAACCACAGGCAGAGCAGATGCAAGACACTCACAACCCCGGCATATCCTGTATGCGCGCGTTCTGCTTCTTGAGCACGCCCTGGACGATCGCGTCCTCCCACAGCGTGACGATGTCGTCCCGGCACGCAGCAAGCACCGCCGTCGGGTTGTCCTTGAACCGCGCGTCGCCCGTACTCGGCCGGGACTGCGCGCCCTTCATCGCGGACACGAGCACGAGCGGCGGCTTCTCGGGGAGCACCGTGCTCGTGTTCGCGTTGATCGCGGTCAGGATGCCCTTCCACCCGCTGCCCGCGCGGACACACACGTCGCGGTCCGCCGCGCCGCCGTCGGGCATCAGCTTGCGCATGAGCTCGGCCTCGATCGGGAGCAGCGCGGAGAGGCGCATGCGAATTCGTCGGTGGTTGTCGTTCAGCGGGGACGTCGAGAAGCGCACCCCGGGCGACGACGGCGTGCGGCCAGCGACGCCCTTGCCCTTTGCAATCGAGGACGGCGTCGTCGTCTGCAACGACGACTCCCATTCTTCCTGCAGGATCTCGAGCAGCCGTTTGATGTTCCTGGGGGCGACAGCGAGTTAGCCTGTGAACTCGAATGCAAGGGCAGCAGCAGAGAATAGAGCAGGGGAAGAAGAGAGAAGCGAAGCCAACAGAACCAGTCGTCGTCCCCGGCCTGCGCCCACACGATGCACAGACACGTCCGGCAATGCGTCTGGCTCGGCTTGTAATGTTATCGAGTTGATAGTTGGAACGCACGCGCACGAGGACAGCCTGCGTGCGGCTCGAGCGAGACGGCCATACGCACTGGTCTACCGAGCGCAGAAAGTCCGAGCACGAGATGCATGCCCTCTCAGAGAAGGCGTCGCGCTCCCAGAGCACCTGGAGAGCACGCTGTCGCCTCAGAACGCGAGTCATGGGAAATGGCAGGGAACAGAGCCTGAGGGGGTTGTTTCTCGCGCTCTTCCCCAGCAGTATCCACGGAGCTTCCTCCACTGGAAGTTCTCTCCTTTTCTCAAGTCGTTGCACGAGTCGCAAGTCAGGAGACCGCCGTTGATACACACATACGCATCGGTGTGCGTCTGGGGCACTCGACGGGCGTGTACGCCAGATGCGTTCATGAGCAGGGTCCAGTGGCAGAGAGCGAAGATACGCTCGAATGCAGGAGAGCCGGGAGGTGACGCGGCAGTGTGGGTGACGGGATGTGTGTGAAAGCGCGAAGCAGGTGTACGCACGACCGCGGGGCAACAAGATCCACACTGCCGTTGTCATCTCCTCCTCGCTCGGGCTTTTCCATTGACAGCACGAGCGGGGCGGAGATGACCAAGGGCAGCCGTGATACGAACACAAGCGTGTGTGCAAAGCGCACGAGGTAGCAGAGAACAGCGTCGGGCGACGATGGCTCCTTGACGGGGACTCTGGCCGTGGATGTTGCCATGGTACCAGTGGAGATGTGCACGAAGACATATGTGGCCTCATTCGGTCTGCGAGTCTGCAAGCCTGGCCGGACGTCCTCTCCACGCGTTCTCTCATCGTGCGGAGAGTCTCGAGTGGAGAAACCGCCGTCGATACAGATGGGGGTGTATGTCTCGCGTTCGCGAAGAGCTGCAGGCCGGGTGAATGGAGACGAGATGGGGAACGCGTCTGTGGGGCTCAACGAACATATACGGCAAACGCGGTGATGTCCAGAAGACAGAAAGCGAGATGGCCCATGTGACGGGGCGGTGTAGAGGACAGGATGCCCTTGGTAGCGCGAAGCGGGTGTATGCACGACTGCGGGGCGACAAGATCCGCGCTGCCCTTGTCATCTCCTCCCCGCTCGCGCTTCTCATAGGCAGCACGAGGGGGTGGAAATGACCAACCGCTGACAAGACACAAGCACTAGCGTGTGTAGGAAGTGCGAGTAAACGCAGCTCGAAGGAGGAGGGAACGGCGACGATGGCGTCTCGACGCGAGCTGAGAGACGGTGTGTATGTCCCGCAAAGAGCTGCATGCCGGTCGAACGGAGACGAACTGAGTAACGCAAACGGCATGTACGACGGACGCGGCGACGTCTCGGACACAGAAAGCGAGGTGACGGGGCGGTGCGGGATGCTCTTGGATGCAGGAAGCGGGTATATGCACGATGACTGACCTGATGAGGTTGAGCTGGATGATGGTCTTCCAGGCGGCGCGCTCCTTGTGGAAGTGCTGGGGCGAGAACGCGAGCTGGAAGTCTGCGGGGCGTGAGCAGGACACGGGAGAGAGGGGACGGGGACGCACTCTTGAGGGTCGTGCTCTTGCCGGACTCGGCCTGGCCTGGGCGACGTCGGCGGGCAGCGGGCAGGGACTCGAGGAGGGGACGCACCGAGGAGGAGTATCTTGATCGCCTTCTTCCTGCGTTCGTACGCGCGGCGGGAGACCGCAATCTCGTCGTCGATCTCGCGCGAGACCCGGGCAGCGTCCTCGAGCTCGCGGAGGCGGGCAGCGCGCTCCTCGGGGGTCTCGTCGATGGGTGGCTGGAGGGCCTTCGAGAGCGGGTCGTCGGGGTCGGGGGCGGACCAGAAGGAGCGGGCAGCGACGGCGGCCATCGCAGCAGCGAGCACGGAGGGAGAGAGAGAGCAGAGCCCGCCCACGCCGCACACAGCGACCTGCACAGCCCGCCCCTCTTTGACAGCAGCGCCCGGCCCCGGCCCGCGTCCGAGCCCGGTGGTGCGCCGTCTCGCGCCTCGCGCCTCGTTCGCGTTCTGCAGCCCGACGTCGCCGGGGCCTGTATGCGCATCGACGTCAGTGTCCCTCTGCTGCCTCATTCCGCCTCTGTCGTCGTCCTCTCGCCCATGAGCGCTGAGCTTTCCGCCTCTCCTCGACGCCCTCCACGCTGCGTCTGTGTCCACTCGCGTTCTGCGCGTCTGCTGCACTTCGCTCTGCCTCCAGGGACCCTCGCTCGCCGCCTTCTCTGCAGACTCTCTCCTTGTGACCGCACCCCGGAGCGACCGCGCCACACAGCAGCATCTCGACTTCAAGCAGGCCGCCTTCTGCATCCTCACGCCGTCGGGCAGTACGCACGCGCGTTCTCTCATACATATCGCGATGATGCGCCTCTACAGCACCGGTACCAGTTGTCGCTCACGCGTCGCGCGATGCTGCCGGCATTGAACTCTGCCATGCTCGCGTCGCCCGTCCTGCTAGCTACGTACGCCGCTCCCAGCACGTGGGTTGCTGTTCAGGTCCGTGTACAACTCCCGCATCCGCTTGAGCGCGTTCACGCTGCCCCCGTCCGAAAACCCGTCGCACTGCGGCTGAAGATCGACGCAGACTAGGTGCCACCCCGAGTACCGCCTCCGCCGCCCATAACCCATGCGCGGGGACGATCCCCTGCTCGGGCCATGCAAGCGGATGTCCCCAACGCGCACGCACACGTCTGAGTGCCCGCAGTCTGCAGAGCTCCTCGAGCACGCACTCCGGACGAGCTCCGGGTGCGCATGCCGCGACGAGGAACGCGGGGCGATGAGCGAAGACGCGGCCGCAACGCTTTCATATCCGCTGACAGACAAGACGCACGCACGCCTTGGGGATGGAGGTGCGCCCATATGCATCCGTCTGGGCATGCTGACCTTCTCAGCTCGCCGTGCCACCCCGCAACACGTCGCCGTCGATGGCCGGGTGCAGCTCAAACTTCGCCCTTCGCACTACTTCCCGAACCCGGCGGCGCGTTCCGCAGAGGCTGTGTGCGCCGTCACTTCGACGATGTCGGTGGTTGCTTCGTCGCAGATGGAGGGGCGATAAGTACCGTGCCGCCACGTATTCCAATTGGAGTTCGTCCTCGGATAAGTGCTTACTTGCGCGCGTCGGGCCCCCGTGCAGCAGTGTGGCTGACCATCATCGGGCTCTTCAGCCACCTCATGATCAGACGAGCCGACGTTGAAGTGGTCAACGCACTGACGGAACGGAGCTTGAACGCGCGGTCGTCTGAGCTTTGTGCTTATCGGGATGCTATGCAGATGCAGTTTCGCGGTGTTCATCGACTACGGGAGTGCTTCCCGGCACCGGTCGCTGAGTGGAAACGTCTTGGTCGCTCAGTCTGGTGCAACTCTTGTTCTCCGCCTGCTCTGCTCGCTCCGCAGTACGGCACCCCGCAGCGACTGCAACCATGTCGACTTTCAGTTCCATGCTCTCCTGACACATTACAGACGGTGCTCGTATGCTAATTCACACCACAAGGTCCACAGTTATTATGGAGCTCCCCTCAACGATGCCCGCACGCATCGGGCTTCTTGCGACAGTGCCCAGCAACCCACACAGGCAAACTCAGACACGACTGCTAGACGACGGCCGCCGGCACCCGGGCAACGGATGATCGACCCTGACGAGTGCTGAACTGCCGCGGACAGCCGGAGACTCGACCGTGCGCTCAATCTAGCCTGGGAGCACCACGTGTGCGGTCCTCAAAACAAAGCTCGACTCACCCATACCAATCCCGAATGCGCAGGGGACGGGCTGTACTGTGCATCAAGTGAGTACTGGGGAACACATGCCAAGATGGGACACAAGACATACCGTCCTGAAGAACCCGCCATCCCCATTCTGGCATGCACGCTCCGAGCCTGGCGTGAAGCCCGCGTGGGCGGCGATGGCGACGACGGCGAGGATGGCAGCCGCACAGTAGAGGGCGAAGGCAGAGAGAGGGGAGTGGAGTCAACTACACGGACTGGACAGCGGGAGCAGACGACGAGGTGAGTGCAGAACACTGAGCCCGCCGACCTGGTATTTATACCGCTCCTCCACAGCACCAAGTCCGAAGCTCACGCGCGCCCTCGGCTCTCGGCGCACGGCTCAGTCATCCGCATTCACATAATGTGTAGGAAGCGGGCAGCGGGGCCGCCGCCCGCTGACCGTGTCTTGGCGTCGCTGGGGATTGGGGTGAGAGCTCGGGAAAACAAAGGAGATGCGCCGTGGTACGCGTCGTATCCACAGGCTTGGGTCTCGTCTATGCACACGTCCTATGCGGCTACGCAGGAGTTCCGTCTAGTGTGCGCCATCATGATTGCTTCGTGCGTCCGTGCTCAGCATTCGGAGCCCCATCGTCTGTTTGTGCAGAGCTCAGAGGGCCAGAGACTTGGCGAGCGTCGTTCTGCGTGCATGTCTGCTGCCAGTGCTTATAGCTGGCAGCTTCAAGTTGCGCCTCGAGGGTTGCAGTAGTACTGTGTCATGCTGCTGTCATGTCTCAAGGATGCATCTTATTTTCATTTACCCGTGAGACCCGCTGTATACGTCTTGGCCGCGTCTTGCCGTTCGGGACCCAGGGAGGTGGCTGAGACAGCTCCGCGTAAACGAGCAATGTCTGCTCGGGCGATCCGAGCGACAGCGTGCCAAGCACGGGAAGAAACAAAGCTGCGAGCGTGGGGTTATGTCTCCCATGTACGCGTCGAGGTTTCCCTCCAGGTCCAGGAGCCGCAGCCATGTACGCGATGCTCGTATACCCTACCAGCTACCAGTCGTGCTAGAAATGGGAAGGAGTAGGTCAGTCGACGAGCAGGCTTCTTGCTCCGTCCACATCGTATCGAGCCTGTGTACAATTTCGCTTGGCAGAAGACGGTGCACTGGCCCTCCGTCCACGTCGCATCGCAGCACAAGCGTAGTTTCTTGCGAGATGAATCGGTGTACCCGGAGATGCTCAACTCCAAGTCCGAGTCCGAGTCCGTGTCCTTGGATCTTGTCGACCCTTAATCTCGAGAGGCACTTTCATTCAGTAGATGTATGCCCGGCCTGAGGTGCAGACAGCGACAGCGAGGATACCATGACTTCGGTCTTAGTCTGCTTAGCACTGAGTCCGAACTTTTGGAGAGCCGTTACAAGCACCCGACGGATAGCAACGCGGCATGACATGCATACTTCACAAGCCTAGACTCCGAGGCTTGGGAAATCTTGGCTCTTCAAGGAACAATTCACATTCAGGCCCAGGAGCGGTGTATGCGCATGCCGCCTCGACGCTCGAGGTAGTTCTCTCGCTCGTGCACACTTGCTCAATGCTCAGCGCGATACTGAGTGCATTGGAGATTGCCATCTTCGGTTGGAAGGAGCTTGAAAGCGACATAGGTATGCTCTATTGAAGCAGGGAGAATGCCCTTGTCCTGCGTGCAGACACCCACCGCGGCATTGGAAAGCTCCAGCCTTGCCGCCAGAAGCCCAGAAGACTGGGTAAAACTTCTTCGCGTAAGTATGGCCGGAAGCGTAAGCTATGCTCGGGCGATCCGACGCAGCGCCAGGGACAAGGGAATAAGAATGATACCGGACTTGGGATCGGGAGACCGGGAGCCATGTCTCCGTATGCCGGGTATACATGGAGATGTCCGTAGCATGCATCCTGCTTCGTTCTGCCATGGCAGGGAATCGGGATCGAGCGTACTCGGTGTGCTGAATTTGCGAGTGCTGGATGTGCAGAAACCTCTCTTCAGTTCGGGAACAATGAGCTCGGGTCGCAGAACAGATCTCGATGCTACTCCCGGGAGAGTGCAGTGGCATGCCGGGGCCCGGGAGAGAAGACCGACAAGCGGACGATATTCTTACTTGAAACGCGAAGAATATGGCCAGAGCATGCTTTGCGAGAGGTTTGTACCGCCGCTCATATTTCCGACCACCGCGACAAACGGAGGACATTGCCACTCAAGCTACTGTGATCACCGCAACTATGTCAGTATGCCGAGCCATCCAGGAGGGCGCAATAGCGACGAGCATGCTGGAGTAGACGATCGACAAGTGGACGATCGACAAGTGGACGATCTGACATGAAACACAAATAATATGGCCGGAGCGCTGTACGCGGGAGGCCTGGACTGCCACTCATAATTCCGGCAGCGACGAACGGACGACATCGACAGTCAAGCTGTTTTGATGACTGCAATTATGTCAGTATACCAAGCCCTCCGAGTATGGCTCCGAGAACTAACATTACTGCCCAAGTTCGAAGTGAGGAAATACTCAAGAGACAAGAACTGAAGGTAATCGCGGTTTCAAGCACGTACAGCTGGGGTCGAGAGCTATCGGAATGTGCCATCAGAGAAACGAGGGCGCCGAGGAGGCGGTGGCAAGCTCGCTAACCACTGCAGATATTGCCCGTCCCTTCACATCGACGAGACGCGCGATCGGAATCTGGGACGGGAGGGTCGTCCTCATTTCGCAACTGCATCTCTCCCTCTTCCCTCTTCCCCCATCCCCGCTGTCCTCCCTCACTCTTCCCAGTGCCCTCTACGTACTCTCGCCTCCGGGTCGTCGTCGCTCGACTAGTACCCTCCGATGTACGCGCTCGCTCCTTGCACGACACACACGCTCTTGGGCACGACTTGTTTCAATGAAGCTCATTGCATTACGCCACAGTTACATACATCTCTGCACCTCTCGTCGTCGCGACGTCTCACCACCTCCCCCAGTCGTCGTGGCTCACGGCGTCGCTTCGAAGAGATCAGCTGCCGCATTTGGCGGCCTTCTTGGCTGGGAGACCCTGCACATGCGGAGATTGGTGAGGTACGTACCTATTATCTCGCCGCCCCATCGCGAGATCGTCGTTCTTGACGTGTCCCTTCGCAGCAACACGATGCCCACGAGCAGCAGCAACGACGTCCGGCTAGCTCCTACCTCATTCCCTCTCCCCTTGAATCCTGACCGGGACACATTCATGCACACCATCTCGTACAAGTCCGAAATCGCGACCGTGACCAGCTTGCTCCCGAGAGGCCGTCCCCTGTGTCCTATCCCATGTCGACTACGGCCGGGCTCTCGCCTCCCGTTCTGCTATCCGTCTCCTATCCTTTGGCACACCATGCGGCCAGATCGCGCCAGCTATGAGATGAGGCCCGTCTTCTCAGACCTTGTCGACGTGACGATTGTACTGACTCACTGTCGTGCAGACTCCGAGGCCGGCAGACGCGTCGCAGAACACAATGGCCTCCGGGAAGCTCTGCGACGCCTTCGCCGGACGCTCTTCAAGTTGAGGCGAGGACGGTCGTGCGAGAAGACCGCGACTTGGGCCTCGAGTCTGGTTGTGCTTGTACTGACCTGTATCATCCACAGGAGTTCTCCGATGGTGAAAGTCGCCGAGAAACAACGAACATCTATGAGATGAGCTTGCGCATACGCGTAAGTCGACCTTTCTGCCTCACTCGCCTGGGAACTGAACTCACTATTCCTTCTCAGTTCCAGCGCGTTGTAGCCTCGCGGTACCTTGGCGCTCCCGGGCATCAGCGAGGTCATCGCCTCTCCCGGGCTCCTCGCCTGCCGCTGTTGCTAACCTCCCGACCATGTCCCGGAGCACTCACCTGTAGTTTCTATGCAGACATCGCGCTGATGACGCTCCCGGGCTTGCGTCCACGGGTCCGCGCCCTCTCCCGGGCTCCTCGCTCGCCGCTGTCGCTGACCTCCCCGTCGTCTCGTTCGACGTCTCCCGGACTTCGCGGAGGTCTTGCTCGTCGCCCCGAGATCTTCGTTCCGCCATTTCCGGCGCTCCCAGGCACGTTGCGAGGCCTCCCAGGCACCCTGTGTCGACATGTCCTCGCCGCGCCACGTCACGCATGCCCTGGCCAGCTAAGTGGCGTCAGAAAGTCAGCAAAGCTCGGTATGTGTCCCTTCTTCTGTCGTACGCACCTGGTACTCACCTGCCTTCTGACTTCCAGACCTCTGTCGCCGTACAACGGAAGCCCACATACTCCCGTCTCCCGGGTGCCTCGCCCTCCGTAATCACTTGCTTCCCGGCCGCGTCCCGAACGCATACGCACAGCACACGGCACGTGCGCATTGGCGAACTCCTGGCCTGCGCCATGGGCTTGAGCGTCGCCCGGGTTCTGCAGCAACGTCAGCCCACATATGCGTAAGTCATCTTCGCGTCTCCCCACGCACCTGGCACTCGAACTCACCTCGGTTTCCAGGCCTTGGGCGGCGTCGCATCACGCTGAAGGTGCTCCCGGGCTTGCGTCTACGGGTCCGCGCCCTCTCCCGGGCTCCGCCCCCACCGCTGTCGCTGACCACCGGGCGGTCTCGTTCGACGTCTCCCGGACTGCGCCGAGGTCTTGCTCGACGCCCGGAGGTCTTCGCTCCGCTGATTCCAGCGCTCCCGGGGAAGTTGCGAGGCCTGCCGGGCACTCTGCGTCGACGCGTCCTCGCCGCGCCACATCACGCTTGCCCTGGCCGGCTGAGTAGCGTCAGAAGGTCAGCAAAACTCGGTACGTGTCCTCTGTTCGACCATACACACCTTCGCTCACCTGGTTTCCGGATTCTAGACCTCTGTCGCCGTCGCGAACGACACGCGACGGCATCCTCCATGCGCGCGCTCCCGAGCAGACATGGGTGTCTTCCGGCCTGCTGGGAGACGTGTCACCGCGCCTTGGCGCGGCGGGATCTCTTCAAGAGGTTAACCCGCGTCCGCTAGCTTCTCCTCCATACGCACCTAGACTCCGACTCACCTTCATGTCGGCGCCGCTCCATCGCGGCGGCCTCAGGCCGCCCGCAACCACAGCGGGCTTCCTGACAGTACCGGCGGCGCGACGTACGATGTCCCAGTCGCCAAAGACGTCTGCGTGGAGTTGAGACCACAGCAGACGTCTTCTCGGTGGTCTTCCAGCGGACTCTTGACTGCAGTTGACAGACTGTGTGCAAGGTCAGTTCAATCGTTGTCTTCTCTGCTGTTCTCCACCTTCCAGACAACTCACCTTGTTTTCGCAGTCTCCGTTTCCGTCGCCGACGCCAGCCGCCGAAGTCTTGCATCCTCGCGACGCGACTCCCGGGCTGCAGACGGCGGTGAGATGCTGGTGCAAAGCGAACGTGCAGCAGCCGTGCGACGAGATGCGCTCTTGGGCAGTGCGCGTGGGGGGTGGGGAATAGGCACGTACTCCGAGCCTCACACAAAAGCAGCCACTTACCTTTGTTCTCTCAGCTCATGTTCGGCCTCTGGAGCCTCCCAGCTGTACCAGGCGCTCCCGGCCTCTTTTCCGACTTCCAGAGCTCTGACGCCGGGTTGGGACCGTCGCAAGTCCTATGCGTGCGCTCCCGGGCAGACACAGGTGTCTCCCGGCAGGCCGGGAGACGTGTCAACATGCCATGGCGCGGCGGGATCTGTGCTTCGAGAGGTCAGCACGCGTCCACGGTCTGCTCCATACGCATATCTGACTTGGACTCACCTTGGTGTCAGCGCCGCGACATCGCGGCGGCCGAAGGCCGCCACAGCAACAGTGGGCTTCCAGTTGCCGCGAAGTACGCGTCCAGGTCGTCAAGACGTCCGCATGGTGTCGTGCGGCAGACGTCGTCCCGGGGTAACTTCAGTCGACAGACTGCATGTGCAAGGTGAGTTCATCCGTCGTCGTCTTCTCTGCTGTTCTCCTTGCTATGGGGCTTACCTTGTCTCCACTATCGACGCCAGCCGCGGAGGTTCCGCAGAGTCCCGGGCTGCAGACAGCGGCGAGACTCGCATCTCCCGGCCGTGATAGCGCGTCGCCGCCAAGTGAGACAGCAATGCGCTTCTGCCAACGCGAACGTGTCGCCGCCGTCCGGAAGGTGCGCTCTTGCGTGCGCGTAGGGGATGGGGATAGGTACGTACTCCGAGTCTCTCACAGAAGCAGCCACTTACCTTCGTCTGTACCTCCGCAGCTCATTCGACTCCCAGCTGAGCCTCCCAGCCGTGCAAGGCGCTCCCGGGCTCTCCAGGGCGGCCTCCAATCCTCCTCGCTGCCAGCGTGTCGCGTCCGCGTGCCCAGAATCCAGAGGCAAGTCGCCGAAGGCCAAGACGCTGAGTCCGAGGCGCACAAATGTCCAGTACAGCCGCAGAACAAGCCCAGGACGAGAGTGCGCGAGTCAGAGGCGAGGACGGTGGTGGTGGAAGGAGACAGAGAGACGGCGGTGATGCGCGACTCGCCAAGTGCGGGATAGGCGCCCGCGTCTCGGAACCTTCTCCGACGCGCGAACGAGGCTCACGGCGAGTTCTGAGCGCAGACTTGGCGGTATACGCGCTTTCTATCGTGGAAGTGGTCGATGTATTCCTAGTTTATGCTCAATACATGGCTTGTGCTCGACTTCCGAACACATTCTCTGTCCTCTGCGCGACTTTGTCTCACCTTCGACTTAACCACCCCGGCCGTCCTCTTCTCCCTGTCTCGGAAACCAGGACGAGTAAACGAAACCAGCGGGTGGAGAGCACGTACCCAGCCCCTCTGCTTCTCTCCGCTCTTCGAAGTCCTCCAGGCAGCCCTACACAGCAGAGCACAACATGGAGGACAGCACTCCAGCTGTTCAAGTAACTCTGTACAGAGAGCGTGTATGAAGGAGCGTGTATGAAGGAGTGCGTATGAAGGAGTGTGTACGGTGTGTACAAAGGGGACTGAGGCAGACGATCGTCCTGGGAGATCTTGCGGACCGCGCTCGCCACGAGGCTACCTGCCGTCGGGCACAGACCCCGCCGGACGCTGAACTTCGCACCTGCTCGCCGCGACCGCACACTCACACCACCGAACTGCACACCAGATAATGCCGAGAACAAGATATATTTCCTGTCTACACATGCGAGTACTACGCGCGACCACTTCCCGCCATCTATGTACGCGTTTTGCTTCTTGAGCACGCCCTGGTGAATGGCAACCAGAGCGAGACACAACGATCCGACCGCCACACGGAGCGCACGCATCCCGGGCCAACAAAGCAGCGGAGAGGCCGCCGCCACGAGCGAGCTGCAATCTGCGAACACGGACAAGACACGCACCTTGTTCGCAAACGAGAACGGACAGACAGCGAGCGGAAGACACCCACAACCCCGGCATATCCTGTATGCGTGCGTTCTGCTTCTTGAGCACGCCCTGGACGATCGCGTCCTCCCACAGCGTGACGATGTCGTCCCGGCACGCAGCGAGCACCGCCGTCGGGTTGTCCTTGAACCGTGCGTCGCCCGTACTCGGCCGGGACTGCGCGCCCTTCATCGCGGACACGAGCACGAGCGGCGGCTTCTCGGGCAGCACCGTGCTCGTGTTCGCGTTGATCGCGGTCAGGATGCCCTTCCACCCGCTTCCCGCGCGCACGCACACGTCGCGGTCTGCCGCGCCGCCGTCGGGCATCAGCTTGCGCATGAGCTCGGCCTCGATCGGGAGCAGCGCGGAGAGGCGCATGCGAATTCGTCGGTGGTTGTCGTTCAGCGGGGACGTCGAGAAGCGCACCCCGGGCGACGACGGCGTGCGGCCAGCGACGCCCTTGCCCTTTGCAATCGAGGACGGCGTCGTCGTCTGCAGCGACGACTCCCATTCTTCCTGCAGGATCTCGAGCAGCCGTTTGATGTTTCTGAAAACGGAGACGGACGGTTAGCTGCTGGTGAACGCAGGGGAGAGTGGAGGAAGTAGCAAGCTATGGGCAGACACAGATCGGCGGGCGTGTGTCGTGAAGAGCTACAGGCAGGGAGAGCACGAATGGACTGGAAGACGCATCTCGCAGAGTCCAGTGCCAGAGGGCGACGACACGCCCGTGTGCAGGAGAGCCAGGACGTGACGGGGCGGTGTGGGGACGCGAAGCGGGTGTATGCACGAGGACTGACCTGATGAGGTTGAGCTGGATGATGGTCTTCCAGGCTGCGCGCTCCTTGTGGAAGTGCTGGGGCGAGAACGCGAGCTGGAAGTCTGCGGGGCGTGAGCAGAGCACGGGAGACGGGAGACGGGGACGCACTCTTGAGGGTCGTGCTCTTGCCGGACTCGGCCTGGCCTGGGCGACGTCGGCGGGCAGCGGGCAGGGACTCGAGGAGGGGACGCACCGAGGAGGAGTATCTTGATCGCCTTCTTCCTGCGGTCGTACGCGCGGCGGGAGACCGCAATCTCGTCGTCGATCTCGCGCGAGACCCGGGCAGCGTCCTCGAGCTCGCGGAGGCGGGCAGCGCGCTCCTCGGGGGTCTCGTCGATCGGCGGCTGGAGGGCCTTCGAGAGCGGGTCGTCGGGGTCGGGGGCAGACCAGAAGGAGCGGGCAGCGACGGCGGCCATCGCAGCAGCGAGCACAGAGGGAGGGAGAGAGCAGAGCCCGCCCACGCCGTACACAGCGACTGCACAGCCCGCCCCTCTTTGACAGCCAGCGCCCGGCCCCGGCCCGCGTCCAAGCCCGGTGGGCGACTCGCGCCTCGTCGGGACAAGCTCGAGCTCTGTCCCGCACGCGTTCTGCAGCCGTGTCCCTCTGCTGCCTCATTCCGCCTCTGTCGTCGTCCTCTCGCCCATGAGCGCCGAGCTTTCCGCCTCTCCTCGACGCCCTCCACGCTGCGTCTGTGTCCACTCGCGTTCTGCGCGTCTGCTGCACTGAGCTCTGCCTCCAGGGACCCTCGCTCGCCGCCTTCTCTCCTTGTCACCGCACCCCGGAGCGACCGCGCCACGCAGCAGCATCTCGACTTCAAGCAGGCCGCCTTCTGCATCCTCACGCCGTCGGGCAGTACGCACGCGCGTTCTCCAATACATATCGCGATGATGCGCCTCTACAGCACCGGTACCATTGTCGCTCACGCGTCGCGCGATGCTGCCGGCACTCCGCATCCTGAATTCTGCCATGCTCGCGTCGCCCTACGTATGCCGCTCCGAGCACGTGGGTTGCTGTCCAGGTCCGTGTACAACTCCCGCATCCGCTTGAGCGCGTTCACGCTGCCCCCGTCCGAAAACCCGTCGCACTGCGGCTGAAGATCGACGCAGACTAGGTGCCACCCCGAGTACCGCCTCCGCCGCCCATAACCCATGCGCGGGGACGATCCCCTGCTCGGGCCATGCAAGCGGATGTCCCCAACGCGCACGCACACGTCTGAGTGCCCGCAGTCTGCAGAGCTCCTCGAGCACGCACTCCGGACGAGCTCCGGGTGCGCATGCCGCGACGAGGAACACCGGGCGATGAGCGAAGACGCGGCCGCAGACGAGACGCACGCACGCCTTGGGGATGGAGGTGCGCCCATATGCATCCGTCTGGGCATGCTGACCTTCTCAGCTCGCCGTGCCACCCCGCAACACGTCGCCGTCGATGGCCGGGTGCAGCTCAAACTTCGCCCTTCGCACTGCTTACCGAACCCGGCGGCGCGTTCCGCAGAGGCTGTGTGCGCCGTCACTTCGACGATGTCGGTGGTTGCTTCGTCGCAGATGGAGGGGCGATAAGTACCATGCCGCCATGTCTTCCGATTGGAGTTCGTCCTTGGATAAGTGCTTACTTGCCGCGTCGGGCCCCCGTGCAGCAGTGTGGCTGACCATCATCGGGCTCTTCAGCCACCTCATGTTCAGACGAGCCGACGTTGAAGTGGTCAACGCACTGACGGAACCGAGCTTGCAACTGCCACTGAAGCCAGACACGTCGCTTGGAATAGACGGACTCGGACTGGGTTGAGCTGCAAGGTGCGCCTGTCATGTTTAGCTTCTGCTTCCGTCCTCCCTTCGTTCATTCTTGAACGCGCGGTCGTCTGAGCTTCGTGCTTATCGGGATGCTATGCAGATGCAGTTTCGCGGTGTTCATCGACTACGGGAGTGCTTCCCGGCACCGGTCGCTAAGTGGAAACGTCTTCGTCGCTCAGTCTGGTGCAACTCTTGTTCTCCGCCTGCTCTGCTCGCTCCGCGGTACGGCACCCCGCAACGACTGCAACCATGTCGACTTTCAGTTCCATGCTCTCCTGACACATTACAGACGGTGCTCGTATGCTAATACACACAACGAGGTCCACAGTTACTATGAATCTCCCCTCAACGATGCCCGCACGCATCGGGCTTCTTGCGACAGTGCCCAGCAACCCGCACAGACAAACTCAGACACGACTGCTAGACGACGCCCGCCGGCACCCGGGCAACAGATGATCGACCCTGACGAGTGCTGCACTGCCGCGGACAGCCGGAGACTCGACCGTGCGCTCGATCTAGCCTGGGAGCACCACGTGTGCGGTCCTCAAAACAAAGCTCGACTCACCCATACCAATCCCGAATGCGCAGGGGACGGGCTGTACTGTGCATCAAGTGAGTACTGGGGAACACATGCCAAGATGGGACACAAGACATACCGTCCTGAAGAACCCGCCATCCCCATTCTTGCATGCACGCTCCGAGCCTGGCGTGAAGCCCGCGTGGGCGGCGATGGCGACGACGGCGAGGATGGCAGCCGCACAGTAGAGGGTGCCACAGGCGAAGGCAGAGAGAGGGGAGCGGAGACGACTGCACGGACCGGATGGCGGGAGCAGACGACGAGGTGAGTACAGAACACCAAGCCCGCCGACCTAGTATATATACCGCTCCTCCACACCGCCAAGTCCGAAGCTCACGCACGCCCTCGGCTCTCGGCGCACGGCTCAGTCATCCGCATTCACATAATGCGTAGGAAGCGGGCAGCGGGGCCGCCGCCCGCTGACCGTGTCTTGGCGTCGCTGGGATTGGGGTGAGAGCTCGGGAAAACAGAGGAGATGCGCCGTGGTACGCATCGTATCCACAGGCTTGGGTCTCGTCTACGCGCACGTCTTACGCGGCTATGCGGGAGTTCCGTCTAGTGTGCGCCATCATGATTGCTTCGTGCGGCCGTGCTCAGCATTCGGAGCCCCATCGTCTGTTTGTGCAGAGCTCAGAGGGCCGGAGACTTGGCGAGCGTCGTTCTGCGTGCATGTCTGCTGCCAGTGCTTATAGCTGGCAGCTTCAAGTTGCGCCTCGAGGGTTGCAGTAGTACTGTGTCATGCTGCCGTCATGTCTCGAGGATACATCTTATTTTCATTTACCCGTGAGACCCGCTGTATATGTCTTGGCCGCGTTTTGCCGTTTGGGACCCAGGGAGGTGGCTGAGACAGCTCCGCGTAAACGAGCAATGTCTGCTCGGGCGATCCGAGCGACAGCGTGCCAAGCACGGGAAGAAACAAAGCTGCGAGCGTGGGGTTATGTCTCCCATGTACGCGTCGAGGTTTCCCTCCAAGTCCAGGAGCCGCAGGTATGTACTCGATGCTCGTATACCCTACCAGCTACCAGTCGTGCTAGAAATGGGAAGGAGTAGGTTGTGTGGACAGGTCAGTCGACGAGCAGGCTTCTTGCTCCGTCCACATCGTATCGAGCCTGTGTGCAATTTCGCTTGGCAGAAGACGGTGCACTGGCCCTCCGTCCACGTCGCATCGCAGCACAAGCGTAGTTTCTTGCGAGATGAATCGGTGTACCCGGAGATGCTCAACTCCAAGTCCGAGTCCGAGTCCGTATCATTGGATCTTGTCGACCCTAAATCTCGAGAGGCACTTTCATTCAGTAGATGTATGCCCGGCCTGAGATGCAGACAGCGACAGTGAGCATACCATGACTTCGGTCCTAGTCTGCTTAGCACTGAGTCCAAACTTCTGGAGAGCGGTTACGAGCACCCGGCGGGTACCAATGCATGACATGATGGACGTACTTCACAAGCCTAGACTACGAGCCTTGGGCAATCTTGGCTTTAATTCAAATTCAGGCCCGGGAGCGGTGTATGCGCACGCCGCTTCGAAGCTCGAGGTAGTTCCTTTGCTCGTGCACACTTGCTCAATGCTCAGCGCGATACTGAGTGCATTGGAGATTGCCATCTTCAGTTGGAAGGAGCTTGAAAGCGACATAGGTATGCTCTATTGAAGCAGGGAGAATGCCCTTGTCCCGCGGGCAGACACCCACCGCGGCATTGGAAAGCTCCAGCCTTGCCGCCAGAAGCCCAGAAGACTGGGTGAAACATCTTTGCATCAGTATGGCTGGAAGCGTAAACTATGCTCGGGCGATCCGATGCAGTGCCAGGGACAAGGGAATAAGGAAGATGCGGGACTCGAAACTGGAGACCGGGAGCCATGTCTCCGTATGCCGGGTATACATGAAGATGTCCGTAGCGTGTATCCTGCTTCGTTCTGCGATGGCAGGGAATCGGGATCGAGCGTACTCAGTGTGCTGAATTTGCGAGTGCTGGACGTGCAGAAACCTCTCTTCAGTTCGGGAACAATGAGCTCGGGTTGCAGAACAGATCTGGATGCCACTCCCGGGAGGGCGCAGTGGAATGCTGGAAGAGAAGACCGACAAGCGGACGATCTTCAAGTTCTCATTTGAAACGCGAAAATTATGGCCGGAGCATGGTACACGAGAGGTTTGTACCGCCGCTCATATTTCCGACGGCGACGGACGCATGACGTTGTCACTTGGCAAGCTGCTTCAGACACTGCAACTATGTCAGTATACCGAACCCTCGTGGTACGGCTCTGGGAACTAACACAACTCTCCAATTTCCAGCTGAGCCATGTCTGAACAACTAGAAACTTCACAGCTCGGCGCACACGACTCTCGAGTCGAAAGGTATCGGATTGTGCCGACGGAGAAACGAGGGCGCCGAGCAGGCGGTGGCAAGCTCGCTAACCACTGTAGACATTGCCCGCCTCCCTTCACATCGACGAGACGCGCGATCGGAATCTGGGACGGGAGGGTCGTCCTCCTTTCGCGACCGCATGTCTCCCTCTCCCCACCTCCACCCCCACTGTCCTCCCTTCCCCCCGCTGTCTGCGCGACACATACTCCCATCTCTGAGCCTTGTCACTCGACCGGTGTTCTTCACGCCCACGCTCCCTCTTCGCACGACACACAAGATCTCGCACACGACTGATTCAATGTGGTTGCATTACGGCGCAGGTATGTACATCTCATCACCTGTCATCGTTTCCTGTCTTCTCAACATACCTCCATCGGTCGCAGCTCGCGACGTCGATTCCGAAGACATCAGCAGCCGCTTTTTGCGACGTGCTCAGCCGGGAAGCCCCACACACGGAGAGTCCTGAGGTACGTACCTACCTCGCCGTCCCACTGCAGAGCCGTTGTTGACGTGTCACATCGCAGCGACACGACGCTCACGAGCGGCGGCGACAACACCCTTCATGTCGGCCGGCTCTTACCTCATTCCTTCCCATCTCCGCTCGCATCCCGGCCAGCGCATGCCCCATCCACACCGTCTTGTAGGAGTCCACGGTGTCCCATCCCGTGTTGAACGTGGCCATTTTCTCGCTACATGTTCTGCCTCCTTCGCCCCTCGTCAATCGCGCGACCTATACGATAGCATCGACGCGGCGACCGTACTGACTCACAGTCTTCTCGACTTCAAAGCCGGCAGACACGTCGCAGGACGCGACGGACTACCGCGAGCTCCGCTTTGCCTTCAACAGAGGGCACTGCGTGTTGAGTCGAACACGGTGATTGTGTCCGTCACGCGCGGGGTCTTCAGACCACAACCCTGACCTCGAGCTGAGGCGGTCAGCGACGTGTTAGGTAAGTGCAAGCTCACCTTGTCTGCAAGTACTCGTGCTTACCTGTATCACCGACAGGACTTCCGGGGCGATGGACGGCCGCCAAGCAGTAGCGAACGTCTACGAGACGAGTCTGCGGACGCTCGTAAGTCGAATTCTCTGCTTCGTGCACCTGCAAAGCTTGAACTCACTGGTCTTTCTCAGACTTGGCGCAGAGTTGCCTCGGGGTCGCCGGTACTTGATGCTCCCAGGCATGCTCTAGCGAAGTCAACGCATCTCCCGGGCTCCTCGCCCTTCGCGGTCACTTGCCTCCCGGCTGCGCCCCGGACGCATATGCACACGGCACGTCCGCATTGGCGAACTCCTGGCCTGCGCCATGAGCTTGAGCGTCGCCCGGGTTCTGCAGCAACGTCAGCCCACATATGCGTAAGAAATCTTCGCGTCTCCCCACGCACCTGGCACTCGAACTCACCTCGGTTTCCAGGCCTTGGGCGGCGTCGCATCACGCTGAAGGTGCTCCCGGGCTTGCGTCTACGGGTCCGCGCCCTCTCCCGGGGTCCGCCCCCGCCGCTGTCGCTGACCACCGGGCGGTCTCGTTCGACGTCTCCCGGACTGCGCCGAGGTCTTGCTCGTCGCCCGGAGGTCTTCGCTCCGCTAATTCCAGCGCTCCCGGGCAAGTTGCGAGGCCTGCCGGGCACTCTGTGTCGACGTGTACTCGCCGCACCACGTCATGCATGCCCTGGACGGCCATCATGCGTCAGAAAGTCAGCAACACTCGGTACGGGTCCTCTGTTCGCCCATACACACCTTGGCTCACCTGTTTTCCGGCTTCTAGACCTCTGTCGCCGTCGCGAACGACACGCGACGGCATCCTCCATGCGCGCGCTCCCGAGCAGACATGGGTGTCTTCCGGCCTGCTGGGAGACGTGTCACCGCGCCTTGGCGCGGCGGGATCTCTTCCAGAGGTTAACCCGCGTCCGCTAGCTTCTCCTCCATACGCACCTAGACTCCGACTCACCTTCATGTCGGCGCCGCTCCATCGCGGCGGCCTCAGGCCGCCCGCAACCACAGCGGGCTTCCTGACAGTACCGGCGGCGCGACGTACGATGTCCCAGTCGCCAAAGACGTCTGCGTGGAGTTGAGACCACAGCAGACGTCTTCTCGGTGGTCTTCCAGCGGACTCTTGACTGCAGTTGACAGACTGTGTGCAAGGTCAGTTCAATCGTTGTCTTCTCTGCTGTTCTCCACCTTCCAGACAACTCACCTTGTTTTCGCAGTCTCCGTTTCCGTCGCCGACGCCAGCCGCCGAAGTCTTGCATCCTCGCGACGCGACTCCCGGGCTGCAGACGGCGGCGAGATGCTGGTGCAAAGCGAACGTGCAGCAGCCGTGCGACGAGATGCGCTCTTGGGCAGTGCGCGTGGGGGGTGGGGAATAGGCACGTACTCCGAGCCTCACACAAAAGCAGCCACTTACCTTTGTTCTCTCAGCTCATGTTCGGCCTCTGGAGCCTCCCAGCTGTACCAGGCGCTCCCGGCCTCTTTTCCGACTTCCAGAGCTCTGACGCCGGGTTGGGACCGTCGCAAGTCCTATGCGCGCGCTCCCGGGCAGACACAGGTGTCTCCCGGCAGGCCGGGAGACGTGTCAACATGCCATGGCGCGGCGGGATCTGTGCTTCGAGAGGTCAGCACGCGTCCGCGGTCTGCTCCATACGCACATCTGACTTGGACTCACCTTGGTGTCAGCGCCGCGACATCGCGGCGGCCGAAGGCCGCCACAGCAACAGTGGGCTTCCAGTTGCCGCGAAGTACGCGTCCAGGTCGTCAAGACGTCCGCATGGTGTCGTGCGGCAGACGTCGTCCCGGGGTAACTTCAGTCGACAGACTGCATGCGCAAGGTGAGTTCATCCGTCGTCGTCTTCTCTGCTGTTCTCCTTGCTATGTGGCTTACCTTGTCTCCACTGTCGACGCCAGCCGCGGAGGTTCCGCAGAGTCCCGGGCTGCAGACAGCGGCGAGACTCGCATCTCCCGGACGTGATAGCGCGTCGCCGGCAAGTGAGACAGCAATGCGCTTCTGCCAACGCGAACGTGTCGCCGCCGTCCGGAAGGTGCGCTCTTGCGTGCGCGTAGGGGATGGGGATAGGTACGCACTCCGAGTCTCTCACAAAAGCAGCCACTTACCTTCGTCTGTACCTCCGCAGCTCATTCGACTCCCAGCTGAGCCTCCCAGCCGTGCAAGGTGCTCCCGGGCTCTCCAGGGCGGCCTCCAATCCTCCTCGCTGCCAGCGTGTCGCGTCCGCGTGCCCAGAATCCAGAGGCAAGTCGCCGAAGGCCAAGACGCTGAGTCCGAGGTGCGTAGATGCCAGACCAGCCAGTTGACAAGCCCAGGACGAGAGAGCGCGAGTCAGAGGCGAGGACGGTGGTGGTGGAAGGAGACAGAGACGGCGGTGATGCGCGACTCGCCAAGTGCGGGATAGGCGCCCGCGTCTCGAACCTTCTCCGACGCGCGAACGAGGCTCACGGCGAGTTCTGAGCGCAGACTGGCGGTATACGCGCTTTCTATCGTGGAAGTGGTCGATGTATTCCTAGTTTATGCTCAATACATGGCTTGTGCTCGACTTCCGAACACCTTCTCTGTCCTCTGCGCGACTTTGTCTCACCTTCGACTTAACCACCCCGGCCGTCCTCTTCTCCCTGTCTCGGAAACCAGGACGAGTAAACAAACCAGCGGGTGGAGAGCACGTACCCGCCCCCTCTGCTTCTCTCCGCTCTTCGAAGTCCTCCAGGCAGCTCTACACAGCAGAGCACAACATGGAGGACAGCACCCAGCTGTTCAAGTAACTCTGTACAGAGAGCGGTATGAAGGAGCGTGTATGAAAGGAGGTGTGTATTAAGGAGTGTGTACGGTGGTACGAAGGGGACTGAGGCAGACGATCGTCCTGGGAGATCTTGCAGACGGCGCTCGCCACGAGGCTGCCGTCGGGCACAGATCCCGCCGGACGCTGAACTTCGCACCTGCTCGCCGCGACCGCACACTCACACCACCGAACTGCACACCAGATAATGCCGAGAACAAGATATATTTCCTGTCTACACATGCGAGTACAACGCGCGACCACTTCCCGCCATCTATGTACGCGTTTTGCTTCTTGAGCACGCCCTGGTGAATGGCAACCAGAGCGAGACACAACGATCCGACCGCGACACGGAGCGCACACATCCCGGGCCAACCAAGCAGCGGAGAGGCCGCCGCCACGAGCGAGGTGCAATCTGCGAACACGGACAAGACACGCACCTTGTTCAAGAACAGTATGAGCGTCGTCTTCGCGAGCAGCGCGTTCTCGCACACCTGGCGCCAGAGCGTGATCGAGTCCTCGAGCCGGTTCACCTTCGGGTCCTCCTCGAGCACGAGGTTGAACGCGAGCGGCGCGAGGAAGATGATCGCCTGCACGTCGTCGAAGAACGGGATCCAGTGTTGTCGCTGCCGGGAGCGAGGACATCAGCACACGGGCACACGGGCAGGCGCAGCAAAGCAAGAGGGAGCGGACGTACAACGCTCCGGCTCCCGCCGACGTCGTAGATGTACCACTCCGTTCCCAGGAGCGCACCTGTGCGAGCGCGTGAGCATCGAGATGGGCTCTCGAGTATGGAAGGCCTGGGACGTACCGCCCTCCATGGTGAAGTGGTGCTCCTCGACGCCGAGCGTACGTACGCGCGCGCGTACGATGTCGTCTAGCCTGCTGTGAGAAAGGGCGCAGTGCGGATAGACGGTGGACGCACCATCTGTGGGCTCGTAGTTCATCACAGCAATCCGCCCCGCGTCGTTCAGAAAGCTACGTGCATGTCAGCAAACGAGCACGGACAGAGCAGACAAGAGACACCCACAACCCCGGCATATCCTGTATGCGTGCGTTCTGCTTCTTGAGCACGCCCTGGACGATCGCGTCCTCCCACAGCGTGACGATGTCGTCCCGGCACGCAGCAAGCACCGCCGTCGGGTTGTCCTTGAACCGCGCGTCGCCCGTACTCGGCCGGGACTGCGCACCCTTCATCGCGGACACGAGCACGAGCGGCGGCTTCTCGGGGAGCACCGTGCTCGTGTTCGCGTTGATCGCGGTCAGGATGCCCTTCCACCCGCTGCCCGCGCGGACACACACGTCGCGGTCCGCCGCGCCGCCGTCGGGCATCAGCTTGCGCATGAGCTCGGCCTCGATCGGGAGCAGCGCGGAGAGGCGCATGCGAATGCGTCGGTGGTTGTCGTTCAGCGGGGACGTCGAGAAGCGCACCCCGGGCGACGACGGCGTGCGGCCAGCGACGCCCTTGCCCTTTGCAATCGAGGACGGCGTCGTTGTCTGCAGCGACGACTCCCATTCTTCCTGCAGGATCTCGAGCAGCCGTTTGATGTTTCTGAGACGACGGAGACGGACGGTTAGCTGCTGGTGAACGCAGGGGAGAGTGGAGGAAGTAGCAGGCTATGGGCAGACACAGATCGGCGGGCGTGTGTCGTGAAGAGCTACAGGCAGGGAGAGCACGAGTGGACTGGAAGACGCATCTCGCAGAGTCCAGTGCCAGAGGGCGACGACACGCCCGTGTGCAGGAGAGCCAGGACGTGACGGGGCGGTGTGGGGACGCGAAGCGGGTGTGTGCACGAGGACTGACCTGATGAGGTTGAGCTGTATGATGGTCTTCCAGGCGGCGCGCTCCTTGTGGAAGTGCTGGGGCGAGAACGCGAGCTGGAAGTCTGCGGGGCGTGAGCAGAGCAGGGCACGGGAGAGAGGGGACGGGGACGCACTCTTGAGGGTCGTGCTCTTGCCGGACTCGGCCTGGCCTGGGCGACGTCGGCGGGCAGCGGGCAGAGACTCGAGGAGGGGGACGCACCGAGGAGGAGTATCTTGATCGCCTTCTTCCTGCGTTCGTACGCGCGGCGGGAGACCGCAATCTCGTCGTCGATCTCGCGCGAGACCCGGGCAGCGTCCTCGAGCTCGCGGAGGCGGGCAGCGCGCTCCTCGGGGGTCTCGTCGATGGGCGGCTGGAGGGCCTTCGAGAGCGGGTCATCGGGGTCGGGGGCGGACCAGAAGGAGCGGGCAGCGACGGCGGCCATCGCAGCAGCGAGCACAGAGGGAGAGAGAGAGCAGAGCCCGCCCACGCCGCACACAGCGACCTGCACAGCCCGCCCCTCTTTGACAGCCAGCGCCCGGCCCCGGCCCGCGTCCAAGCCCGGTGGTGCGCCGTCTCGCGCCTCGCGCCTCGTTCGCGTTCTGCAGCCCGACGTCGCCGGCCTGTATGCGCATCGACGTCAGTGTCCCTCTCCTGCCTCATTCCGCCTCTGTCGTCGTCCTCTCGCCCATGAGCGCTGAGCTTTTCGCCTCTCCTCGACGCCCTCCACGCTGCGTCTGTGTCCACTCGCGTTCTGCGCGTCTGCTGCACTTCGCTCTGCCTCCAGGGACCCTCGCTCGCCGCCTTCTCTGCTCTCTCCGTGTGACCGCACCCTGGAGCGACCGCGCCACGCAGCAGCATCTCGACTTCAAGCAGGGCGCCCTCTGCATCCTCACGCCGTCGGGCAGTACGCACGCGCGTTCTCCAATACATAGCGCGATGATGCGCCTCTACAGCACCGGTACCATTGTCGCTCACGCGTCGCGCGATGCTGCCGGCACTGAACTCTGCCATGCTCGCGTCGCCCTACGTATGCCGCTCCGAGCACGTGGGTTGCTGTCCAGGTCCGTGTAGAACTCCCGCATCCGCTTGAGCGCGTTCACGCTGCCCCCGTCCGAAAACCCGTCGCACTGCGGCTGAAGATCGACGCAGACTAGGTGCCACCCCGAGTACCGCCTCCGCCGCCCATAACCCATGCGCGGGGACGATCCCCTGCTCGGGCCATGCAAGCGGATGACCCCAACGCGCACGCACACGTCTGAGTGCCCGCAGTCTGCAGAGCTCCTCGAGCACGCACTCCGGACGAGCTCCGGGTGCGCATGCCGCGACGAGGAACGCGGGGCGATGAGCGAAGACGCGGCCGCAGACGAGACGCACGCACGCCTTGGGGATGGAGGTGCGCCCATATGCATCCGTCTGGGCATGCTGACCTTCTCAGCTCGCCGTGCCACCCCGCAACACGTCGCCGTCGATGGCCGGGTGCAGCTCAAACTTCGCCCTTCGCACTACTTCCCGAACCCGGCGGCGCGTTCCGCAGAGGCTGTGTGCGCCGTCACTTCGACGATGTCGGTGGTTGCTTCGTCGCAAATGGAGGGGCGATAAGTACCATGCCGCCATGTCTTCCGATTGGAGTTCGTCCTCGGATAAGTGCTTACTTGCCCGCGTCGGGCCCCCGTGCAGCAGTGTGGCTGACCATCATCTGGCTCTTCAGCCAACTCATGTTCAGACGAGCCGACGTTGAAGTGGTCAACGCACTGACAGAACGGAGCTTGAACGCGCGGTCGTCTGAGCTTTGTGCTTATCGGGATGCTATGCAGATGCAGTTTCGCGGTGTTCATCGACTACGGGAGTGCTTCCCGGCACCGGTCGCTGAGTGGAAATGTCTTCGTCGCTCAGTCTGGTGCAACTCTTGTTCTCTGCCTGCTCTGCTCGCTCCGCAGTACGGCACCCCGCAACGACTGCAACCATGTCGTCTTTCAGTTCCATGCTCTCCTGACACATTACAGACGGTGCTCGTATGCTAATACACACAACGAGGTCCACAGTTACTATGAATCTCCCCTCAACGATGCCCGCACGCATCGGGCTTCTTGCGACAGTGCCCAGCAACCCGCACAGGCAAACTCAGACACGACTGCTAGACGACGCCCGCCGGCACCCGGGCAACGGATGATCGACCCTGACAAGTGCTGAACAGCCGCGGACAGCCGGAGACTCGACCGTGCGCTCAATCTAGCCTGGGAGCACCACGTGTGCGGTCCTCAAAACAAAGCTCGACTCACCCATACCAATCCCGAATGCGCAGGGGACGGGCTGTACTGTGCATCAAGTGAGTACTGGGGAACACATGCCAAGATGGGACACAAGACATACCGTCCTGAAGAACCCGCCATCCCCATTCTTGCATGCACGCTCCGAGCCTGGCGTGAAGTCCGCGTGGGCAGCGATGGCGACGACGGCGAGGATGGCAGCTGCACAGTAGAGGGTGCCACAGGCGAAGGCAGAGAGAGGGGAGCGGAGACGACTGCACGGACCGGATGGCGGGAGCAGACGACAAGGTGAGTACAGAACACCAAGCCCGCCGACCTAGTATATATACCGCTCCTCCACACCGCCAAGTCCGAAGCTCACGCGCGCCCTCGGCTCTCGGCGCATGGCTCAGTCATCCGCATTCACATAATGTGTAGGAAGCGGGCAGCGGGGCCGCCGCCCGCTGACCGTGTCTTGGCGTCGCTGGGGATTGGGGTGAGAGCTCGGGAAAACAGAGGAGATGCGCCGTGGTACGCGTCGTATCCACAGGCTTGGGTCTCGTCTACGCGCACGTCTTACGCGGCTATGCGGGAGTTCCGTTTACTATGCGTCATGATTGCTTCGTACGGCTGTGCTCAGCATTCTGAGTACCATCGTCTGTTTGTGCAGAGCTCAGAGGGCCGGAGACTTGGCGAGCGTCGTTCTGCGTGCATGTCTGCTGCCAGTGCTTATAGCTGGCAGCTTCGAGTTGCGCCTCGAGGGTTGCAGTAGTACTGTGTCTTGCTGCCGCCATGTCTCGAGAATACATCTGATTTTCATTTACTCATGAGACCCGCTGTATACGTCTTGGCCGCGTTTTGCCGTTTGGGACCCAGGGAGGTGGCTGAGACAGCTCCGCGTAAACGAGCGATGTCTGCTCGGGCGATCCGAGCGACAGCATGCCAAGCACGGGAAGAAACAAAGCTGTGAGTGTCGGGTTATGTCTCCCATGTACGCGTCGAGGTTTCCCTCCAAGTCCAGGAGCCGCAGCCATGTACTCGATGCTCATATACCCCACCAGCTACCAGCTCGTGCTAGAAATGGGAAGGAGTAGGTTGTGTGGACAGGTCAGTCGACGAGCAGGCTTCTTGCTCCGTCCACATCGTATCGAGCCTGTGTGCAATTTCGCTTGGCAGAAGACGGTGCACTGGCCCTCCGTCCACGTCGCATCGCAGCACAAGCGTAGTTTCTTGCGAGATGAATCGGTGTACCCGGAGATGCTCAACTCCAAGTCCGAGTCCGAGTCCGTGTCCTTGGATCTTGTCGACCCTTAATCTCGAGAGGCACTTTCATTCAGTAGATGTATGCCCGGCCTGAGGTGCAGACAGCGACAGCGAGGATACCATGACTTCGGTCTTAGTCTGCTTAGCACTGAGTCCGAACTTTTGGAGAGCCGTTACAAGCACCCGACGGATAGCAACGCGGCATGACATGCATACTTCACAAGCCTAGACTCCGAGGCTTGGGAAATCTTGGCTCTTCAAGGAACAATTCACATTCAGGCCCAGGAGCGGTGTATGCGCATGCCGCCTCGACGCTCGAGGTAGTTCTCTCGCTCGTGCACACTTGCTCAATGCTCAGCGCGATACTGAGTGCATTGGAGATTGCCATCTTCGGTTGGAAGGAGCTTGAAAGCGACATAGGTATGCTCTATTGAAGCAGGGAGAATGCCCTTGTCCCGCGGGCAGACACCCACCGCGGCATTGGAAAGCTCCAGCCTTGCCGCCAGAAGCCCAGAAGACTGAGTGAAACATCTTTGCATCAGTATGGCTGGAAGCGTAAACTATGCTCGGGCGATCCGATGCAGTGCCAGGGACAAGGGAATAAGGAAGATGCGGGACTCGAAACTGGAGACCGGGAGCCATGTCTCCGTATGCCGGGTATACATGGAGATGTCCGTAGCGTGTATCCTGCTTCGTTCTGCGATGGCAGGGAATCGGGATCGAGCGTACTCAGTGTGCTGAATTTGCGAGTGCTGGACGTGCAGAAACCTCTCTTCAGTTCGGGAACAATGAGCTCGGGTTGCAGAACAGATCTGGATGCCACTCCCGGGAGGGCGCAGTGGAATGCTGGAAGAGAAGACCGACAAGCGGACGATCTTCAAGTTCTCATTTGAAACGCGAAAATTATGGCCGGAGCATGGTACACGAGAGGTTTGTACCGCCGCTCATATTTCCGACGGCGACGGACGCATGACGTTGTCACTTGGCAAGCTGCTTCAGACACTGCAACTATGTCAGTATACCGAACCCTCGTGGTACGGCTCTGGGAACTAACACAACTCTCCAATTTCCAGCTGAGCCATGTCTGAACAACTAGAAACTTCACAGCTCGGCGCACACGACTCTCGAGTCGAAAGGTATCGGATTGTGCCGACGGAGAAACGAGGGCGCCGAGCAGGCGGTGGCAAGCTCGCTAACCACTGTAGACATTGCCCGCCTCCCTTCACATCGACGAGACGCGCGATCGGAATCTGGGACGGGAGGGTCGTCCTCCTTTCGCGACCGCATGTCTCCCTCTCCCCACCTCCACCCCCACTGTCCTCCCTTCCCCCCCGCTGTCTGCGCGACACATACTCCCATCTCTGAGCCTTGTCACTCGACCGGTGTTCTTCACGCCCACGCTCCCTCTTCGCACGACACACAAGATCTCGCACACGACTGATTCAATGTGGTTGCATTACGGCGCAGGTATGTACATCTCATCACCTGTCATCGTTTCCTGTCTTCTCAACATACCTCCATCGGTCGCAGCTCGCGACGTCGATTCCGAAGACATCAGCAGCCGCTTTTTGCGACGTGCTCAGCCGGGAAGCCCCACACACGGAGAGTCCTGAGGTACGTACCTACCTCGCCGTCCCACTGCAGAGCCGTTGTTGACGTGTCACATCGCAGCGACACGACGCTCACGAGCGGCGGCGACAACACCCTTCATGTCGGCCGGCTCTTACCTCATTCCTTCCCATCTCCGCTCGCATCCCGGCCAGCGCATGCCCCATCCACACCGTCTTGTAGGAGTCCACGGTGTCCCATCCCGTGTTGAACGTGGCCATTTTCTCACTACATGTTCTGCCTCCTTCGCCCCTCGTCGATCGCGCGACCTATACGATGAAATACGTTGTTGGAAACAGCGTCGACGCGGCGACCGTACTGACTCACAGTCTTCTCGACTTCAAAGCCAGCAGACACGTCGCAGGACGCGACGGACTACTGCGAGCTCTGCTTTGCTTTCAACAAGGGCACTCCGTGTTGAGTCGAACACGGTGATTGTGTCCGTCGCGCGCGGGGTCTTCAGACCACAACCCTGACCTCGAGCTGAGGCGGTCAGCGATGTGTTAGGTAAGCGCGATCTCACCTTGTCTGCAAGTACTCGTGCTTACCTGTATCACCGACAGGACTTCCGGGGCGATGGACGGCCGCCGAGCAGTAGCGAACGTCTACGGGACGAGTCTGCGGACGCTCGTAAGTCGAATTCCCCGCTTCGTGCACCTGCAAAGCTTGAACTCACTGGTCTTTTTCAGACTTGGCGCAGAGTTGCCTTGCGGTCGCCGGTGCTTGATGCTCCCAGGCATGCTCTAGCGAAGTCAACGCATCTCCCGGGCTCCTCGCCCTTCGCGATCACTTGCCTCCCGGCTGCGCCCCGGACGCATATGCACACGGCACGTCCGCATTGGCGAACTCCTGGCCTGCGCCATGGGCTTGAGCGTCGCCCGGGTTCTGCAGCAACGTCAGCCCACATATGCGTAAGTCATCTTCGCGTCTCCCCACGCACCCGGCACTCGAACTCACCTCGTTTTCCAGACCCTGCGCGGCGTCACATCGCGCTGAAGGCGCTCCCGGGCTTGCGTCTACGGGTCCGCGCCCTCTCCCGGGCTCCGCCCCCACCGCCGTCGTTGACCTCCCGGCGGTCTCATTCGACGTCTCCCGGACTGCGCCGAGGTCTTGCTCGACGCCCGGAGGTCTTCGCTCCGCTGATTCCAGCGCTCCCGGGCAAGTTGCGAGGCCTGCCGGGCACTCTGTGTCGACGCGTCCTCGCCGCGCCACATCACGCATGCCCTGGACGGCCATCATGCGTCAGAAAGTCAGCAACACTCGGTACGTGTCCTCTGTTCGCCCATACACACCTTGGCTCACCTGTTTTCCGGCTTCTAGACCTCTGTCACCGTCGCGAACGACACGCGACGGCATCCTCGATGCGCGCGCTCCCGGGCAGACATGGGTGTCTCCCGGCCTGCCGGGAGACGTGTCGCGGCGCCATGGCCCGGTGGGATCTCTGCTTCAAGAGGTCAGCGCGCGTCCGCTAGCTTCTCCTCCATACGCACCTAGACTCCGACTCACCTTCATGTCGGCGCCGCTCCATCGCGGCGGCCGCAGGCTGCCCGCAACCACAGCGGGCTTCCTCACAGTACCGGCGGCGCGACGTACGATGTCCCGGTCGCCAAAGACGTCTGCGTGGAGTTGAGACCACAGCAGACGTCCTCTCGGTGGTCTTCCAGCGGACTCTTGACTGCAGTTGATAGACTGTGTGCAAGGTCAGTTCAATCGTTGTCTTGTCTGCTGTTCTCCACCTTCCAGACAACTCACCTTGTTGTCGTCACCGACGCCAGCCGCCGAAGTCTTGCATCCTCGCGACGCGACTCCCGGGCTGCAGACGGCGGCGAGATGCTGGTGCAAAGCGAACGTGCAGCAGCCGTGCGACGAGATGCGCTCTTGGGCAGTGTGCGTGGGGGGTGGGGAATAGGCACGTACTCCGAGCCTCACACAAAAGCAGCCACTTACCTTTGTTCTCTCAGGTCATGTTCGGCCTCTGGAGCCTCCCAGCTGTACCAGGCGCTCCCGGCCTCTTTTCCGACTTCCAGAGCTCTGACGCCGGGTCGGGACCGTCGCAAGTCCTATGCGCGCGCTCCCGGGCAGACACAGGTGTCTCCCGGCCTGCCGGGAGACGTGTCACCGTGCCATAGCGCGGCGGGATCTGTGCTTCGAGAGGTCAGCACGCGTCCGCGGTCTGCTCCATACGCACCTCTGACTTGGACTCACCTTGGTGTCAGCGCCGCGACATCGCGGCGGCCGAAGGCCGCCACAGCAACAGCGGGCTTCCACTTGCCGCCAAGTACGCGTCGGGGTCGTCAAGACGTCGGCATGGCGTCGAGATTGCGGCAGACGTTGTCCCGGATTACTGCGCGCAAGGTCAGCTCATTCGTCGTCGTTGTCTTCTGCTGTTCTCCCTGCCATGTGACTCACTTGTCTTCGCAGTCTCCCGGCCAACGCACGCCGTTGAGGTTCCGCAGTCTCCCGGGTTGAGGACGGCGGCGAGACGATCGTCTCCCGGCCGTGATAGCGCGCCGCACGCGATACTTGTGCCAACGCGAACGTGTCGCCGCCGTCCGGAAGGTGCGCTCTTGCGTGCGCGTAGGGGATGGGGATAGGTACGCACTCCGAGTCTCTCACAAAAGCAGCCACTTACCTTCGTCTGTACCTCCGCAGCTCATTCGACTCCCAGCTGAGCCTCCCAGCCGTGCAAGGCGCTCCCGGGCTCTCCAGCGCGGCCTCCAGTCGAGGTCGCTGCCAGCGTGTCGCGTCCGCGCGTCCAGAGTGAGAGACGAGTCGCCGAAGGCCAGAACGCGGAGTCCGAGGCTCGCAGATGTCCAGTACAGCCGCAGAACAAGCCCAGGACGAGAGTGCGCGAGTCAGAGAGGACGGCGGTGGTGGTGGTGGAAGGAGACAGAGAGACGGCGGTGATGCGCGACTCGCCAAGTGCGGGATAGGCGCCCGCGTCTCGGAACCTTCTCCGACGCGCGAACGAGGCTCACGGCGAGTTCTGAGCGCAGACTTGGCTGTCTACGCGCTTTCTATCGTGGAAGTGGTCGATGTATTCGTAGTTTATGCTCAATGCATGGCTTGTGCTCGACTTCCGAACAATATCTCTGCCTGCTGCGCGACAAGTTCTACTCGCCTTCGACTTAACCACCCGGGGATTCCTCTTCTCCTCCCTGTCTCGGAAACCAGGACGAGTAAACGAAACCAGCGGGTGGAGAGCACGTACCCAGCCCCTCTGCTTCTCTCCGCTCTTCGAAGTCCTCCAGGCAGCCCTACACAGCAGAGCACAACATGGAGGACAGCACTCCAGCTGTTCAAGTAACTCTGTACAGAGAGCGTGTATGTAGGAGCGTGTATGAAGAGAGTGCGTATGAAGGAGTGTGTACGGTGTGTACGAAGGGGACTGAGGCAGACGATCGTCCTGGGAGATCTTGCGGACCGCGCTCGCCACGAGGCTACCTGCCGTCGGGCACAGATCCCGCCGGACGCTGAACTTCGCACCTGCTCGCCGCGACCGCACACTCACACCACCGAACTGCACACCAGATAATGCCGAGAACAAGATATATTTCCTGTCTACACATGCGAGTACAACGCGCGACCACTTCCCGCCATCTATGTACGCGTTTTGCTTCTTGAGCACGCCCTGGTGAATGGCAACCAGAGCGAGACACAACGATCCGACCGCGACACGGAGCGCACACATCCCGGGCCAACCAAGCAGCGGAGAGGCCGCCGCCACGAGCGAGGTGCAATCTGCGAACACGGACAAGACACGCACCTTGTTCAAGAACAGTATGAGCGTCGTCTTCGCGAGCAGCGCGTTCTCGCACACCTGGCGCCAGAGCGTGATCGAGTCCTCGAGCCGGTTCACCTTCGGGTCCTCCTCGAGCACGAGGTTGAACGCGAGCGGCGCGAGGAAGATGATCGCCTGCACGTCGTCGAAGAACGGGATCCAGTGTTGTCGCTGCCGGGAGCGAGGACATCAGCACACGGGCACACGGGCAGGCGCAGCAAAGCAAGAGGGAGCGGACGTACAACGCTCCGGCTCCCGCCGACGTCGTAGATGTACCACTCCGTTCCCAGGAGCGCACCTGTGCGAGCGCGTGAGCATCGAGATGGGCTCTCGAGTATGGAAGGCCTGGGACGTACCGCCCTCCATGGTGAAGTGGTGCTCCTCGACGCCGAGCGTACGTACGCGCGCGCGTACGATGTCGTCTAGCCTGCTGTGAGAAAGGGCGCAGTGCGGATAGACGGTGGACGCACCATCTGTGGGCTCGTAGTTCATCACAGCAATCCGCCCCGCGTCGTTCAGAAAGCTACGTGCATGTCAGCAAACGAGCACGGACAGAGCAGACAAGAGACACCCACAACCCCGGCATATCCTGTATGCGTGCGTTCTGCTTCTTGAGCACGCCCTGGACGATCGCGTCCTCCCACAGCGTGACGATGTCGTCCCGGCACGCAGCAAGCACCGCCGTCGGGTTGTCCTTGAACCGCGCGTCGCCCGTACTCGGCCGGGACTGCGCACCCTTCATCGCGGACACGAGCACGAGCGGCGGCTTCTCGGGGAGCACCGTGCTCGTGTTCGCGTTGATCGCGGTCAGGATGCCCTTCCACCCGCTGCCCGCGCGGACACACACGTCGCGGTCCGCCGCGCCGCCGTCGGGCATCAGCTTGCGCATGAGCTCGGCCTCGATCGGGAGCAGCGCGGAGAGGCGCATGCGAATGCGTCGGTGGTTGTCGTTCAGCGGGGACGTCGAGAAGCGCACCCCGGGCGACGACGGCGTGCGGCCAGCGACGCCCTTGCCCTTTGCAATCGAGGACGGCGTCGTTGTCTGCAGCGACGACTCCCATTCTTCCTGCAGGATCTCGAGCAGCCGTTTGATGTTTCTGAGACGACGGAGACGGACGGTTAGCTGCTGGTGAACGCAGGGGAGAGTGGAGGAAGTAGCAGGCTATGGGCAGACACAGATCGGCGGGCGTGTGTCGTGAAGAGCTACAGGCAGGGAGAGCACGAGTGGACTGGAAGACGCATCTCGCAGAGTCCAGTGCCAGAGGGCGACGACACGCCCGTGTGCAGGAGAGCCAGGACGTGACGGGGCGGTGTGGGGACGCGAAGCGGGTGTGTGCACGAGGACTGACCTGATGAGGTTGAGCTGTATGATGGTCTTCCAGGCGGCGCGCTCCTTGTGGAAGTGCTGGGGCGAGAACGCGAGCTGGAAGTCTGCGGGGCGTGAGCAGAGCAGGGCACGGGAGAGAGGGGACGGGGACGCACTCTTGAGGGTCGTGCTCTTGCCGGACTCGGCCTGGCCTGGGCGACGTCGGCGGGCAGCGGGCAGAGACTCGAGGAGGGGGACGCACCGAGGAGGAGTATCTTGATCGCCTTCTTCCTGCGTTCGTACGCGCGGCGGGAGACCGCAATCTCGTCGTCGATCTCGCGCGAGACCCGGGCAGCGTCCTCGAGCTCGCGGAGGCGGGCAGCGCGCTCCTCGGGGGTCTCGTCGATGGGCGGCTGGAGGGCCTTCGAGAGCGGGTCATCGGGGTCGGGGGCGGACCAGAAGGAGCGGGCAGCGACGGCGGCCATCGCAGCAGCGAGCACAGAGGGAGAGAGAGAGCAGAGCCCGCCCACGCCGCACACAGCGACCTGCACAGCCCGCCCCTCTTTGACAGCCAGCGCCCGGCCCCGGCCCGCGTCCAAGCCCGGTGGTGCGCCGTCTCGCGCCTCGCGCCTCGTTCGCGTTCTGCAGCCCGACGTCGCCGGCCTGTATGCGCATCGACGTCAGTGTCCCTCTCCTGCCTCATTCCGCCTCTGTCGTCGTCCTCTCGCCCATGAGCGCTGAGCTTTTCGCCTCTCCTCGACGCCCTCCACGCTGCGTCTGTGTCCACTCGCGTTCTGCGCGTCTGCTGCACTTCGCTCTGCCTCCAGGGACCCTCGCTCGCCGCCTTCTCTGCTCTCTCCGTGTGACCGCACCCTGGAGCGACCGCGCCACGCAGCAGCATCTCGACTTCAAGCAGGGCGCCCTCTGCATCCTCACGCCGTCGGGCAGTACGCACGCGCGTTCTCCAATACATAGCGCGATGATGCGCCTCTACAGCACCGGTACCATTGTCGCTCACGCGTCGCGCGATGCTGCCGGCACTGAACTCTGCCATGCTCGCGTCGCCCTACGTATGCCGCTCCGAGCACGTGGGTTGCTGTCCAGGTCCGTGTAGAACTCCCGCATCCGCTTGAGCGCGTTCACGCTGCCCCCGTCCGAAAACCCGTCGCACTGCGGCTGAAGATCGACGCAGACTAGGTGCCACCCCGAGTACCGCCTCCGCCGCCCATAACCCATGCGCGGGACGATCCCCTGCTCGGGCCATGCAAGCGGATGACCCCAACGCGCACGCACACGTCTGAGTGCCCGCAGTCTGCAGAGCTCCTCGAGCACGCACTCCGGACGAGCTCCGGGTGCGCATGCCGCGACGAGGAACGCGGGGCGATGAGCGAAGACGCGGCCGCAGACGAGACGCACGCACGCCTTGGGGATGGAGGTGCGCCCATATGCATCCGTCTGGGCATGCTGACCTTCTCAGCTCGCCGTGCCACCCCGCAACACGTCGCCGTCGATGGCCGGGTGCAGCTCAAACTTCGCCCTTCGCACTACTTCCCGAACCCGGCGGCGCGTTCCGCAGAGGCTGTGTGCGCCGTCACTTCGACGATGTCGGTGGTTGCTTCGTCGCAAATGGAGGGGCGATAAGTACCATGCCGCCATGTCTTCCGATTGGAGTTCGTCCTCGGATAAGTGCTTACTTGCCCGCGTCGGGCCCCCGTGCAGCAGTGTGGCTGACCATCATCTGGCTCTTCAGCCAACTCATGTTCAGACGAGCCGACGTTGAAGTGGTCAACGCACTGACAGAACGGAGCTTGAACGCGCGGTCGTCTGAGCTTTGTGCTTATCGGGATGCTATGCAGATGCAGTTTCGCGGTGTTCATCGACTACGGGAGTGCTTCCCGGCACCGGTCGCTGAGTGGAAATGTCTTCGTCGCTCAGTCTGGTGCAACTCTTGTTCTCTGCCTGCTCTGCTCGCTCCGCAGTACGGCACCCCGCAACGACTGCAACCATGTCGTCTTTCAGTTCCATGCTCTCCTGACACATTACAGACGGTGCTCGTATGCTAATACACACAACGAGGTCCACAGTTACTATGAATCTCCCCTCAACGATGCCCGCACGCATCGGGCTTCTTGCGACAGTGCCCAGCAACCCGCACAGGCAAACTCAGACACGACTGCTAGACGACGCCCGCCGGCACCCGGGCAACGGATGATCGACCCTGACAAGTGCTGAACAGCCGCGGACAGCCGGAGACTCGACCGTGCGCTCAATCTAGCCTGGGAGCACCACGTGTGCGGTCCTCAAAACAAAGCTCGACTCACCCATACCAATCCCGAATGCGCAGGGGACGGGCTGTACTGTGCATCAAGTGAGTACTGGGGAACACATGCCAAGATGGGACACAAGACATACCGTCCTGAAGAACCCGCCATCCCCATTCTTGCATGCACGCTCCGAGCCTGGCGTGAAGTCCGCGTGGGCAGCGATGGCGACGACGGCGAGGATGGCAGCTGCACAGTAGAGGGTGCCACAGGCGAAGGCAGAGAGAGGGGAGCGGAGACGACTGCACGGACCGGATGGCGGGAGCAGACGACAGGTGAGTACAGAACACCAAGCCCGCCGACCTAGTATATATACCGCTCCTCCACACCGCCAAGTCCGAAGCTCACGCGCGCCCTCGGCTCTCGGCGCATGGCTCAGTCATCCGCATTCACATAATGTGTAGGAAGCCGGGCAGCGGGGCCGCCGCCGCTGACCGTGTCTTGGCGTCGCTGGGGATTGGGGTGAGAGCTCGGGAAAACAGAGGAGATGCGCCGTGGTACGCGTCGTATCCACAGGCTTGGGTCTCGTCTACGCGCACGTCTTACGCGGCTATGCGGGAGTTCCGTTTACTATGCGTCATGATTGCTTCGTACGGCTGTGCTCAGCATTCTGAGTACCATCGTCTGTTTGTGCAGAGCTCAGAGGGCCGGAGACTTGGCGAGCGTCGTTCTGCGTGCATGTCTGCTGCCAGTGCTTATAGCTGGCAGCTTCGAGTTGCGCCTCGAGGGTTGCAGTAGTACTGTGTCTTGCTGCCGCCATGTCTCGAGAATACATCTGATTTTCATTTACTCATGAGACCCGCTGTATACGTCTTGGCCGCGTTTTGCCGTTTGGGACCCAGGGAGGTGGCTGAGACAGCTCCGCGTAAACGAGCGATGTCTGCTCGGGCGATCCGAGCGACAGCATGCCAAGCACGGGAAGAAACAAAGCTGTGAGTGTCGGGTTATGTCTCCCATGTACGCGTCGAGGTTTCCCTCCAAGTCCAGGAGCCGCAGCCATGTACTCGATGCTCATATACCCCACCAGCTACCAGCTCGTGCTAGAAATGGGAAGGAGTAGGTTGTGTGGACAGGTCAGTCGACGAGCAGGCTTCTTGCTCCGTCCACATCGTATCGAGCCTGTGTGCAATTTCGCTTGGCAGAAGACGGTGCACTGGCCCTCCGTCCACGTCGCATCGCAGCACAAGCGTAGTTTCTTGCGAGATGAATCGGTGTACCGGAGATGCTCAACTCCAAGTCCGAGTCCGAGTCCGTGTCCTTGGATCTTGTCGACCCTTAATCTCGAGAGGCACTTTCATTCAGTAGATGTATGCCCGGCCTGAGGTGCAGACAGCGACAGCGAGGATACCATGACTTCGGTCTTAGTCTGCTTAGCACTGAGTCCGAACTTTTGGAGAGCCGTTACAAGCACCCGACGGATAGCAACGCGGCATGACATGCATACTTCACAAGCCTAGACTCCGAGGCTTGGGAAATCTTGGCTCTTCAAGGAACAATTCACATTCAGGCCCAGGAGCGGTGTATGCGCATGCCGCCTCGACGCTCGAGGTAGTTCTCTCGCTCGTGCACACTTGCTCAATGCTCAGCGCGATACTGAGTGCATTGGAGATTGCCATCTTCGGTTGGAAGGAGCTTGAAAGCGACATAGGTATGCTCTATTGAAGCAGGGAGAATGCCCTTGTCCCGCGGGCAGACACCCACCGCGGCATTGGAAAGCTCCAGCCTTGCCGCCAGAAGCCCAGAAGACTGGGTGAAACATCTTTGCATCAGTATGGCTGGAAGCGTAAACTATGCTCGGGCGATCCGATGCAGTGCCAGGGACAAGGGAATAAGGAAGATGCGGGACTCGAAACTGGAGACCGGGAGCCATGTCCTCCGTATGCCGGGTATACATGGAGATGTCCGTAGCGTGTATCCTGCTTCGTTCTGCGATGGCAGGGAATCGGGATCGAGCGTACTCAGTGTGCTGAATTTGCGAGTGCTGGACGTGCAGAAACCTCTCTTCAGTTCGGGAACAATGAGCTCGGGTTGCAGAACAGATCTGGATGCCACTCCCGGGAGGGCGCAGTGGAATGCTGGAAGAGAAGACCGACAAGCGGACGATCTTCAAGTTCTCATTTGAAACGCGAAAATATGGCCGGAGCATGGTACACGAGAGGTTTGTACCGCCGCTCATATTTCCGACGGCGACGGACGCATGACGTTGTCACTTGGCAAGCTGCTTCAGACACTGCAACTATGTCAGTATACCGAACCCTCGTGGTACGGCTCTGGGAACTAACACAACTCTCCAATTTCCAGCTGAGCCATGTCTGAACAACTAGAAACTTCACAGCTCGGCGCACACGACTCTCGAGTCGAAAGGTATCGGATTGTGCCGACGGAGAAACGAGGGCGCCGAGCAGGCGGTGGCAAGCTCGCTAACCACTGTAGACATTGCCCGCCTCCCTTCACATCGACGAGACGCGCGATCGGAATCTGGGACGGGAGGGTCGTCCTCCTTCGCGACCGCATGTCTCCCTCTCCCACCTCCACCCCCACTGTCCTCCCTTCCCCCCGCTGTCTGCGCGACACATACTCCCATCTCTGAGCCTTGTCACTCGACCGGTGTTCTTCACGCCCACGCTCCCTCTTCGCACGACACACAAGATCTCGCACACGACTGATTCAATGTGGTTGCATTACGGCGCAGGTATGTACATCTCATCACCTGTCATCGTTTCCTGTCTTCTCAACATACCTCCATCGGTCGCAGCTCGCGACGTCGATTCCGAAGACATCAGCAGCCGCTTTTTGCGACGTGCTCAGCCGGGAAGCCCCACACACGGAGAGTCCTGAGGTACGTACCTACCTCGCCGTCCCACTGCAGAGCCGTTGTTGACGTGTCACATCGCAGCGACACGACGCTCACGAGCGGCGGCGACAACACCCTTCATGTCGGCCGGCTCTTACCTCATTCCTTCCCATCTCCGCTCGCATCCCGGCCAGCGCATGCCCCATCCACACCGTCTTGTAGGAGTCCACGGTGTCCCATCCCGTGTTGAACGTGGCCATTTTCTCACTACATGTTCTGCCTCCTTCGCCCCTCGTCGATCGCGCGACCTATACGATGAAATACGTTGTTGGAAACAGCGTCGACGCGGCGACCGTACTGACTCACAGTCTTCTCGACTTCAAAGCCAGCAGACACGTCGCAGGACGCGACGGACTACTGCGAGCTCTGCTTTGCTTTCAACAAAGGGCACTCCGTGTTGAGTCGAACACGGTGATTGTGTCCGTCGCGCGCGGGGTCTTCAGACCACAACCCTGACCTCGAGCTGAGGCGGTCAGCGATGTGTTAGGTAAGCGCGATCTCACCTTGTCTGCAAGTACTCGTGCTTACCTGTATCACCGACAGGACTTCCGGGGCGATGGACGGCCGCCGAGCAGTAGCGAACGTCTACGGGACGAGTCTGCGGACGCTCGTAAGTCGAATTCCCCGCTTCGTGCACCTGCAAAGCTTGAACTCACTGGTCTTTTTCAGACTTGGCGCAGAGTTGCCTTGCGGTCGCCGGTGCTTGATGCTCCCAGGCATGCTCTAGCGAAGTCAACGCATCTCCCGGGCTCCTCGCCCTTCGCGATCACTTGCCTCCCGGCTGCGCCCCGGACGCATATGCACACGGCACGTCCGCATTGGCGAACTCCTGGCCTGCGCCATGGGCTTGAGCGTCGCCCGGGTTCTGCAGCAACGTCAGCCCACATATGCGTAAGTCATCTTCGCGTCTCCCCACGCACCCGGCACTCGAACTCACCTCGTTTTCCAGACCCTGCGCGGCGTCACATCGCGCTGAAGGCGCTCCCGGGCTTGCGTCTACGGGTCCGCGCCCTCTCCCGGGCTCCGCCCCCACCGCCGTCGTTGACCTCCCGGCGGTCTCATTCGACGTCTCCCGGACTGCGCCGAGGTCTTGCTCGACGCCCGGAGGTCTTCGCTCCGCTGATTCCAGCGCTCCCGGGCAAGTTGCGAGGCCTGCCGGGCACTCTGTGTCGACGCGTCCTCGCCGCGCCACATCACGCATGCCCTGGACGGCCATCATGCGTCAGAAAGTCAGCAACACTCGGTACGTGTCCTCTGTTCGCCCATACACACCTTGGCTCACCTGTTTTCCGGCTTCTAGACCTCTGTCACCGTCGCGAACGACACGCGACGGCATCCTCGATGCGCGCGCTCCCGGGCAGACATGGGTGTCTCCCGGCCTGCCGGGAGACGTGTCGCGGCGCCATGGCCCGGTGGGATCTCTGCTTCAAGAGGTCAGCGCGCGTCCGCTAGCTTCTCCTCCATACGCACCTAGACTCCGACTCACCTTCATGTCGGCGCCGCTCCATCGCGGCGGCCGCAGGCTGCCCGCAACCACAGCGGGCTTCCTCACAGTACCGGCGGCGCGACGTACGATGTCCCGGTCGCCAAAGACGTCTGCGTGGAGTTGAGACCACAGCAGACGTCCTCTCGGTGGTCTTCCAGCGGACTCTTGACTGCAGTTGATAGACTGTGTGCAAGGTCAGTTCAATCGTTGTCTTGTCTGCTGTTCTCCACCTTCCAGACAACTCACCTTGTTGTCGTCACCGACGCCAGCCGCCGAAGTCTTGCATCCTCGCGACGCGACTCCCGGGCTGCAGACGGCGGCGAGATGCTGGTGCAAAGCGAACGTGCAGCAGCCGTGCGACGAGATGCGCTCTTGGGCAGTGTGCGTGGGGGGTGGGGAATAGGCACGTACTCCGAGCCTCACACAAAAGCAGCCACTTACCTTTGTTCTCTCAGGTCATGTTCGGCCTCTGGAGCCTCCCAGCTGTACCAGGCGCTCCCGGCCTCTTTTCCGACTTCCAGAGCTCTGACGCCGGGTCGGGACCGTCGCAAGTCCTATGCGCGCGCTCCCGGGCAGACACAGGTGTCTCCCGGCCTGCCGGGAGACGTGTCACCGTGCCATAGCGCGGCGGGATCTGTGCTTCGAGAGGTCAGCACGCGTCCGCGGTCTGCTCCATACGCACCTCTGACTTGGACTCACCTTGGTGTCAGCGCCGCGACATCGCGGCGGCCGAAGGCCGCCACAGCAACAGCGGGCTTCCACTTGCCGCCAAGTACGCGTCGGGGTCGTCAAGACGTCGGCATGGCGTCGAGATTGCGGCAGACGTTGTCCCGGATTACTGCGCGCAAGGTCAGCTCATTCGTCGTCGTTGTCTTCTGCTGTTCTCCCTGCCATGTGACTCACTTGTCTTCGCAGTCTCCCGGCCAACGCACGCCGTTGAGGTTCCGCAGTCTCCCGGGTTGAGGACGGCGGCGAGACGATCGTCTCCCGGCCGTGATAGCGCGCCGCACGCGATACTTGTGCCAACGCGAACGTGTCGCCGCCGTCCGGAAGGTGCGCTCTTGCGTGCGCGTAGGGGATGGGGATAGGTACGCACTCCGAGTCTCTCACAAAAGCAGCCACTTACCTTCGTCTGTACCTCCGCAGCTCATTCGACTCCCAGCTGAGCCTCCCAGCCGTGCAAGGCGCTCCCGGGCTCTCCAGCGCGGCCTCCAGTCGAGGTCGCTGCCAGCGTGTCGCGTCCGCGCGTCCAGAGTGAGAGACGAGTCGCCGAAGGCCAGAACGCGGAGTCCGAGGCTCGCAGATGTCCAGTACAGCCGCAGAACAAGCCCAGGACGAGAGTGCGCGAGTCAGAGAGGACGGCGGTGGTGGTGGTGGAAGGAGACAGAGAGACGGCGGTGATGCGCGACTCGCCAAGTGCGGGATAGGCGCCCGCGTCTCGGAACCTTCTCCGACGCGCGAACGAGGCTCACGGCGAGTTCTGAGCGCAGACTTGGCTGTCTACGCGCTTTCTATCGTGGAAGTGGTCGATGTATTCGTAGTTTATGCTCAATGCATGGCTTGTGCTCGACTTCCGAACAATATCTCTGCCTGCTGCGCGACAAGTTCTACTCGCCTTCGACTTAACCACCCGGGGATTCCTCTTCTCCTCCCTGTCTCGGAAACCAGGACGAGTAAACGAAACCAGCGGGTGGAGAGCACGTACCCAGCCCCTCTGCTTCTCTCCGCTCTTCGAAGTCCTCCAGGCAGCCCTACACAGCAGAGCACAACATGGAGGACAGCACTCCAGCTGTTCAAGTAACTCTGTACAGAGAGCGTGTATGTAGGAGCGTGTATGAAGAGAGTGCGTATGAAGGAGTGTGTACGGTGTGTACGAAGGGGACTGAGGCAGACGATCGTCCTGGGAGATCTTGCGGACCGCGCTCGCCACGAGGCTACCTGCCGTCGGGCACAGATCCCGCCGGACGCTGAACTTCGCACCTGCTCGCCGCGACCGCACACTCACACCACCGAACTGCACACCGGATAATGCCGAGAACAAGATATATTTCCTGTCTACACATGCGAGTACTACGCGCGACCACTTCCCGCCAAGTGCTGGCCGAGGAAGGTGGACGGCAACCAGAGCGAGACACAACGATCCGACCGCGACACGGAGCGCACGCATCCCGGGCCAACAAAGCAGCGGAGAGGCCGCCGCCACGAGCGAGCTGCAATCTGCGAATACAAACAAGACACGCACCTTGTTCAAGAACAGTATGAGCGTCGTCTTCGCGAGCAGCGCGTTCTCGCACACCTGGCGCCAGAGCGTGATCGAGTCCTCGAGCCGGTTCACCTTCGGGTCCTCCTCGAGCACGAGGTTGAACGCGAGCGGCGCGAGGAAGATGATCGCCTGCACGTCGTCGAAGAACGGGATCCAGTGTTGTCGCTGCCGGGAGCGAGGACATCAGCACACGGGCACACGGGCAGGCGCAGCAAAGCAAGAGGGAGCGGACGTACAACGCTCCGGCTCCCGCCGACGTCGTAGATGTACCACTCCGTTCCCGGGAGCGCACCTGTGCGAGCGCGTGAGCATCGAGATGGGCTCTCGAGTCTGGAAGGCCTGGGACGTACCGCCCTCCATGGTGAAGTGGTGCTCCTCGACGCCGAGCGTACGTACGCGTGCGCGTACGATGTCGTCTAGCCTGCTGTGAGAAAGGTTGCAGTGCGGATAGACGGTGGACGCACCATCTGTAGGCTCATAGTTCATGACCGCAATCCGCCCCGCATCGTTTAAAAAGCTGCGTGCGTGGTCAGCAAACAACCACAGGCAGAGCAGATGCAAGACACTCACAACCCCGGCATATCCTGTATGCGCGCGTTCTGCTTCTTGAGCACGCCCTGGACGATCGCGTCCTCCCACAGCGTGACGATGTCGTCCCGGCACGCAGCAAGCACCGCCGTCGGGTTGTCCTTGAACCGCGCGTCGCCCGTACTCGGCCGGGACTGCGCACCCTTCATCGCGGACACGAGCACGAGCGGCGGCTTCTCGGGCAGCACCGTGCTCGTGTTCGCGTTGATCGCGGTCAGGATGCCCTTCCACCCGCTGCCCGCGCGCACGCACACGTCGCGGTCCGCCGCGCCGCCGTCGGGCATCAGCTTGCGCATGAGCTCGGCCTCGATCGGGAGCAGCGCCGACAGCCGCATGCGAATTCGTCGGTGGTTGTCGTTCAGCGGGGACGTCGAGAAGCGCACCCCGGGCGACGACGGCGTGCGGCCAGCGACGCCCTTGCCCTTTGCAATCGAGGACGGCGTCGTCGTCTGCAGCGACGACTCCCATTCTTCCTGCAGGATCTCGAGCAGCCGTTTGATGTTTCTGAGACGACGGAGACGGACGGTTAGCTGCTGGTGAACGCAGGGGAGAGGGCGGGAAGTAGCAGGACAGAAACTATGGGCAGACACAGATCGGCGGGCGTGTGTCGTGAAGAGCTACAGGCAGGGAGAGCACGAGTGGACTTCAAGACGCATCTCGCAGAGTCCAGTGCCAGAGGGCGACGACACGCCCGTGTGCAGGAGAGCCAGGACGTGACGGGGCGGTGTGGGGACGCGAAGCGGGTGTGTGCACGAGGACTGACCTGATGAGGTTGAGCTGTATGATGGTCTTCCAGGCGGCGCGCTCCTTGTGGAAGTGCTGGGGCGAGAACGCGAGCTGGAAGTCTGCGGGGCGTGAGCAGAGCAGGGCACGGGAGAGAGGGACGGGGACGCACTCTTGAGGGTCGTGCTCTTGCCGGACTCGGCCTGGCCTGGGCGACGTCGGCGGGCAGCGGGCAGGGACTGGAGGAGGGGACGCACCGAGGAGGAGTATCTTGATCGCCTTCTTCCTGCGTTCGTACGCGCGGCGGGAGACCGCAATCTCGTCGTCGATCTCGCGCGAGACCCGGGCAGCGTCCTCGAGCTCGCGGAGGCGGGCAGCGCGCTCCTCGGGGGTCTCGTCGATGGGCGGCTGGAGGGCCTTGGAGAGCGGGTCGTCGGGGTCGGGGGCGGACCAGAAGGAGCGGGCAGCGACGGCGGCCATCGCAGCAGCGAGCACGGAGGGAGAGAGAGAGCAGAGCCCGCCCACGCCGCACACAGCGACCTGCACAGCCCGCCCCTCTTTGACAGCCAGCGCCCGGCCCCGGCCCGCGTCCAAGCCCGGTGGGCGACTCGCGCCTCGTCGGGACAAGCTCGAGCTCTGTCCCGCACGCGTTCTGCAGCCGTGTCCCTCTCCTGCCTCATTCCGCCTCTGTCGTCGTCCTCTCGCCCAGTCGCACAGCACGCGCTCGCCCATGAGCTTTCCGGCTCCCCTCGATGCCCTCCGACGCACAGAGCCCGCGTGCATCTGCTTCTGTGCGGAGACCCCTGCTCTGCTGCCTCGCTCGCTGCTTCTGTCTCCACTGGCGTTCTCCTCGACTCTTCCTCGGCGATTGCGCGACACAGCACACCCGAACCGTGCCCGGTGCAGGCCATCGAGAGACGACACCGCTCAGGTCTCTGCACAGAATCCTCGCCACAGCGATGCACGTCCCTCTGCGGCGTCCATGGTACCGGAGCCAGTACCAGTCTTCATCGACTCTCGTCCTCGCTATCAGCTCCTCTGCGGCTTCATTCCTTGCCCCGCCCGCATCGCTCGCCCTGACGGGACACAAGTGTGAACGTATCAATAATGCTCCGGGTCGTCCTTTGCTTCCGTCAATTCAAGCCGGCATGGGGAAGCTCGTGAACCGCAGCACCTCGCACCTCGCACTCGGAGGCGTCATGCTGCTCCCCCGTCGCCGAGTGCGCTCTCCCGATGCAACCGACTCTGGTTCTCCGCCCTCTCTTTCTCCCGCCCCACGTGCACGCAGCGCCACATCGCCCTCAAGCAACCCTGGGGCCTGTCGCGGTAGCCTTCCGCACGCTCGCGGCATCCCTCACGCGCTCCTCTATCTACCCAGTACGCATTCGCCACCGCCGTCGCCTCCCGTTCTCCAACGCCGATTGCGGGGGGGGCGATTGGTAACGGATGGGCCCTCTTAGTGGGAGCCGCAAGCCGCTGTCCCGGGAGGTGGATTTAGGAGCCATGTACAGAGCGCGAAGAGTCGCGAGAGAGGGTGTGGATTATCGCAGTCACTGCATAGGCTGGCTGCGTCCGCGTCCGATGGCGACTTCTAGCTTGGATTCCGTGATGAAATCATTTGAGGTATTATTCAGTACGCTCACTCACCTGTGCCACAACACATCTGGGGAACCACGAGAACCTGATCCGTGCGGTGACCTGGGGACGATCACTGGCAGTATGCTGCCAGAACCGCTTAACCGCCCATGACAGTACCAACATGCGTTTCGCACTGCGTCCTTCGGGAATGTACTTACTGTATACGGTCTCGATAGCGAAGTCGGCTTCAGATCCTCCTACACTTTAGTCCTTGTCGCGCGGCGGTGCTGATCCATCGTGGACTTGTGGACTAGACTAAGATTCAGGCTCTGTCGTGTGAGTCCTGGGACACCGCTGCGGCTGCTCCTCTCGCGGCTCCTTCGTCATGCAGCATGCTCGTCCTAGCTCACATTCCAGGCCGTATGGGTGCGATGCATGATGGGCAAGTGAAGACGTTCAATGTCCACGAGGATCCGGAGGTGCCGCCAGCCGCCCACTGTCAATGTATAGGCGGATGTTGGCAGCTATTTGTCCTGGTGTAAGTACGATCTCCGAACCTAACCGAGAACGAACTTGAAGCAATCGGCGCTCGGTGAGTACTACAGATTGTACTTCGTGCCCTTGTCCGGTCACTATCTTTTGTATGAGACTCGCTCTCGCCCCTTCGAGCGGCTTGCACCCGTTATCTATCTCCGGTAATGTACAGTCATCGAGGCACGGGAGCTTCAGGCTGCTTATATCCAGACTCCGAACCAATGCGTCCCATGACTTACATCCACTCTCTCCCAGCTCCCATAGCCCCAGTCGTTGCGGCAAGTTCACACGGCCGCTATCAGTCACTTGGATAATACCGACCAGCATCATCCTTTCTTCTCCCGCCGCCGCGACTAACCATCCGCCAGATCCGTGAATCGATCCGCACATCATGTCCATCCACTCAGTGAAGCGCTCCCAGTGCCATCTCGCCTGGGACAACAGGTCCGTCTCTCATCTCTGTCAGTCTTCGATGCACCAAGGCTAACGTTTTCGCTTATCTCCAGCATCCCGCCCGCCCTGCACGTCGCCTCCGGCGCCACGGTCACCTTCGACTGCCTCGACGCCTCCAACGGCCAGATCACGCCCGCCTCCACCCCGAGCACGCTCGCCTCCCTCACCTTCGCGTCCCTCGACCAGGTCAACGGGCCCGTGCACGTCGCCGGCGCGGAGCCCGGGGACACGCTCCGCGTCGACGTGCTCGACGTGCAGGTGGCGGAGTGGGGCTGGAGCGCGGTCTTGCCCGGGTTCGGGCTCCTGGCGGACGAGTTCCCGGCCCCGGCGCTGAAGATCTGGAGTTTGAACAGGGAGGAAGGGTACGCGTGGTTCGACGAGCGGATGGGGATACGCATCCCGCTGAAGCCGTTTGCGGGCGAGATGGGCGTCGCCCCGGGGAAGGACGGGGCGCACTCGACGATTCCGCCGTACAAGACGGGCGGGAATGTGGACACGAGGCACTTGACGAAGGGGTCGACGCTGTATCTGCCTGTGGAGGTTGAGGGCGGGCTCTTCTCGATTGGGGTGAGTCGGATGGGGACGAGGGTGCTCGTGCGCTGACAGGACGCGGATCTGCGTTGGTACAGGATGGGCATGCCGCGCAGGGAGACGGGGGTACGTCCTCACTTTCCGTCCCTGCTGACTCGGAGTATGTCTTGCTGACCGCTCCTGTCGTTGTCTAGAGGTCTGTGGTATGTGTCCGTCTGTCCTCGCAGGTCGCTCCCATAGCTAACGGGTATCCGGATTGGCAGGAACGGCCATCGAGACCCCGATGAAGGTCACAGTCCGCCTCACGGTCGTCAAGGACAAGCCGTACGTCAAGACGCCGCACTTCATCTCGCGCAGCCCGCACCCGAGCGCGGAGGAGTTCTACACGACTGCGGGCGTCGACTCGGGTCCGTAGCATGCTGCTGGCTCCCCATTCTATGCCGCGGAGCTCTGACCTCTCTCGTATTGCAGATATTCGCGAAGCGACGCGCTCCGCCGTGCGCCACATGATCGAGTTCCTCGGGGCGGAGTACGGGCTCAGCAAGGTCGACGCGTACATATTGTGCAGCGTCGCGGGCGATCTGCGCATGCATGAGGTGGTGAGTCGCATAGCTCTCGACGACTTGTCTGAGAAGGTGCGGATGGCTGACGGTACGAGAACGCGCAGGTCGATATGCCGAACTATGTGGTGAGCGCTGGCATGCGGACGATGCTGGTGAGTGGTGCTGACTTGTCCCGGTGTCGTAGATCGGGTTCATGCTCCCGAAGTCGATCTTCACGAAGGGATGACGAGGCTGTGAGATGGAGATTGGGATGATCTCGGGTACCGTGTCTCGGGGATACACTCGGTAGGCGTATACGATTTCTGAATTGCGCGTACGCCGTCACCCGTGTACTACATGACATATACGACTGGCCAACGTGAACCTACGAAGGAGTACGTCAGTATTCGGTTTTGCGTGCTGCGCGGAGAGAAAATCGGACGCACATGTATCATATAATGTACCTTCACCGCGGGAGGTCGCGGTATAGGTCAATTCTGACCGTAGTTGCCGCCTCCTGGAGTGATGGAGTCACGCCGATCCTGGCCGTTGCCCCCACCGCCCGGACCGAGGGAGTCATCGCGCGCCATCTGGTGAGGAAGAAACGAGCGCGTAAGCCTCGAATTGAGTGGTCAAGCCGCGCAGAAGGAGACTCGGAGGAGTGGAACGCCTCTCAAGTTGGGGACAGACATGCGGGCATGAGGCTGATACCTCGGGACGGAGGGCAGAAGAGACTCGGAGCGGGTTGCTGTCGGAGGACATCACGGTAAAAGAAGGACGTACGTTGGCTGGGGAGGCGTAGGCGAGTACGCCAAGAAGGAAGAGCGGCAGAATTGCGGTGACTTTCATCTCGGGTGCGTTTTAAGGTCAGAGTTGGTAATGCAGGGCGCACCGCAAGATGTCGGTCGAGGCTTGGGCTTGAGCAAACAAAACGGCAGGCTTTATATAGTGTCTGCCACATCCTCCAGCACACAGGTACGATGGTATCGCGTTAACGGCGTCGACTCGGACGTTGTCGCATGACCACGGCTCAAGATGGTTCAAAGCTCGCCGAGACGATGCGAACAGTGAGCCACGGTGCATGGGCGCGGTCGCTCAGGTTCTATGCAGGAGTAGAATGCAGCCACAAGTCCGGATGGCTAGTGCACAAGTAGCAGTGCGCCGGCGATGAATCCGGGCGGTATTTGACCTCAGTGGCAGCCTAGAAACATGATGAACAAGCATGGTAGGTAAGAACAAGTGATTGGAGCCTAATATAACGCGTTTCAACTCGTACAACAACCGCGGGCCATCGTGGACGGGCCTGGTATTGAGAACGTTCAGTTGTGCCGTCGGGTTGAAGTAAGCGACACCGAGTCGTACTAAACAAAGCGGCATCGTCGCTAGAGCATAGTGTATTTTTTAGGGGGCTCAGTGAGGTTTAGTAGTTCTGCGGAGACCAAAGTGATTGCCGTACCGCGGAAATTGCTACCTCCATGAAGAGTTGAGAGGACACCGTAGCCGCGGCGCACCGAATGCTTGCATTTCCAGTGGGGGAGGGACGGGTAACGCACCATCTGCAATACAAATTGCAACAACGCTAAGGACAAGCTAGCTTGCGCTCGGTAGCGGTGTTCGTGCTGGTCAGCCCTCACGTTATCGGTGTTCCTCTTCATCCGGGAGTCCGAGTCGTCCGAGTCTTGCCACTGGCCAGCCGAACATCATGCTGCAGTGCGAAACAGGGCACCGGTTGATTAATCTACCCATGAGTTCAGCTGTTGTTCAAGCTTACAAGATTTCGGCGCATCGCCGTGAGCTTCGCAGCGTCGAGGGTGGAGGAAGCTCGACTGGGACTGGGAGCCGCCGAGTAGTACGCGCTACTTGTCACGAACGCGTGGCATAACGCGCGTGACATGCGCGTCAGTCACACCTCGCAATGGGCAGCCTGAGCCAGTGCTTGCTTCGGTCCCCCTCCCTCGATCCATGCCCTCTCAGCCGTCTTGACCACGATGACTGTTATCTTTGTCCGCTTGCTCTGTGATATGCCTGGTTTCGACGAGTCGTTCTCACAGGCTCTCCATTTGTCATCAAACGACTGAATGAGACCCCCGAAGTTGAACGCGCCCGGCCGCAACCCGGTCGTAATCAGTTCAGAGACACGAGCTGGAGTAGTAGCGGACCGGGATGGCTGTGAAGGCGAGGGTAGCGGGAGAGGACAGCAAGTGAGTTGTTGATCAATTGTCGCTGTGTTTCGAGCATACGCCATTGGATATCTACATACGTCCGACGCAATTCGTCGGAAGATGCAGCAGAGAGGATTGTGGATCATCTCGGATGCTCCTTGATCTATAGTATGATGACACGAGATGCGAGGAGATGGCTCGCGTGCTCTAGAGGCCGCGCTCGCCCAACGTCTCCGGCATCTTTCCCTGCTTCCTCGAGCCCGTTTATTATCTGCTTGCGCTCATTCTGAGCGTATCAAGGACTGATCCGGTTTCTGACCGCTCGACTTCCACGGTGTCTCGTCGGTGTCTCGTCTCAGTCGTGCAGAATGGCGTCGTGCGGATTGCCTTGCACCGGTGCTCGTCAACGCGGCCGAGGGGTGGTATCCTGCTTGTCTGAGGGTAACGTGTGCGTTGCGGTAATAGGCCTCATTGAGTACAGGACGCTCGCGGGGAACCGCCGTGAGGCCGGGCTATGAGGAAGATGGAGGCCGTAGCGTCGATGCGTAGAGAGCGAGTATGCCGCTCGACGCTGATGCTACTGAGGAGTGGGATGACAACTGCGGTTGGTTTTGGCTGGTGCGGCTGCATGGGATACCGGCTCTCAGTCACCGTTTCGGGAGTCACGACACGGAGTTCCACCTACAGGTACCGCGACTCTCTTGTGAGTACTCAGAGTCTCGGATGTCCCTAACCCCCGCCCGTACAGACCCCCCGTCATACATCGACTCCTCATGTGGCGTCATTCGTTGACTCGAATGCCGCCACAACAGTGCACCTAATAACGAGAGCCAGGACGTGACTTTCAATCAGGTGTCGTCGCAGGACTCTTGTCCACAGATGATGAGCCGCTTCGGTTAGTGTGTTCGCCAGAGATCGTCGGAGACCACATCTGATACAGTTCTGTAATGCAGCCCAAGCGAGAGGACCGTGGATGTACGCATGCGTGGTTCGAGAGTTCCTCATCTGGCGTCTGATACAGCTACATACCGCCCTCGAGCTGTAGTGACATGAAGAGCACCGTCCTCCTCTTCACTTTGCTCTTCGGAGCTCTCGTCTCCGCCGCGTCCACTGTAGTACGTCGTTCCTCCCAGTACCCTTATCACTGGATCCCTCTGACGGCACACCGACAGCCCGATGACTCAGGGAACACGGTGGGAGAGGCGTGGATACGCACGCGACGCAACATCGCTCGCGGCGATTTGGGGGAAGAGCGTATTCCGCCAGATCCCGCCCAGCAATGCTCGAGCTAATGCAGTGGAGGTGCGCTTCCCATCCCTCGGTCCCTTGGGGCACGGTCTAACTCTAGCGACTCGAAGATTGATTCCATCGTCCGGCTCAAGAGACCGCGATGTATCGATGGAGCAGTGCCCATAACATCTCGATAGGTGCGTCATCGCACTTTGTATCATGGGGACTCATAGTGCTCGTCGGTCGGGATACTCGCGACTGGAACGACTAGCCGCTGCCAGCACATCAACGCTGGCTATACTACTTCGCGGGCTGAAAAATCGGACTCGCCCGAAGGCAGAGGAACGTACAGGTACGGACGGATGAGTGGCCAGTTCCGTTCCCACAACGACCCCGATTCGAGTTAGCATGCCTCCGACATCGGCGAGAACTCGAACCCATCTCCGCGAGCCTGTGGAGATGTCGTCCAATGGTGCGACGTCCCGCTCGCATGATCTCACAACAAGATGTGTTCGAGGGCTCGAACCGCTAACGCGAACTCGTGGAAGTTGCTCATTTTAAATGGTCGCTCGCTCGCATTGCCTGAGGGACATAGACGTACCTATTGTAGTAAAGGGGCTGAAGTACGATGACAGCTCAAGCACTCTGCGACGCGTTCATACAGGTGTTCATAGACGGGGTACAATGAGGATTAGTACTAATAAGTAGCGTGATATCATGAATACATGAAGTCCGAGTCCATCACAGTCCGAGTTCAAAGTCCAAGGGCACGAGTCCGAGTCGAGTCGATGAGACGAGAGAAACGCCCTCGCCGCGGGAACGAGGGCGCAGCAGCTCATCGCTCAACAGTTGCCCTCGCTTGTGACGTACGAGCTGTACACGAAGTAGTCCGCGAAGTTCTTGAAGGGGATGTTCCCGCTGCAGACCGCAGTCCTACATTACACGCGGGGTGTTAGCAACGTGCATCGACGGACAATCAGGATGTGTACTCACCAGTCAACGATGTCGGTGAAGTATCCCTTGACGATGTCAACATTGGTAGGCCAAGGGCCGTTGGACGCGTCGAGGGCACTGTCATCCGAGACGCATCAGCACGCCGGATAGGATCGTCAGAATGCAGATGACTCACTGGTAGAATCCGTCGATGAAGTTCTGCTTCGTGATGGTCTTGCCGTTCGTGGAGATCTGTTGCAGGATCTATTGACACCCGGCACACACGTGGGTCAGCGATGCGTTCATACCAGCTGAGACTGCTCGAAACGCACCGAGGTCGGGACGCGCAAGTCCTCGCTGTGCGGCGGCTCGCGACCCGGGGCGAGGTCCGCGTCGACGGCGCGAATGAAGAGCTGCACGTTGCGGCGCGCTGGGAGCGGGCCGTCGGGAGGCCCAAGGAAGTCGGGCGGGCACGCCGCGCCGAAGAGGCAGGCGTCGTGCGAGAAGAAGTCCTCCAAGTCGTCGCGGGTGATCTGCTTCTCGCATGTCGCGCGGAGGGCGTTGCACCACGGGTAGTCACTGCCCTGACGCTTGACAGCGGGTACGGCGGCGGCGGCGGATGTGAGCGCGAGGGAGAGGATGAATGGTACGAGGGCAAGCATGGTGTGGGCGGATTGCTCGACGGGAGTGTGTGAATGGGTATTGGGTATTATGGGGAGAGTCTGGAAGACTGAGGATTGTCGGCGGTGAGCAGGCTCGTTTTTATACCGACGGTTTGTTGTCGACGTCAGCGAGTACGGTCTCAGACGGAGGGCGCACGCAATCTAGTCCCCGCTCCAAGAGACTGCTTCCAGAGCCGGGTTCGTGGACGAGGCAAAGTCCGCACGAGACTGCTTGTCGGGGAGGGGCGCATCTGATGTTGTAATTCACAACGAATCGGACGGCCGGGACTTGAGGGCGTACCTGAACATGCTCACTGCCAAGCCTCCGGCGATCATGTCCGTGTGCACGCTAATCCTCCTGGACTGCCACGGGGCTTGACCTGCGGCTTGACGTACCCGTAAAGTGATCAGTAGCAGGTCAGACACCTGCGCATACCTGGCCTAGACTCGTATTGTCAGCACCTAGCTAGTACGTACACTACCCTCGTAGTAATGCGGACGCACCGTTCAATGCATTGCCTGTCATGGCCTGGAAGGCTCAAGTACAAACTCTTGGCATCGTGGATTCGTCGGGACTTTGAGGTGGTCCTCGGCTGCTCGTGGTCGAGGGCGAAGACGGAGCAGTCGAGTTCGGAGCAGAGATCCGTACCGAGCGGACACCTTGCAAGCGCTCGATGTTGTCTCCAGCGCTGGCTAAACAGCATGATGACGAGCGTAGGGTTTAGACATGAAATGACATTGCTTGCGGTGAATAGTACGCGTAATAGATGCATTAAGTACATGACGAGACATGACAAACGGCGTGATAGCGTATGCAGAATGCGAAAGCAACGTCAATAGCGTAAGGCAGCGTGGCAGAGTGACCAGCTGGAAGCGAACGAGCGACACGACAACGGGGGAACTCACAACGAACGACGAACGACGAGCAACGAATAAACGAACAACTGACATAGTCCAAGCACCGACGAGCCGACGATAGCCTAAGCACTCACGCTGATCCCGCTCCCTAACAGAGCCTCCAGCTCGGCGATGCAGTCCGTGCACCTAGCGTGCACCTCTCGCGCGTTCTCAAGCAGCGGCTTGATGTTCTCCGGAGCCATGGCAAGCTTCGAGTCGGGCAGCGGCAGCGGGCCGGCGCCCAGCTCGGGACTGGGATTGCCCCACGGCTGCGGCGGAGCAGAGCGCACAGAGCCCGTCGGGTTCTTCCTACTCCGAGATGGCGGCCGACGAGGGCTGGGGCTGGGCGCGGACTGCCGCTTCTTATTGCGTGATGGGGCCCGCGTCGACTGCCCACTCGAGTTGTTCGACTGCGACGGGCCGCCTTCGTCGCCGGTGTCGTGTTCGCGGACGTCGGACAGCTTGATGGACCGGGTATAGTTCTCGAGGATGGAAGGAGGTATCGCGGAGGCTGGTTTCTTTGGGGACTCGCCCCCAGGGGCGAAGAGAGACGACAGAGACGCTTCAGGTGGTCGGCGAGCCGTGTCTGCGTCCGAGGCACGAGATTGGAACAGGTACGGCGACCTGCCCTTCTTCCCGCGCACGGTCGCAGTCCCGTCCGACGAGAAGCCAAATGCACGAGCGGCGTGGTCCAGGTCCGACGCAGAGTCGATACGATCCCAATCTTCCTCGTCATCACCGAGACTCGCGCCGCTCGCCATCCCAGAGCTACTGCTCGGTAACCCTGTTGCATTTGGGCTAAGGTCGTCGACAGACGCGTTTGTCGTCTTCGACTTCTGCCCGAGCCGGAAAATCGACGCGAGAGACGGCCGCCGCGGAGACGACTTGTGCGAGAGACCTGGGGTCGTACCGTACGGCGAGTTCGGATGCCTAGACGCGATCGACTCCGGACCTGTGCTCGTCTTTGCACGACGCCGCGACATGACGGACTGCGGGCGGGACTCGCGTGGCAGGTTGAGCGACGAATCCGTGCTCGCCGACACCGACGAGGACGACTGGGGAATGACAAGCTGCCCTGGGTTCTTCTTCAGCCGCCTCAGCATCTCGCGAATGTGTCGCATCCCGCGGCGCGCCGTGTTTTGCTTCTTCGTCGGGGACAGTATCCCGCCACTCATAGACTCGGACTCCTCGCTGGGGAGGGTGACGGTGCTGTTCATCGCGTCGCCCCACCGCCAGCTGCGGTTGATGTCTTCCTCGGGAATGTTCGGTTCGAGGGACATCGTCGCGGAGGGATCGGGGTTGTTGAGCATCTCGCGCAGCAGCAAGAGCTGCCGCTGACTGAGGTCATGCCGACCGGTCGAAGCTCGCCACTGGGAGGGTGGGGGGCTCGCTAGAGGTGGAGACGTGGGGCCAGGATGTGACGAACCAACAGCGGGCTTCGGTTCGTCTCCTGCCAGTGTGATAGCGCGTTCGCGACTCTTCCGGCCGTCGATGGTGGTAGTCGGAACAACAGGCGCAGACTGGCTGGAAGGTGGTGGCGACGTGGGTTGATCTCCTCCCCCACCGGCGAGATCGATGAGCAACTCGGCGCACTCCCAAGAGAGCCGATACTTGGCCTCAATATTGAGGAACGCCGTGTTGACCTGGCTCCGAGTAGGACCGTTGTTCGTCGGAGGGTTCGTGTTCGCCCGTAAACGCGAAGACGGCTTCGGGAAGTGGATAAAGCTGGGCGACACCGGGCGCGACTGAGACTCTTGCGGCTCGTTGATGAGTGCTCGAACTTGCCCCACGAGCGTCGTATACGTGAGCTGCAGCTGCTTGAGCTCTGAGATAGCGTTAGCAAAGGACAAAGCGAGAGAAGATGTAGGGACTCACGCTCGACGCTCGTCGCAAAGTCCCGCACCATCGTGAGATCGCGCTTCAACGAGACCTGCGCCTGGCTGATTCGTGCCGGAATCTTGAGGTCCCCGAGGGAGTTGCGCCGCAACACCGCCGAACTGGGTGTGCCTTCACGCTCCTTCGGTGGCAGCGCCGTCCGACCAAGAGACGCGGTCTGCACGGGCGACGTTGAGCCTCGGGGTCGAGTCGGAGAAGGCAGCGGGGATGGGATGGTCGCGAGAGCAGTCTCCGTGGAAGTGGTCTGGGTAGATGACTTTGAGGAGAGCGTCGGATGCGAGCGCGATGTCTCCAGCGTCCGATCAATCGAGCTACGCGTCGGCGTTGCAAGATTCGCGCTATCCAACACGAGCGGCTTCCGCGGAGCTTTGTTCCGGGGCGGGGACGGAGGCTGCAGCTCGATTGGAGGAAGGAGCGGGACGTCCTGCGAGCTCCGCACAACGCGCGAGGGCGGGCGGGGTGTGCTCTGGTCATGCGACTGCGACGCATCCGTCTCGTGTGCCGACGACGCTGTCCCAGGCCGCTTGGGCCGCTTCTCCTTGTCCTTGTCCTCCGCAGTGATGCTCTTCGTCCGCTTGTGCTTGCTCCCGACGAGGCTGATCCGCCGGATGCCTCCCATGAACCGCCGACTGCCCTTCTGGTCCTCCAGCGCGGCCTTCTCGGGTAGTGCGGAGTTGTGTGCGTCGCTCGAGTGGTCATCGGCGGTCTCGCGCGTCGTCGTCGAACTCTTTTTCGCGCGGTGGACGTCCTCGACGCTGGCAGAGGCAGACCGCTGCTTCGAACTTGCGCGGCTGCTCGGTGTGGCGGGGCGTCGGGGCCGCGAGTCGTTGTATGACACATGACGCGGGACCGGTGGGCGGTTACTCCAGCTCGAGCCCGACGAGCCGTTCGAGATCGACACCTGCATGGACGTCGGCCGTCGCGGTGTGCCGCCCCCGAACAGCAGCGCAGACGCCGGGAGCCCGTTCCCGTCCACCGCCTCCTCGAGGTCCTCAGGCAACGCCGAGCTTCCCGTACCGTCGCGCGTGTGCAGGCTCTTCGACTTTGCGCTCCTTGGGGACCCCGGATCTCGCTCGCGTCCGCGCTCGACTCCCATGAGGTGCAGCAGCCGCTCCACGCTGTTCTCGTGCTTCAGGGCCGTCTCACGACGTGGCGGCGACCCGGGGCCCTGACCGCCGCCACCACCGCGAAAAAACCACGACTTGGCGCCGCTGTGCCCGGGCGAAGAGGACGCGACGAAACTCGTGGGTCGCGAACGCTCGCTGTCTGGCTGACGTTCGCGCTCGTGCGAAGACTCGTCGCGTTCGCGCAGGGCGACCTCGGAGGGCCCGGTGCTGGCGCGTTTCTTCCGCCCCGTGCCCCATTTCTTCCCGACGGAGCCGATGCGTGAGAGGAGCGGCGTTTTCGTCGTCGAGGTGTTGCCGACGTCAGGCGGAGGGTCGTCGAGCGTGGTAGCGGGAACCTCGCGCGTCTTCTTCGGATTCTCGGGCGTGACGGGACGCGCCTGCTCTGCCAGCTCAGCGCGGTCGTCAAGCTCGAAGATGCCCTCTTCAAAGTTGGGCGGAGGACGCGACTTCTTGCGCAGTCGACGGCGCTCGCGATGAATGGGAGGGCTCGGGGGAAGAAGGGCGAGACGCGCCGCCACGGCCGCCGAGCTGCCTGATACAGTCGGGCGCAGCGCGAGGTGCGCGGTGGACGAGTACGAGTAGCCGGCCACCGAGTCTCGGCCGTTGTCGATGAGACGGGGACAGAAAAGACGGACGCGGTGGGAGAACGAGGGAACGGGGACGGAAGAGGAGGGACGGGAGGCGGAATCTCGGTAGGGAGATGAAACGGCACACCTCGCGATCGCGTCGTCACCGTCCGGTCGTCTTCCCTGTCTGCGAAGCCAAACTCGTCCTCCTCGTCCGACGAAGGCCACGACGGACGCTTCCTCGGTGTGCGCTTCCTCGGAGACGCGTGGGTGCGCGTGGTCCCGTCCTCGAACTCGTCGTCCCAGTTCTCCACAGGCGAAGAGGATCCTCCCGCGCGTGCGCCGCCGTTGTGCGTGCGCGAGCTCTTCCTGGGGCCGGGAGAGTCGGCGTCTTGGAAATCGTCGTCCCAGTTTTCTGCTTGTTGTAGTCGTTGTAAGGGAGTGGACGGGCCAGGTTCGGCCCAGGTATTGAGTGAGCTGCGTCGGTCTTTGGAGTGAGGCGTAGACGGATTGGACCGACGCGGGCTCGAGGGAGAAGGTTTGGTGTCGCTGTGAGAGTTGGCTGCGTTGCCGTTGAACTCGAAGTCTTCATCCCAGTTCTCGGACGCGTCTGAAGGCGACATCGTTGTCAGCTATCGACTCTACGTAGGATGCGAACAACCGCAAATCAAGACGGGGACTTGAACGTGCCAGCGAGACGAAGGTGGACGTGGTGAGACACCAAGCGCTATCCTCTATCGAGACAAGCAGGCTACCCAGCGCCTGCGCACCACTTAAATCTACATGTCCGTCATCGTCAGGCCGGCCTCCGGACCAGCTGTACGAGCAACGCCATACGTGCCGTATGGACGGTATATGCGTACTGGAATGGATGCGGCAAGGCCTGCGGTTCGCTGACCTCACCAGACAAGTAGACAGCTGAAGGGGAGGAGCCACGTTTGAGGGAGACGTGCGTAGAGCAGCTTAGCAATACAGCAGCTACTTACGTGGTGCTCTGCGCGCGCTGCACGAACACACCCGAGACCACAGCGAAGCAATGCAGAAAGACGAAGCGGGAACCTCATGTGCCAACGTACCAACAACTCGACGCGGGACTCTGTTCTCGCCGCGACACGGCGCATGGAACTGAGTGGAGAGAAGGGGGAACGAAGGATTCCCAACAAGCCTCCCAACGGAACGACATAACGGTCCATGCGAGTTATCATCGACAGCCCTGCTCTTCGTGAAGAGGGAGCAAAAACCACGAGCGTGAGAAAGGCACTTAAATAGATGCGTCAACAAGTAGTGGCACGTCTGGCCAGATTCCCGAGACGAGACGTGCGATCCTGGCAGTCAGTCGGACAGATGCAACCCTGCGCCGTGCCTAGAGGCGCTAGCAGCGAGATGCTCCGGCTAATGAGCAGGAGGCTGAAACGCATCCCAAGGACGCAAGGTCGAGGCCCCAGCTCAGATATCCACATGACACAGGGTCAAGCATGAATTGAGACATCGAGCAGAAACTGAGCCATAGTCATAGCCGCATCTGCCATGGGTAGCCATCGACACCAGTCGCGCTTCGATTGCCTGGCCTCCCCGCTCTTCGGCGGTCTGCTTTCACGCGATCCAGCAAGACGACGACACGACCCCTCCGATCAACCCTATTCTCATGGCGGATGCTGCTCTACATGCCCCTTCGTTTCGCCGAAGCGGGCTGCGGGCCAACTTGCAGGTGCAGAATTAATGCCACAACCGCCGAACCCGCACGCACCACATCGGGCAATGGTGGCGGCGGTCAGCACACAAAAACAGGCGGCATGGCGCCACGGGTCACGGACAGTCACCCTCATAAGCATTCGCAGGGCAGCGGTCCTTGAAGAATGCGCGGGACAACACTTCCACTCGACGTGGATAGAGCATCCTGTAGAGACCTCGAACGACGCGCCCAAGGGTGATGTCTGAGATGGAGCGAGGGGGAAAGATCTCTGACAGTCGAAGTGCTCACCGATGCTCCCCAGTGCGCCTCGCAGATCCTCTCGGAGACGTTGTAGGATGTCAAGTCTGAGACACGGGCTCGAGAAAGTACGATGCGTCGCAAGGACACGCAACTTCCGCCAGTGCGTCCATCCGATCCATCGCAGCATCCCGGTCACCTTCCAGCCTCTCCGTCGACAGCGCGATAGTCCCCGTGCCGTGTGTCGCCATCTAATCCTCTCCTCTTGCAGACGAAGCAACTCTTCCAGTATCCTATCGTCCGACGCGTCCACGTAAACAAATGTAGCAACTCACCGTGACCGCGCTGTGTATCGATCGCTTCCGGTACGCTCATGAGTTCTCGTTATCGGCGTGATCTTGAGGTTATTGCAGGTGCGAGTACGGAGGGAAACGAGGAGGAAGATGCATGGAGACACGCGGCAGGAGGGTGGATCGGGGAAGAGGGCAAGAACGCGGCCACCAGCGAGCACAACCCGTCCCGTTGCGACCGAGCAGGCGCCCACATCAATGGGCGCTTCGCGTTAACCGCGACCGTGACGCCGTGACTGCCTCCGACTCCGACATCAACTGTCGTCTCCTTTCTTTTCTTCCGCGACTCGGACTCCCTGCGCTCGATACATACTTGATGCGGCGAGACGGCTCTAAACAAGCCTCTTTGCGACAAGCGAAACAAACGGTATTGGCAACTCTCGAACACGCTCGTCACTTATTCTTTGGAATACCGTGCTGCATCGCGACTAGTAAGTGGAACACGACGGCGAGGCGACAGCCGACCAGACCTCAAGATCGCCAATAGCACACTGGACATGCGTCGATGGGCTCATCACGGCGACGGCGACAGCGGGAGAGGGTGAAGTAACCGTGGAACGGGCCGCAAGCGACTCGGAGCCTCCTCGTATGTTGAGGCTTGAGCTTCCGACGTATTGTTGGATCAGTCGTCTCTGTCCTAGCATACGGTCATGGCCTGAGGTGAGTACGAACTCATTCACGAGCGGAAAATGAGACATGAATTGACCGCTTTATCTTTCATCTTGCATGATCACTTCCAGTGGTCATCCAGGCGTTCCAGCTGTCCCGGTCCCTCCGTTGGGTGCGACACACCACTTTGTCCCTTTGCTACTCGGGCTTGGGGAGCCCGTCTTCGCGTCCGGCTTCCGCCGTGACGTGCACGGATGCGACGTCCCACTCTCCGTGAGTCACCAACGTCGTGTCTGCGGGTGTGCGAATCAATCACTGACGCTTACTACGGTCTGCGGTTATTGTCACTGCAGGCAGGTATCCGCGCGGGCTGTTGCGTGCCTCGCAGTCTCTGGCATGCTGCACCTTCGGAGGCACATGCTCGAGCGAAAACAACCGCTCCGCATGTCCCGAGACGTCGACCGACGACGTGTGGCGGTCTTCACCCGAATACGCTTCGCCTCGGCTCCGCGGTACCCCAGCGCGCCATGGAACCGAGCACACGCAACCGCGAGCATCCGCCCTCGACGTTTCGGGAGACGTTCGACCTCAATCCGGCAAGTGTCGGTCGTTCTGCTCGATATGGCCCCGTATCCTCGAGAAGACGCGGCGGGACGTGAATTTCCTCCCCAGCAGGTATATAGGCCGCGCCGTTCGCTTGACGTCCCCTCATCCCACAGTCTAAGAAGATCACCAGCCTATCCTCAGCCTAGTCGTCGACAAGTCTCGCACTCGTCATCGTCGTCGTCATCCAACATGCGCAGCCCCGTCATCACCTACTCCATCCTCGCTGCCGCCGCGGTCGGTCCGACCCTTGTCGCCGGCGTGCCTACCTCCCCCGCGCTCGACAAGGACGTCGCGTCTCTCGCTGGTCGCGCTTTCTCGGAGTACGCTCCGCCTACCCCCGCTGTTGCGCCCATCGTAGGCCCGCGTAGCCCTGCGGAGGTAGAGAAGCGTCTCGATGGCCTCACCGGCCGCATCCCCGATAGTATCAAAGGACTCGGAAACGGCAATACCGAAGGGAACAGTGGCGCTGGCGCGGGGAATGGCGGTAGCTCAAGGAACAGCGGTGCTGGCGCGGGGAACGGCGGTGGCACAGGGAACAACGATGCTGGCGCAGGGAACCGCAATAGTAACTGGGAGCAACCCATTGCTGGTAAGCGCTATCGTCGCTCACGTCAAATGCCATGCTCACTGTAACTATAATTCGTGGGTTAGATTTGTGAAAGGAGGAGGGGCTATAGGAGGAAGGGTTGGCCAACGGTGCTGGCATCAAATGAGCGGCATGTACTATGCGGATACGCGGTTCTTGGCTATCCCGGGGACATTGCGCTTTTGTACAGTACCTTGCCCCTCTTCGTTATACCGCGGCGGCTCGAATAACACCCTACGCTTGACATATTTCAGCACTCGACAGCTGTTCCTTCCCTCTCAATCCCAATTAATCTGAGGCTCTGCCGGAATCATGGTGCCAAGGGTCATCCAGTACACAGACCTCTTCAAGACCTGAGGCCATAGAAGCAAAAAACCTTTTGACGGTGAGCCTATACGCAACTAGCCATGCCGCCCGTGCTTTCTGACAGCACGGGTCTAGACCAGGTATGCGTCTGGTGCTGCTGGTCACCATTTCACGGGTGATCCAAGCCGCGTCTCCAGCATGGATGGGATCCCAAGAGGATTGACGTACACACAGACCCAATCACTACAGGCGTGGCGGTGAGTACTTATAGCCAGGGACGCCTTGATGAAGCATCCGATTCCACCGGCTGACGTGTTGTCGTTCTCAATATCGGAAACATACCATCCACGACAAACAGGGCCTGGTGCCGACTACTGCGTGCTTCGTCTCGTAGCCTCTCATTCATGAACCCGGCTCGGAAGCAGTCTCTTGATATGGTGAACAGCGTACCTTCGTGCACTCTTCGTCTCAAACCGCCATGCATGCTGACGTCGACAACGAACCATCGGTATAAGAACGAGCCTAGTCTATGCCGGCAATCCTACGTCCACCGTCTGCCGACTACACCACACTGCGCCGCCTCGCTCTCTGCTCATCGAGCAACCTACCCACAACATGCTTGCCCTCGTTCCGTTTCCTTTCTCCCTCGCGTTCACCTCCGCCGCCGCCGCCGCACCCGCGGTCAAGCGTCAGGGCAATGACTCCCCGTGGTACAACACCCTTCGTGCGACATGCAAGAAGCAGATCACCCGCAACGACTTGGAGGACTTCTTCTCGCACGACGCCTGTCTCTTCGGCTTGGCGTGCCCGCCCGACTTCCTTGGGCCCCCCGACGGCCCGCTCCCAGCGCGCCGCAACGTGCAGCTCTTCATTCGCGCCGTCGACGCGGACCTCGCCCCGGGTCGCGAGCCGCCGCACAGCGAAGACTTGCGCCTTCCGACCTCGGTCAGTCGTTTCGAGTCTTAGCTTGTAGCGTTCACGCATTGCTGACCCAGTGTGTCGGATATCGTAGATGCTGCAGTGAATCTCCACGAACGGCAAGATGATCACCAAGCATCACTTCAATTTGACGGGTTTTACCAGTGAGTCCTATCCCGGCGCACACTGATGCACCTCGATGACAGCGTCCTCGACCTGTCTAACGACCCTTGGCCTACCACTGTCGACATTGTCAAGGGATACTTCACCTGACACCGACATCGTCGACTGGTGAGTGCACTGGCCGTCCGAGTTCTCATTGCTCGTCGGTGCGCCATGCTGACACGCAGCGTGCAATGTAGGATCGCCGTCTGCAGCGGGAACATCCTCTACAACTTGGAACTTTGCCGACTTCGTGTACGGTTCGTACTTCACAAGCGAGGGGAACTGCTGCGCGGGACGTCGTTAGGCCCTCATTCTCAGAAAGCGGACAGCGCTGTCGAGACTCGAGGCGGGTCTGAAGGTGCTCAGCATAATGGGCATATCTCGGACTCACGCGTTCGAACTTAGACTCATGTGCTTGGACTTCATGTACTTGCTCGCGATAATAGTACTAGTGTACCTCATCTATTGCTACCTTACGCGCTACTGTGCCTGCGACCAAAACTCCCTCCGATGTCGACCTTGTTGAGCCTCCCTCTCAGGGCCTCCTCCCGAGTGGCGCTGTACGTGCGTGCATGCTGCGCCGAGACGGCCCCACGAACATTGTACGGTACAAATGAGATAACATCAGTAGGATTGACCGTCCTCGACCGCCTCCGCCACAACTTGAACTCGTGCTCTATGGTACTAGAGACATAACGGGGCACTGAGTCCCGCGACATCGAACGATCAACTTTCCCTCAGGTGCCATACAGACATCCATCAAAGTACTTACGAGCAAAAGCCGCGGCTGAAGAATTCGAAACGGCAAGACTTCGTCGCCCATAGAAACCGCGAGCAACACCGCGCCCTTGGGCTCATCGCTCGCCAGCGCGAATCGGCAGTAGCACCAGAATTGCGCACTCCTCCGAGTCTTGGCTCGCGGCGCAGAGCCTAGATGTGCCGGACCTGAGGCGTTGGATACTTATCCGATGTCTTGAAGCACGTACGACGCGTCGGGAGTCGCTCACGCAAGACTGGCGAGGGGACTCGGAGTCTCGAGATCATGCGCGTCCAGTTGTAGACTCAAACCTCTCCAGGCAATGATGTGCGGGTGACGATAGGTCGATCGGAACGCGCTGCACCGTCCTATAGGGCTCGAGAAGCCTTGTGAATATCGAGTGACTGTAGCTCGTCCTTCGTCGAGACTTGTGTGGAGCCTGATGTTAGCGTGTATGCATCGCACTCGAAGGACACTCTCGTCCGTATCCAGGGGGTCTATATTCCGCCACAGGACGTGTGCCGGGGCGCGACATCCGAGCTAGCCGGGCATAGGAGCCGTCAGTGTTGTTCGAGGAAGAGACCAGCAAACATCCGAACCTACGGGGCGTCAAACGGGAGGCGTCGGACATTCGAGAAGCCACAGCATCGCGCACCCTAGCCGGAGACAGATTTGGTTCCTCGCCCAGTGAATGAACGCATGTCCTATCGAGCCGCGTGCGATGAGATGCTTGCAGCACCACTGAACGAGGTGCCTGGACGATGCGTCAGCATGGTGGATGTGAGAATGGTCTCCGCCTCTTCAGCTCGGGACACTGCTCGAGAGGCGGGCGTGCTTGCATGACTGGACTTTATCCGCTCTGCTGATGATTGTGGGCCCTTGACACAGTGTTGTGCCGGTTGACAGACTGTTGACACGGTGGTCCAGTTGTGTCGACCGCGTCGACAGTCGTCACAGTTGACCGTCAACTTTCTCACGACTGGGCGACTGTCAACGCGCCCTCCTCCTCTCGCCTGAAGACTGAATTATTCCCTACTACTAGTACTGATGCCTCTGTTGCTCAAGCATAGTTATGTACTCAATTGCATCTGTATCTCCGCATGTATACAAACCAGAATATAGTCAATCGTATGCGTCCGCTGTTAGCTGTAGCCACTTATATGTGAATAAGATGCACTTATCCCGCGATGAGTATCCCTGCGAGCTCGTCCATCCCTGTGTCCTCTTCCCCATCGCCATCCATGTCCAACAAGTCCCAGACGGCAAGTTCCTCATCGAGGCTATTGGTGTGTGTCCTCGCCATGTATGCGCTCCAGAAGTCCGACTGAAAATCGAACATCTTGGACAGTGGAATGCGCAGCTTCGACGGCCACCTATTAGATGTACGCAGCTCATCGTCGTCATCCCCCGGCTTGAGAAGTGCTCGATCAGCGACTCCAAGCCACCGAGCATCTCTCGGGCGGCCTCTGCAGTTCTAGATTGCGCAGGTCCTGTGATGATGGATAGTAATCAATATCATTGAGACGGTGAAAGTGCGAAGTACTCACGGCCAGTGTCGGCATTGCGCGAAGACGAAGACTCCTCGGAGGTGTTGACCTCTGGACGGGAAATGCGCTCGCCAAAATGCCTCTTCAGCCGCGCCTTGGTATTCTTGCGGACATGTTCATCGCGCAGATGGAGCCGAAGTTCAGCGATGTTCATGAGATTGTCCATGGTGAGCCGTGTGCGGCGGTCCGACATGATGATCCCAAGAACGCTGAATAGCTGTTCGCAGTTTGCGGCTGTCGGGCATATCGAGAGGACGTAGACGGCGAGGCGGTACAGAGAATGAAGCAAAGGCGGGGCCCGGGGATTAGTAGTAGTCTGGCTGGGCAGTAAAGATGGAGCGCTGTCGTCGTCTTGTGCTGAAGTCTTGTCCTTCTGCCGCGAGTTGAAGATCCTCTCCCAGACATCTATGGGATTAGGAGTTCGTTTGGGCTTCTAGTCGATATCAGTAAGGCTCAAGCAGAGTGTCAAGGTACAATGAAGGGTCGCATTTACCTCCTTTTCAGCGTTAGCCTTAACACTGTCTGCGGTGCTTGGCATGACTTCGAACAACCCTGTCGCCTGGAGATAGTCGGTGACCATCTTGTGATCGGGCCTAGCTTCCGGCTCATTGGGGAAGAAGCGATCCCAGAGACGGCAGAGGAGGTCTTCGATGCGAGCGTAGGAGAAATACTGGTGGAGGTCGAGATCGAAGAGGTTCCTCTTCAGGTAGGGATTCAGGACGGCAGCACCGATCATGGCGTCTTGATCAGCCGCATCCCACCGCATTGTGAGGCTCTTCAGGACAGCAGAGCGAACAGGAGCATCGTCGGGGTCCTCCTGAACAAGGTTGTCGAAGTATCTGTACAGGAATCCAAAGGTAAGTACGACATCATCGAGGCGGCAGCTGTTGGACTGCGTGATGTGTGCTGCTATCGCCAACGGCTCGAGATGAAGCTTAACCCTGCAACATTTGCAGAACGTCAGCGAAGATCATATGCAAAACAAAGTAGAGGCGACACTCTACCTCGCAATCCCATGCCAGAACAAAGGATTCTTCAAGATCTTCAACATCTTGCGTGTACGCTGATGGCTCTCCTCCTTCCCGCTGAGGAAGATGCGATTGTCGACTGCGAGGAGTTCCAAGGGAATTCTGAGCTGGAGCACTCGACGATAGGCAAGATAGTTGGACGTCCAACGTGTGAGGACACCTCGGATGACACTGAGCGCGGTGGGAGGATCGCCGTTTGCATTCCTAGGCATATTGAGCTGGATCTCGTTGAGAATACCAAGCAGGTAATTGCGACTCCGAAGCCATTGAATGACTTCGTCTGCCTGCTTCGTCCACTGGAAAAAATCGGCGTTGGCCTTGAAGTAGTCTGTAACGACGCGCTCGACCTAAGTACACCCATAATGCGATGAGTGATAGCTGAACTTGTCCGACGAAAATGAGGGACAGTACCTGGTGTGCATAACAGTCGGGTCCTACAAGGTTCGGACGCTCTCTTACTAGCAGCTCCCGTGCCAAACGCGACTCGCCGCTGCAGTCAGATGTCATTGCTATTACCCGGGCACCCCAGTCCTTCTCAACGAGCTCGATGACTTGACGCATCATCCTGATCAAGAACTCTGCTGTCTTTGGCTCCGTCGAGGTGTCAAAGGTGCGGACGGAGTATACCTATAATGAATACAGTGAACATGTATCAGCAGATGTCGAAAGATGCGGCTGGACCCCTCGGACGAGATGAGAATCAGTACTCACACGTCCGCCTACAGTGATCATGAAAGCAACAATGTGGTGGCGGTTGCTTGCGGTGAAACCGTCGCACTGCACAGTCACGAGTTTACCGCGGCATGTCTTCTGGGCAATCCCACGGAAGTGGACAACTTGATTGGGGATAATCCGTTGCGTGAGGACTTTGCAACTCGGGATGTTTGCGTCTGGGAGGAAAGTGTCACAGAACTCAAGCCATATCGGGTTCTCGACCCATGAGAGCGACCATCCCTGCGATGCAGTCAACCGGCCGAGGAAAGCTTCAAAGAGCTCCTGGCGGCCTCCGTCCCATGCCGGCGCTGCTGCGACGTTCCCTGAGCTGCCGCCTCGAGAGGCTGCGGAACGCGAGTCATAACGAGGACGCTTCTGAGGGGAGCCTGCATCTAAACCACTGTCATAGCGTCGGCGGAGGCTTCCAGCAGGGGAAACAGTGGGTAGGCCAGGAGTTGAAGCGGCCGACGGGGGAAATGGAAGGCTTGCAGATGCGCTGTAGGAGACCGGCGTGTTTGTGCGAGACTCGAAGGAGGTGGACAGCCCGGACAAGACGAGTGGAGATAGACTTGGCAGCGGTGTTGTGGAAGTAGATGCCACGGACTCGGACGCGCCCTCTGCTGGGTGAACAAGTGTAGGAAAGGGGAAATACATAGGAGCAATGGTAGGCTGAGGCGCGGGGGCCTCGGGGTGGGCCTGCATGCGCACAGAGTTGCGGTGCAGACGACGCGGGGACTTGTTCTTCTCCTCATGCTCCCGAGATGCCCTCTGACTGACCTCAGGACTGATAAGTGGACACTCTATAAGGTGGACGAGAAGGGCCGGTCCAGCAGCTGCAATCCATCGCCGGCTGCGATCGACCGCCAGCTTATCGAGAGCCCATACTGTCCAGAAATCAGTAACTGCACCGATCCTGACAGAAGCACGGACGGTGCTCACGGCTTTTCTCAATCTCCTCTGTCTCACGGATAACACCTTGTCGGATGTCACCCAGCTTCTCTTCTTCGACGCGCTGCTCGAAGCACTTCTTGCACCACACCTTCGTCTTATCGCCGTCCTTCGAATGCGCAGGCCTCTGAGGGAAGTAGTCCGGATGATCGTAGAAGTGGGACCTATACCAAGCACGACCTGATCGTGACAACTGGTTTGACGGGGTTTGCTTAGACAGGGTGTACTCGGCGGCAGACATGGTGTGCGAAATGGAAGAGACATGGATTGCAGAAGTACGAGTACTGAATATGTCGAGGCACCCGCGAGGATGGCATGAGGGAAACGCGTGCCTACTGCAGCGCGACGCGCCGCGCGCGACATTGATTAGATTGAACGCGTTCGCGTCTGATCTCCAGCCAATCACCGTACGTGCCTGACGCCCTGAGAAAGTGGACCAGTCGTGCGACAGTTGCTGCTCACTTTGTGCCGACTATCGACGTCGTCAACAGTTGACCAGTTGACAGCAGTTGACCTCAACCGTAGGTCGACCGGCACAACACTGCCTTGACAACAAGACAAGGCTTCCAATAAACACTCACCGAGTATGCGGCAAAAGACGATTCCTCAACATGGTGGCGCGCCAGCGGACAATTGCATCTCCAAGACGACCTGTCGTGCACCGCGACATGATCCCAATGCTAGCTCGTCAGCGAACATCGTTGCGTCAACGCATGCGAAGGACCCTTGTTGACGACAAACATCGCTGCGACTGGGCGTTATTGTGCTTGACGAACGTGTTGACTCAGAGTCTGACTCCGAGTCCATGTCCAGCGGGCCCGGATGCGGCGAGGCGAGCGTGCCCGCATGTTCATGCGACCGTTGTCCATTCTTGGGGAAGTCCATGCTTTGGAGCGTAGAGATATGGAAGATGATAGAATGCAAGAGCTCCGGGGACATGTACGTGGTGTGTATACCAGGTGAATAGACGGCCACTCAGGCGGAGAGGCAGCAATAGGATGGAGTGGTCTGGTGCAAGGTTAGGGTTATGAGAGCATCCAGGGTGGCCAGGGAAGCCGTTTGGTATGGGGGCCAACCCTAGAATGGGGGTTTCAACCCTAGATTAGGGTTGAGTCTGTGTCCCCGCAGACTCTCTGTTGTCATGCGAGAGGATCTCAAGTCGGGCGTACCATGAGATGGGTGGCACAGGGTACGCAGCGTTGCGGACCGCCGGGTGCCAGCGACGCTCGCCGTCGCAAACCCGGGGGCCGCGACACCGCGTAGTTCCGTGGGACAGCCACCTGGGATGCTGGACTTAAGATTAAGATGCAGGACATTGGGGAGGAGAGGGGGGGTGATGGAGCGTTCGTTTGGGTAGCGTTAGAGAGGTCGCTTGGGGGCCGGCGCGCGTGCATGGGACAAGGGATGACGGCACCACGCGAGTGGGCAGTACAGCGGAAGAGGGGGGGTGGTGACGGGGGGCGGGCGCAGGTCACGGGTGGCTGGGCGTCGGGACGTGCGCAGGGGACGGACACGCAGCAGTTAGGTGCGGCTGCTCGCAGGGCACGTGATTCAACGGCTCCTCGTTGAGGCGACCGGCGCTCAGAGGCACCGAGCGAGGCCGAGGGACGGGCGTCCCTTGCGCTCATCCGGCGGTGGCACCACGGCCCGCAAATGGACGTGTTCGAAGAGCGTCGGAGGCATCGAGCGAGGCCGAGGGGCGGGCGTCCCTTGCGCTCATGCGGCGGTGGCACCACGGCGCGAAAATGGACGTGTTCGATGAGCGTCCAGAGGCATCGAGCGAGGCCGAGGGGCGGGCGTCGGGTGCGCTCATCAGGGGGCTGTCAGTCACTCGCACAGCTGCCACAACCCTATGGGGAGTCGGTGCTGGTTTGGGTGCAGAACAGGCCTGAGGCCGCAGGCCGATACAACAAATGGCAGCTGAATCAGTAGCCATAGTGATGCGAGCCTGTTCCTGCGCCAAACTAGCGGGCGTAATGAGTGCGAAGCGCTCGTTGTGAGTACTACATATGCATGGTTCCGAAACTCGGTCACTGACACTACTGACTTGGGCGTAGCAAATACGGCATAAGATACGGCATAAGACAGCGTGCAAATGCACTCACTGAAGAACGGTGACGATAAAAGGACGGTTCAAGCTTTTGGCATAATGCAGCTTCTCATCGTCAGGTGGACGGGTCTTCTCTGGCTGCCCATCTT
>JABYQS010000158.1:0-85931 GCA_022592435.1 Cerioporus squamosus | reverse complement strand
CCGCGCGGACGGAAGGAGCTAGCGAAGGTTCATCTGGGCCGGCGGCATGGCCAGATGCTCCCCGCTGCCGCCGGCCTTCTCCGTCTCGCGTTCATGAGTGGCAGTGTGCCTCATTCTCTTCACTTGTGTCCTGTTCCTGGAATTGTGCTCAGCGCCAGTAGCAGTCCGCCTTGCACAGACAAATCCCGCGCCCTCAGCTGTTTTATCACAGCGCAGTGAGCCAACAACACGAGCTCGGATACCAAGTTGAACCTGAACGGGAGCCCCTGCTATCAATGTCAGGGGGCCAGGTACCATTGCACGCTCCATGCAACTCGTTGACCGGCCTCAAGGCACGGGTGTGACTCGCTCCTGCGCAGGGGCGATGACAGGTGGAACATGTGAGCCGGTGGAACTTGCGATACGTATTCCGCAATCAACACGGAGCACACAGCAGGTAAAACGACACATCGATGATGTAGTGGGCACAGGAACGGTCGTGCAATCGTGTCATCATTGCAGCCAGGCCGCCTACAGAGCAAGGTGTATGGTACGTAGACAATTTTGCTAACGATACATTTAGTCGAAGAGACCAAAGCCCATATCGTCGTCGGACTCCTCCTGAAGTACGCCAAAACGAGACGCCGTCAGAACCAAGCACAATTGCAGCATGAGGGGGAGCACTGACCTTCTCCTCCTCCTTCTTCTCCTCCTTCGCCTCCTCGGCAGCGGCGGGGGCAGCACCACCAGCAGCACCGGACGAAGCAGCGACCGCACCTCCAGAGGGAACCTGTGATAGGTTGCGACATGAGTCCTCCAGCACCAGCTTGTATCGGGGGAATGTATACGTACGGAGGCGAGCTTGGAGGAACCCTCAGCAATCAGAGCGTTGACATCCTTGCCCTCCAGCTCAGAGATGAGCTTCTCGAGACGCTCATCGTCGGCCTCAATGCCGACAGCACCGAGGACCTTCTTGATGTCCGCGGCAGAGGGGGAGGTGTTGCCACCGATCTGGAGGAGGAGGTACGCAGCGAGATGACGCATCTGAGGACAGGAGAGCATGGACGTTCAGAGCCGTTTCCAGGTGGAACCACAAGAGCACGCCAAGTACGCACGGTGGTAGTTTTGAGGGATTACGGGGAGGGACCGGTAGCCACAAATCACTGCAAACCGCGCCCCGCGTCAGACATCGTACTCGCAGCAGCACACGGCGAGCAACACACCTTTTAATCCGCGAGGGAAGACCTGTGGATTCTATCCGAGGACGGTTGAGGATAACTTCGCACTTTCCGGCGCGATCGGTGAGGGCGGCGGGCGCGCCTGTGGCTTGGAACTGTACAGCTGCCATTCCCACGCCTGTATCTGGCGCCCAGCCACCGTTCCCAGTTTGCGAGGCAGCGCCTGCTTTCGAGTCCCACCGCAAGACCGCCAACGACACCCTCAAGATGGTGAGTGCTGCTGTTGCGTATGTCGACGGCTAGGATTCTGGAAGGCTGACGGACGTTTGCTGGGACGATGACAGGCTGATTCCTCCGTTACCGACCCCCAAGTCGCCGCCGACCTTAAGAAGAGGAGGACCTTCCGCACGTTCTCGTACCGTGGTGTCGAGCTCGACAAGCTTTTGGACCTCAGCAACGAGGAGGTGTGTGTGCCCTGTTGACTTTGATTGTTCTTGCTCTGACGGCTTTCTGTAATAGTTCGTTGAGGTATGTCCGAAGCCGAGATAACGCGCGAAGACAGACCCCTCATACCCCCACTCCTCCTTCGCACAGATCGTCCATGCGCGTGCCCGCAGGCGGTTCCAGCGCGGTCTCAAGCGCAAGCCCATGGGTCTGATCAAGAAGCTCCGCAAGGCGAAGAAGGAGGCGCCCCCTAACGAAAAGCCTGCGGTCGTGAAGACCCACCTCCGTGACATGATCATCGTCCCCGAGATGATTGGCTCTGTTGTCGGTATCTACAACGGCAAGGTGCGCTTTTTTCTCCTCCAGATCTGACTAGGGCAGCGGGGACGGAAGGTTGACGTGGGGCGGTTCGGACGTGTAGGTCTTTAACTCGGTTGAGATCAAGCCTGAGATGGTCGGCCACTACCTCGCCGAGTTCTCGTGCTCGTACAAGCCCGTCAAGCACGGTCGTCCGGGTATTGGTGCCACCCACTCCTCGCGATTGTAGGTCCCCATCGTTCCTCAAAATCCGGTCGGCACTGATGTGTTGCGATCAGCATCCCTCTCAAGTAGAGGACCGGGTTTTACGATTTTTATGTGCTCTCGTTCCCCACCATGTGCAGTAGTCTCAAAAGTAATATGCAACATGCTTGCTATGCGCACCCGGAACGCATATCTGATTGCATTGTACTGAGATACTGGTGTGACTTCGACTTGTTGGGGAATGAATGTGAGCTCTCTCGCAGTATCCATCGCCCTTGATGGCAGTCACTAGCAATTGGTGCTTTGTCGAGACATGGAAGCGCGATGGTCGTGCTTAGGAACCATTGACATTAAGACATAGGTGTATCGTGAATATGTAAAGACATAGACATAATCAAGAGGCGTCACGGGACTCCAGTGCCCAGCACCCGTCAGATGCAAGCAATCAAACCAACATATCGTAAGAACGACCGGGTGAACGACGCAGAGAATATCTTAGACAAAACCAAAACCAATCCCCACGTACGGGCATATCCACAATTCCAAGCACTACTCGGGCCACAGACCCAACACCACCAACGTCCGGATCCCAACCCGGGAACACCAGCACCGGTGACAACTTACTGGATGATCTCTTCCTCAGCATCGCTCGCCATCGTCCTCCGGGAGAGCTCAGACACCCGGCTGATGCTGCTCCGCTTGCTCATCGTCCGCGAGCCCGCACGCTTGAGCCCCGACGCCCCGCCCCCATTCGCACTCGGGAAGCCGTTTGAGCTGCCCGGCGGGGACCCAGGCGAGTTCGGGCGCACCAGCGACTGGCGGTACGGACTCGCGCTCGCCCCAGCGGGACGGGGGCCCCGCGCCATCCGCGGTCCGCGGAGCGCAGTCGTGCTTGTGGGGGTCCCGGACGGCGGCGTGGTGGTCTTAGTGGGCGACGGGCTGCGCGAGCCTGAGGGCGTCCTGACACGTGGGGTGACCGAGCGACGGATCGTAGACGGAATGGCCGTGGGCGGCGGAGTGCCAGCATTCCCATCATCCACGTTCGGCTCGACGAAGTGGGCCGGACGAGGGACGGGAGGAGGCGACTCGGGCTCCGGGGGTGGTTCCTTGAACTGGGGACGAGGAGGGAGATCGTCGGTTTCGAGTGGGGGCTCCTTGAACGTCGGATGGATCGGCGCAGCTGCCGCCTGAGTGGGGAGAGGGGGAGGGGGCGGGATGTTCGTGGGGAGTGGAGGTGGAGGAGGAACGCTGCTGTAGTCTGGAGCCGACCTGTTGTCATTGATGACGATCTCGCCCGGCTCAGGCGCAGGGGGAGGAGGAATCGAAGGCATGTCTTCCGGCTCAACCGTGAACGACTGGGGCGCCTCATGGTCATCCATCCCCTCCGGTTCAGCGGTGAACTCAGGCACCTGAGAGAGACCATTGCCGCCGTTCACCGATGAGGGAGGCGACGGGTTGATGACACGGGAAACAGGCGGCGGGGACTTTGTTAGTTTGATGCCGCGCTGGGCAAGCTGTTGCGCGTGGAGCTCCTTGAGGTCGGCCCCGGCTGAGATGCGCGAACGGGACATGCGCATGTCGACAGGACGAGTGCGGCGACGGACAGGCACCTTGCGCTCTGACTCACGCTTCTTTTTGGCGATGGCAGGAGGGAGAATTTCGTCGTACTTGTTCAGCAGGTCCATGAAGAAGACTACCGGAAGTTCAGCCAACATAGTGTATGTCTGAGGGGTGTACACTCACGAGCCGGATGACGGTCTTGGATAGAGAACTCATTTTCCTGCTTGGGGCGAAGGATAGCTGAATGCAAGTTCGTCACCCCGTATGACACGAGAGGAAGACTACTATACTTACTGCGACCCATGCTCAACGCCAGCTTCGTGATGTAGACTTCATTCGGCTCAGTCTCGGTCGACCCGGCCGTGGAGGCGATCAAGCTACACAGGAATCAGTCTTCGTCCTTCCCAGAAGCTTTGGGACACTCACTCCTTGAGATGCTTGACGAGGGTATCAAGAACAAGCAAATGGATCTTGGGCAGCTTCTGCAGTGCAGACTGGACCTCCTGGATGTGCTGCTCATCAGAGGGCTTCAGCCCGTCGTGACCACCACCAACAGTGGGGTACAGCTTGCGCATCTCGTCCCATCCCTCGTACATGCAAAGCGGCGGGTCAAGCTCCAGAGCCCAGAGCTTGACGCCGCTTGCCAGCACAGGAGCGTCGTACTTCTGCAGCACGTCGTGCGGGATGTCTTCCTCGGGAGGCACGGCGTTCAACGTCTCCCGGAGGTGGTGGACTGCAGGAAGGGGGACTTCGTAGATCCACGTCTTGCGCCTCTCTGTTACAGTTATCAGCACAAACACAACGTCCTTCGGGCGGTCTAGGACATACCCATATCGTTAGGAAGCTTGGGGTATGCTTCCAACAGAGCGCCAAGGAGGGAAGCAAGCACCGGCGGAAGCTCTTCCTTCTTCTCGCCGCCTGGCGGGCTCGCCACGGACCAATATGCAGCATCGGCCCACTTGCGCAAGTCAATGCCAAAGACGACATCCGACTCGTCATGAGCGATTGACTCATACACTTGAGCCACTGGGCGGAAAGGTCCCGTACGGTACCGTTCGATGAGGACCTTGATGTCCTGCTCAGGCTGGTACGCTGTGATCAATGTCTCGACCTTCTCTTTGGAGGCAGCATAGTTCTGGGACAGCTTCCCAAGAGCGGCGTGATACTGCGTCAAGACTGCACACACGGCAATAGCGTATCAGTAAGGCAAAATGTCTGACTCGACTGAAGCCACTAACCAGATTTCACAGCACGGAGCCTGTCAAGTTCCCACTTCTGCAGGGTCTTGAGTGTCTCTTCGATGCGCTCCTCGAGACCGAGCCGTTGCCTATCCAGTTTCCTGACAGCGCCGCGATAGTCCTTGTCCGCAGTCTCAGCCTCACGACGGGCACGCACATGGGCAGGCTCGCCATTCGCTGCAAACGCCTTCGACACGAGGTTCGCAAGCCCGCTGGTCCTGACGTTCTGTGCAAGAGGCGACAGCCGCTGCTCGATGGGAGTCAGAACCTGCGCGGCGGCAGGCTTCGCGGGCGGGGCATCGAGGCTGAATGCCCTTGGGCGGAACTGGTAGAATGCGTCGTCGGCATTCTCGAAGTCGTTCCCGAGCTCACCGAGCCTGCGGAGCAGGTTGTACTTCTCGGTGAGCACGCGGCTTGCAACCTCGGCGTGGTCGAGGTTGCCCTCGAATGCCTTCACGTTGTCCTTGAGCCAGGTCACGAACTCCTCGCCGGAGAAACAGTCTTGATACTCGCCGAGCAGGGGGAAGCGGACCGGGCGCAAGGGCAACTCCGCCTTGGCCTTCTTCATGAGCGCAGACACTTCGGCGGGGGTCATCGGCACGCCCGCAACGTCCAGGGGGGCAGTGGGGGCGGAGGCACAGGGTCCGTCTCGAGTCTCGGCGGGAGAGTCTTCGTCGCCGCCGGAGGCATGTCCAAGGGAGGCGGAGAGGCGACGCGCGAGGGCGTGCTGCCGCCTGAACCCACATCTATGGCGCGACCCTTGCCCTTGTCGATCTTGGGGGTCCGTTTCTCCTCCTCATCCGCGTCGAAGTGCACCTCTGGCTTGGCGGGTACTGGCGGGGCGCCGGTCGACGCATTGAGTCTGAACTCCTTGAGGCGGGCGGTGATGCGCTCGGACATCGTGGCCTGCCTCTGTGGCGTACGGGGCGCAGCATTGGGGTTAGCGCCAAGCGGCTTCAGCTTGGGCGATGATGTATACTGGTCGCCGACGGGGTGGGTAATGGGCGCAAACCGAGCGCTGTGGGACGCATTTCAGCCAGCGTTGATGGCCGCGGGAGTGGGGATACTCACTCATCCTCTGCTTCGTCCGCTTTACGGGTCTTCGTGAGGTAGTCGTTCTTGAGCTTCGCGACCTGCGCCCCGGTGAACACAATGTTCTGACAGTCGTTACAAGGCACTCTACCTCAGCCTGAGCAAGCTCATATGAGTACATCCAGCCTTCGAGCATATTGGCCTTGCTGGCCAGGAGGCGTTCCTAGAGCACACCATATGTGAGACCAACGCATTACCCATGACATGTCGGTCCGAACGCACCTTGTGGCCCTGTGCCCACTTCTCGAAGGGCTCCGCAACACCGGTGGCCAACTCCTTGGCAACACTTTCGTGCAAGGCGCCCTGGGCAGCGGTCTCATCGCGCATGCCCTTGAAGGCCATGAGTAACGACGCGCCATCGTCCACTTCGAAAGCCGAGTCTACGGAAGGACAATCAGACCAGAACTGGGATGCACGGGATAGAGAATGCATACTGGCAGGGGGGTCTTGCTTCAAGGTGGCTCCTATCGTGAGCTCGGCCTCGGCACGCGTCTGTGCGCGAGCAGGAGGTCAGACCGCGTACGGTACGGACAAGTAATGACGCAACAGCACTCACCCGGATGAACTGAGCGATCTCAGAGTTCTCTGCGATCCCCTGCAAAGTCCACCGTCAACCCACCGGCGCAACCACTTGCCACGTCGACGCGTCGCACACACCTGTTCGAGTTGTGCATAGAGGACCTCCAGCCCTTTGCGGTAGTCCTGCGACCAAAACGAGTTGGAGAACGTGAGCGGGAGCGAGAGCACGGCCATGGCGTGTCGCAAGCGTGGATATTCGTGGTATAGTTATGCGCAGGTTGTAGCGTATTCAAATTCAAAGCAGCAGACTAGCCAGCTTGAAGGAGTGTTCGAGGCGGCAAGCGTCCGAAGGCGGGGGACGTCAGCGGGCGTGAGAGATATAAGAGCACTGGCGGGGCCTGCGTCCGGTGCCGCAGCGAGGAGGATGAGGGACGCGTTGGGCTGGCGTGTCAGACGGATGCTGGGCGAGGATGGTGGTGGTATTGAAGCAACCGTGCAGGAACGGTGCGGTGCAGCACTGGCCTACAGCCAGGGCGAGACACTGCAGCGCCCTGCTGGGATAACCCCGAGTGCGCCGTAAACACTGCCACGCCTTGTCTGCCCTTGCAAGATGGGGAACGTGGTCTCAAACTGGGCGCACTGCACGGGCGATAGCCGTCTGTATCGGATTCGCGTGTCCACTGTCTACCCGACGTCCGTACTGGCCGTACGGACGCGACGAATGTCAGGACCGTGGTTGTGACAAAGGAGAGGAGGTCCAGGGAGTTCCTGAGCATTAAGCATACTGCATTACTATACGTAGATGTCTAGATCACTATCCTCCTCCCCGACGGCCCTCGAGCGCGCCCCTGGCACCCGGACGCCCGCCCGACCCGTACTGCCATAGAGAACCTCCGAATCACCCAGCGATGTGGGCGAGTACGCTCCCTCGGCGCCCACCGCGTCGAATACGTTCCCTGGCGCGTCAGGGAACGTTGATGTCGGTAGCTGCAGCAAATGTGGTGGCTGCCGTGTCAAGTAGAGCTTCAGCAGCGAGTCCTCTGCCGCCTGTATGAAGGGGACATGTCAACACCATCAGAAGAGGATTGCGAGAATCGTTCAGATACGTACGCGGAACTCAGCCATTTTCAGCGAGCTACCGAAACCCTCGCCCAGCTGATCGGCACCGGAGAAGATGCCGACGACGAACACTGGCGATTGCGAGTATCGTCCAGTCTCCTTGAGTAATCTGTCGAAATCGGCGTCAGTCATGGAGCTCGACAAATACACCTCGGACATAGACTGAGTACGAGAGACAAATCCGGCTCGGAGCAAACGCGATGCACCGTATGCATGTTTCCAGCGTGAGTTGCGATGTGCGAAGGACGATCTCAATGTCACGGCACATTGGATGAACACGAGCAGCACCTGACAATTCATATCCATGCTATACACGTCATGTACTGTCAGGGGTCAATGGCTGTGGCCGATGCAGCACTTACTTGAGGCAGGTAACCAGTCACGGCAAAAGGGCCTTCGCTGAATTTCGTGACTGGTAAACCGCCACAAGTATGTCTCGGGCCAGTTTGAGGCCTTTGATTCTTTATATGCCCGTCGTGCTATTGACTAACTGTCATCAAGCAAGAGCCGGACCTATTGGGCAGTGCGCCAGGCTCTAGGACAGGAGATACGCGGCGGACCCGCAGTACATGTCCGTCCCACGGAAGAACATCTTACATCTTTGCGTTCATTGAGGGAACGATGAAGAACCCGAGCAAGTACGAGATAGACGATGCGAGATGGAACATACCTCGAGACCGGTCGTTCCCGCCCAAACTTCTCCACCGTCGCCAGCAGGGTTTGCTTCGGATCGCGAAACTTCACCATGGATCGCAGATCAACCTCCCGACTGAAGAAGAACTTCTCCACAAACCGCCGTGCTGAGCGTAGCGACCGGTACTGGTACACGAGAGCGGTAAGCGCTCTTGGTACGGATGCCAGCGCGTCGGCATGGAGTACAGCATTCTGTGTCGAGGTAGAAGACTGTTGTTCCCGCATGGAGTATGAGCCGCGGAAGACAGCCCGCTTCAATGACTGCACTCACCGTGCGGTGCCAGCGCAAGATGGGCGTTACACCCATCTCTCGTGCAAGATTCGCACATGTCGTCGGACCGACGTGTGCACTCACGGCAGCCTTCAAGACACGGGTGGGCAGGTGCGGGTAGGACGAGTTAACGAACTCCGTCGCAAATAGACCAAGGAGGGAGTTGCCGAGGGTTGCGAGGGTGGCGTTGGTGGCAGGCAGGGGCTGGTCAGGATGCTGCTGCGTATGCAGCTGGACGAACGAAGGGTGGGTGACTGCCTGCTGAATCACGTCTGGGGAGGGCACAACATTGCCAAGGCCTATTCGATGCGCGAAAGCAGCCAAGGAGGAACGCAGGGGAGGTTGTGACGCAGCCCAGGACTGTGCGTCGAAGACGGCAGGAGGAGCACCGGGAGACCTGCCAGCAGTGAGGTGTTTTGGAGGAAGTGCTTTTAGGTGCTGCGAAGAGACATGGGCGAGCTTTGCAGCCGTGTTCACGACCTTCCGTTGCGCATAGCCCATGAGTGTTGTCGTCCTCCGCCAGCACGCGCTCGTCAAGGTCGATGGACACGGTCCAAATTTTGGACCAAGTCCTAGCCGCGGTCACCGTCGGGACCCCCGGCACCCCGGCGCGTGCCGCCGCTTCAGACTCAGAGTCCCGACGCCCGCGGTCTACTGCACCTCTCTCTCCCTTGCTTTCGCAACTCTACGCAGCTTGTACTTTGCTCTCGCTCCTTCACCAGGGCCACCATACCTCTTTCGGCTTTGTTCTTCTGATCACGATGCCCGCGCTTGCAACAAGTCGAGGACGTGCTTGCAGGCGCTGTCGTTGATTCTGTAGGAGCATCGCGACCTCTGATTCCTTCATCGGCTCTTGCAAACCATATGTACCAAGACACACGGATATCTTGACGTCCATTCACATCGTGGCGAGGGTGCAGTGGGGCATAAGTACATGAGATAGACTCATAGACCTGGTAAGTTTCTCCGAGCTCCGCTATCTCCGTCCCCGGAACCCCGATGCATGTATCGCTACATACATTAATTGCATCATCTATTCCCGAGTATGCGCTATCGAAGCTTGCGGCATTCGACGTTGCGAATCTATCCTGGTAAACTGCGTTCCGGATAAGAACTCTCTGCAGCTCAGACGTGTCCACATGCTCGCGGGAGTTGGAGTGAGTCTGAATACATAAATACGCGGGAACGCCCCGGTTCGCTCTCCCCCGCGCGAGGGGACTTCACATCCGTCATCTGGCCTTTCCCTTCCCTCTCGTACCACCACCATGTCTCATCAAAAGGGCGACGCTCTGCTCCCCTCGACGACTACGGAGGTAGCCGCTACCAAGAGGAGCCCGTCTGCTGGGCTGCGTTTCGTCAAGGGCCTGTTGGTCGGCATCGCTCTGTGGACTTGTCTGAACGCGGCCGGCCTTGCACACGTCCCGTCATGCGTCTCCGACGCTCTCGTCCGTGACTACAAGGCCGAGGAGCAGTGCCCTCAGGTCTCCGCTGTCACTCCCGACAAGAACAGCGAGTTGTGGAACACGCTGGGGGAGTCCTTCGGCACAGACGCGTTCAAGACGCGTGCTGTTGAATGGCTTGGGGGTGCGGTCAGGGTTCCGTGAGTGCAGGACGTTGATTCAGTTGCATGTCGACCAACAAGTCTGTTGGTCTCTCATAGTACGCCGTCCTTTGACAAGATGGGGCCTGTTGGTGAGGACCCGCGCTGGGAGGTGTTCGGCCCGTTCCACGAGTATCTGCTCAAAGCCTTCCCTCTGGTGTAAGTCGAGTTATGCCTAATGTATTCTGTGACATGCGATCGCTCGCTAACTTTCACCCAGACATTCAACCTTGGAGCTCACAAAGGTCAACACCTGGGGTTTGGTATATGCGTGGAAGGGCTCAGACGCCGACTTGAAGCCATTGCTCCTGGCTGCTCACCAAGGTACGCAATGTGCGAGTCTCATTGTCCGACGACGCCTCCTTACAGTTTTGGAAGACGTTGTCCCTGTTAATCCGGACACCGTGGACAAATGGACCCACCCGCCGTTCTCTGGCTACTTCGACGGCGAGCGCATCTGGGGACGCGGCAGCTCGGACGACAAAAGCGGCCTGATTGCCATTTTGTCCACTATTGAGACGCTCCTTGAGCGCAACTTCGTGCCGTCCCGCGGCGTCGTTCTCACTTTCGGCTTCGACGAGGAAACCAGCGGACTGCACGTACGTGCCGCGTTGATGACATCATTCGTAGCAACTCACATACACGATGTTACCAGGGCGCTGCTTCCCTCAGCAAGTATCTCCTCGAGACGTATGGTGAGAACGCGTTCCTGCTGCTCGTTGATGAAGGAGGCAAGTGTCATTTCTCCAAGGGGAAGTAACGTTCATTGATTAGAGAATACAGGAGGATTTGCCCAGGAATATGATGGTGTTGTCGCTACGCCCGCTGTTGCTGAAAAGGGATACATCGACGTCCGGGTTGGAGTGACTTCGCCCGGAGGTCACTCCAGCGTGCCCCCTTCGCACACTGTGAGTCGCGTTCGCGAATCAGACCCTCAGTATGTCTAACCTCTGCTTTCAGACCATCGGGATTCTGTCGCAATTGCTGGTCCACTATGAGGCAAACCCGTACGAGCCGCGTCTCTCTCGCGGTACCCCGATGTACTGGAAGTCGCAGTGTCTGGCAGCCCATGTCCCTGGCATTCCACACAAGCTCCGCAAGGCGCTGAAGAAGGCCGTCAAATCTGATCACGCTCTCAAGGAGGCTCAGAAGGAACTGTTCAAAGAGAAGACCTTCCGGGCGCTTGTCGGCACCACTCAGGCCATCGACCTGATCAACGGTGGTGTGAAGACGAACGCACTCCCGGAACAGGCATGGGCTGTTGTCAACCACCGTATCGCGACTGACAGGCATGCCAACTTCTTTCCTACATCTTTTTCAAGGGCGGTCATAACTGATGTGCGGTTTCAGTTCCGTTGGCGCGGTCAAGGAGCATGACACCGCGCTCCTGAAGTCGATCGCACACGAGTTTAACCTGTCGTACACGGCCTTCGGGTCGCAGATTACCAGCCAGGATGCGCCCGCGTACGGCACGCTCACCCTGACCGACGCTTGGGGCACCGCGCTGGAGCCCGCGCCCATCAGCCCCATTGACGCGCCCGAGTACGCCCTGCTGTCGGGCACGATCAAGGCCACGTACAACGCACATCGGAGCTTGAAGGGAGATGACAGCATTGTCGTTGCTCCGGGAATTATGTCAGGAAATACTGGTGCGTGACAATCCCGAGCTGCTTCTGCGTCTCCGGCACGAGAGCGGATCTGACCGAATGGCTGAGCTAACGGGGATCCCGGGATTTGTGTGCAGACACCCGTTACTATTGGGCGCTCACTGAGCACATCTATCGGTATAATCATCATAACTCCGGGAACGGAACGGCGCTGAGCAACGGAGTGCACACTATCAACGAATGTGAGCGGACGCGGCAGCTTGGAGGTGATCCATGTGGACTGACGACACTCATTGCAGCCATCGACGCGGATGCTTTCTTGGAAATGATCCGGTTCTTCTCGACGCTCATTTTGAATGCTGACGAGTTCACCGCATGAACACTGTCGCCGCCGAGGGAGTATAAGGAGAGGTCCGAGGAGACAGTTTCCAATACTTACTTAGCTTGCCGATGCTGAGTATTTTTGTCATGGTAGTCGATCGCAGTGTATGTAAAGTACCTCTGCTTCATGAGACCAATGAATGCATGGACAGCGCCCTTTCACTGCCTCTAAAACTTCTGCCCTCAAACAAGTATGAGTACTGGTGATCAGGATACTTGGATTTCAAGGGCGGACATTGGCGGTGCCATAGGGCGGTACAGCGGTGGAGCGGGGAGGGGCGGGGTGTGACATGCCGCCACGTGCCTGGTGTCACGGTGGGAGGCGGCGAAATTGGCGTTCCGAATTCATCGACGTCGAGATTGAGCTGGTTTCCGTCTGCTATACCCTCTGGCTACCCTGTCCCGCTCCCCGCCCCCCGACGCCCGCCTCCCGCCCGCCAGTCGTCTCCCAGCGGCGTCGTCGCAGCCATGAGCGGGCCTGACCATCAGAACAAGCAGCTCTCCATCTCTTCTCAGTCCTCCAACGACTCCGCGACCCTCGCCTACATGGCTTCTGACCAGGATTCAGACCATGATCACGACCCGCCCCGCTCTGCCGCCCCCAACGGTGCACACCCTTCCTCTCCCCGCACCGAGCCGCAGTCCTCAGATCGCGCCCACCTGCCTACCAGGGCATCTACGCTCGGTTCCACGCATGACCTTGATCAGCGGAAACCTAGGGCGGACGACCACCCCCACGCTCGCAGCGAGGACTTGAACCATTCCTCGTCGTGGGCCCCCAGTGATTCCCAGGTTGCTGAACGCGGTCTCTCTCAGTCTCCTGCTCCCCCCTTCTTCGCCTCGAGCCGACCGGGCACGCCAGGCGCCTCCAATCACTACCACCCCCCATCCTCGTCTGATCACTCAGACTCTTCACGGAGTCGGCCACGGAGTGTACACTCTGACTCGTCGCTGAACTCTGATTCTTCCACACCGGGCGGCAGCCAAGTTGGCGGTACTTCAACGACGCACACAAGCACAAGCGTTGCTTCTACGTAAGTCCCTCAGCCCATCTGACCTAATACCCCATCCTCCTCTTGCTCTCGCCTTCATACCCTCTGGGCTCTCTGAAAGCTGGTTTTCTTCGTTGGTACTTGTGAATTTGTGGGAGATTCTCAGGCCGTCCAGCCCCGTCTTGAAGGGGGGAACCTTTGACTTGGACTCGGAAAGTCCGTACTCATCGCCGAGCCTTCGTTCGACAAGGGCACAGCCAAGTGCTTCTCTGCGAACGATGGAGGCGCGCGGCATCCGGACAGGTTCAAAATGTTGTCGCTTGAGAGCTGCTATAGCTGCGGGATTTGCGAGCAATGCTCGCTGAGCGCGAGCGCGGGCTTAGTCCACTTCGCCTGATATTGAATAACGATGTCTAACCTTGCGAATCCACTAGACCATGTGCCGCTTGTGGGAAGGCCATGCAAGGAGCGTTTGTACGAGCCCTGGGCGCTGTATATCATCTACAGTGTTTCAAGTGTATGGTCAGTAGTCCTCGTCTACAGGTTCCTCTGCGCGTAACTGAACTGTATGTCACAGGATTGCGGAGCCGTCGTTGCCTCCAAGTTCTTTCCCATCGACGGCCAAGATGGGAAGCAACATCCATTGTGCGAACGGGATTACTTCCGGCGCTTGAACCTGATCTGCGCGAAGTGCGGGATGGCATTGCGAGGCAGTTACATTACAGCATGCAGTGAGTACTATCTTTCCTTAATCTAGAAGTCAACAGGTCACGACGTGTGCTGCAGACAAGAAGTTCCATGTCGAGCACTTCACGTGTTCAGTCTGTCCGACTCTCTTCGGCCCGCAAGACTCGTACTACGAGCACGAGGGGGATGTATACTGCCACTTCCACTATTCAACGCGGTATGCCACGAAATGCGCTGGGTGTAACAGTGCCATCCTCAAGCAGTTCGTCGAGATCAATCGGAACATGCGCGATGAATGCTGGCATCCGGAATGTTACATGATCAACAAGGTTTGTTGCGGTTGTCGTTGTTGAGGATGACACGACGCTCACGTCGCGCATTCAGTTCTGGAACGTCAAGGTATCATCGCGACGACCGACCAGCCTACTACCACCGCCTGGCCACGAAGACGGCGAGGGTGACCAGCAGCAGCCTTCCGAACCGCCATACGTTGAGGAGGAACGCAAGGAGACTGCTCAATCGCTGCGGGAGAAGCAGATCCGCATGGAGCAGCAGGTCTATCGGATATGGACGTAAGTGACTCTCCAATGGCGCGTGTTAGTGATCCCGACTTACTGTGTTTAGTGTGTTGTCTGCGTTCGAGGAGTCGAGTGCAGCATGCATCTCCGATATGTTGCGCCAGGTCAGCAATGGGCAGTACCTCGAGGCCATCCGGATGGCCGAGAAGTTCATCCTCCACGTCGAGGTCCTCTTTGCCAGCATCGACGATCTCGAGTACCACTTCGCGCGACTCAAACTCAAAGGTACGTTCGCTTGCATTATTTCCAATCAAATCAGAGTTGAAGATATGTCATGAGCCTAGGCATGTCGCATGTTCGCGAGGCGAGAATGCTGTGCCGCAAGACGGTGGATCTTTTCACTCTTCTCTCGCATACCCAGGAGACAGGCGCCCGTCGAATGGGAATGACGCAGGAGTTACTCGCGCTCGTCACGGGGCTGGCGCATTACCTCAAGATCCTGATTCGTATTGCGTTGACTGGAGCTTTGAAGCTGGAGCGCGAGCAGGACGTACGGGAGGCCATCACGAACTTCCTGGATAAGCTCCACATGCTAGCCATCCAAGGCGGCAATCCCTCCGCTAGGCGCATTATGAAGCGCGCGAACGGCGAACTGATTCCGCAAAGTGACTCCGGGAATGTGGGGACACAGGGAGTGACGTACGGCTTCAAGAGTCTTGCGCCTGAGCACGCGGGCGAGAGCCCATTCAGTGCCGCACCTAAAGACCCCACGCTCGCGAAGGTGCCCGTGGTGAACCCTCCCTCAGACCTCTGCATCAAGTGCAACCAGACCGTCGAAGAGGATTGTGTACGGCTCGGGACGTACCAGCGGTGGCACTCACATTGTCTCTCGTGCCAGACGTGTGGTAAGGTCGCCGCGATGCCAGCGATCAAAGAGTCTGTGAAGCAGGAGGATAAGGACAAGGAGTTGTCCAAGGACGACAAGGACAAGCCAAAGCTCTCTACCGCGCGGCGACCACCAGCGAACGTCGGCGCGTTCGTGTATGAGGTGGAGACCATGAAGGAGACGTCGTCCTTTGGTACCGTTCCGACGGCCATCTTCTGCACAGAACATGCGCATGCGGGTTGCCGTGGAGGGTTCCAAGCAGTGTCACGGCTGGAGCAGTACGCATTCCTGCTGAATGTGGCTCTGAGGCGATTATATGTGCTGCTTAAGAAGCGTGGCGTCGTACCTCTTTCACCTGGTAAGCATGTTGTCGTCACCTTGGTGTTACCAGCATCCTCAATTCTTGATAGCTATTGTCCCGGGTTCAGGACAGCCACGGGAGCTTGACGAGGATCCTTACCGCAACTCAGGGGACATCAATCGTCTTCGCTCCGTACACTTGGATCGGAAGCTGTCCTCCACAGCCAGGGTACCAAAGCGGTCAACGATCGTCGAAAGCCCAACAGGCAAGGTCGCACATTCCTCCGATATCACCCACGCGCATCGCCCCCACGAAGTCACTCCTGGCACGCGGACACCCGCGCCCCAGTCCGCGCAGCATGGGATGGCTCGAAGCATGAAGGCGCCCCAGATACACACCCAGCAGCCCACGCAACACCAGCGGTCGCTGCCGTCTCCAGGGACCATCGACACCAACGTGGGATCGCAGGTCATCAGGCCGGCCTTTGCGCGGGGAAACACTGCGATCAAGATCGTCGACGAGTCGGGTCCCAGTTCACCTGCAGGCGGGGCATACGACGACACGATGGTCGGGGGCATCGAGGACGGGATCACGCTTGCGGACATCCCGCAGCTAGTCGAGGCCGCGCAGGCCCGAGAGCAACGGCGGTCGCTACCTAGCCAGAGCTCGATACCGTACATCGCAGAGCTCACCCCGCTCCAACTGGCGATCGTCAAGTACTGCGCCGTGCTCGTCTTGCAGCGCTCACCGTTGCGGAATGAGTTTGACCTAGACGAGATCCTGGAGTTGGTGGAGGTGAAGAAGAGTTCGTTCTGGAACAAGCTGTTCAAGCCCGGCAATGATAAGAAGAACCTGAAGAAGAAAGGTCGGTCGTGCTGTGTGGTATTCGGCGTGTACTGCGCTCACGCTGCTACTTATAGGCGTATTCGGCGTACCTCTGGAGCTGCTCGTTGAGCGGGAGGGAGCGGATTCACTTCTCGGTGCTTCTCGCGCGACCCTACGTATACCGAGTTTCGTCGATGACGTCGTTTCTGCGATGCGGCAAATGGGTATGTATTCCATGATAGATCCTTGAGTTCATGGTTGACCGAGACCGCGCCCAGACATGTCCATCGAGGGTATCTTCCGCAGGAACGGCAACATCCGTCGGTTGAGGGAGCTCACCGAGGCGATTGATCGAGACGCATCCTCTGTTGACCTCACACAGGACAACCCTGTCCAGCTGGCGGCATTGCTCAAGAAATTTTTCCGAGATCTTCCTGACCCGCTCATGACGTTTAAACTGCATCGACTCTTCATTGCGACTCAATGTACGTCATATGCATGCAAGCATGTGCCCCGACCTGACTCACGCATATTTCCAGCACTACCTTCTGATCAGGATCGGATGAGGATGCTACACATGGTCTCGCTCATCTTGCCCAAGGCGCATCGAGATACGCTGGAGGTGCTCTTCGTCTTCCTCAAGTGGGTGGCGTCCTTCGCACACTTGGACGAAGAAACGGGCAGCAAGATGGATCTGCAGAACCTCGCTACTGTCATCTGCCCCAGCATCCTCTATTCTCGAGGGCAGAACGCTATGCGGGACGAGAGTTTCGGGGCGATCCGCGTGGTCACGATGCTGCTGGAGAACCAGGACCAGTTTTACTGCGTCCCGGAGGAATTCCTACCCATACTCCAGGACGAGGAGTACTTCGCGAATTGCATGGAACTGCCGAGCAGGGAGTTCCTGAAGAAGGTTGATAACTATATGCGCGTCAAGACCGGAGGGAGGACACCAGGCCTGACCTCGCCTGTCCTTGGCAATGCGACCTTCAACTTCAACCCCGGTACTCCACGACCAGAAGACATGCGCTCCATGCCACCAAGGTGAGTATGCGATGCGGCTTGGAATACTCGAGGCGTTATATCTGACGCAATGAGCAGATCGACCCAGTCGAACCCACAGTTCCTCGACCGACCACCCATGACGATGCCGTCAAACTCGGATAGCATGCTTCGGAACGGCCATCCACAGCCCCGGACACAAGCACCGCCCATGCAGCACTCGCCGTTCTCGTACCCGGCTCCAGGCGGCCCAGGCAACGGCACGCCACAACAGTCGGCGTCGCAGCCCTCAATAAGCGCGATCCACTCGCCGCAGCCGCGGATGCCTGCGAACGTACAGAACATGCAGAATATGCAGAACATGCAAATGCAGAGCCCGAGCACAGAGTGGTCGATGGAGCGCCCCCCGCCCGTGCAGGATCCGAATGGAGGCCGCCCGTCGTCGCGGCCAAACTCGTTCATCAACAACAACTCGTCATCGAGGACGAGCAGCGAGAGCCCGCATCCGTACCTCCCGAACGGGCAGCACCAGCAGCGCTGATTCCTGTCCCGCCCGCCCATACACACTCTCTCTTGTACGCTCCCTCATCACTCGCTCGCTCGCTCACCTGCACGCTGCTGCTCTGTATCATGCATTCCATATCCTCCGCATCTGCATCCGTCACCCGGGCCACGCTACGCATCGAGTTAACACATACATCGCGCACGCGTCAGTATGCCTTCTCCTTGTCTGGCCTGACCCGGTCGGACGCTTTGCACGTCACCACCGCCTGCCACCACCCATCATTGCTCATTGTCCGCATCGTCCCGTCGTCATGGTAGTATCCGCACTCATTCGTCTCTATATACTCAGTACTGCATCCGTCATCGCCTCCAACGTGTCGTATCGTCTCTCGTCTCTCTATCCTTCTGAATTTGCGTATCTGTACTTCACTTTACTTCATTTAACCTATAGCATGGACGAACATCTATACCCTTCCAGAGCAGCCGTTAAGCCAGTAAACGTTAACGATGGATAGTGATGAGAGATTTGTCGAGAGCCTCGCCTCGCTCGACCTACCGGTCAAGCATGAGGCCTTGAGGAGTCGTGGTATAGCAGGCGGGGGGCAACTTGCGTTGCGTTCGGACTTTGTATTCCTGACTGGATGACAAGACTTCACACATAGAGCGAAGCAACTTCTGATGCAACTCATTCATTGAAAACGAGTTTCACGACCATAATACACGGCATGAGGCAGTAGACATTAGGAAGGACATAAGACAAAGTGATACAAAGTACAAATCCCGACAGGAGCCAACAGACGAGGAGACGAGAGAGTAATTACTAAGAGGGTTTACACCTCCTGGGAGGCACCCTCCTTCTTGCCCTTGTTGGATTTTGAGGGAAGGAGTTCGGGGTTGATGAAGGGGACGACACCACCCTGGGAGATGACGACGTCTCCGAGCAGCTTGTTCAACCTGGGGAACACGGGATCAACATCAACTACAGATGAACTCAAACGAGGATACGCACTCCTCATCGTTCCGGATGGCAAGCTGCAGGTGACGGGGGACGATACGTTGCTTCTTGTTATCACGCGCCGCGTTACCCGCAAGCTCGAGGATCTCAGCCGCGAGGTACTCGAGAACGGCAGCGAGATAGACTACGCGTCAAAGGCGTTCAATTCGCGTGAGATTGTGGTTGAGGGTTTTGGAGATAAAGATGGACGTACCAGGAGCACCCGCACCGACACGCTGAGCGTAGTTGCCCTTCTTGAGGAGACGGTGGACACGACCGACGGGGAACTGGAGACCCGCCTTGGCCGAGCGAGACTGGGACTTGCCGGCCTCACCACCAGCCTTGCCAGAAGAGGACTTGCCACTGCGGTAGGGAGGATGTGAGTATATGACGCGTGGAATCCTCGTACTTGGATGCGTACGCCTTTCCCTTGCCAGACTGCGAAAGTGAGTCAGTATGCGTTGCACGCCAATAGCAAACAGTGCGAACATACCATGTTTGCTTGTTGAGAGTGAGAGAAAAGGGCTAGAGGGTGAGGGTAGTGGTGGAGAGGAAGAGGGACACTGGAGTGTCGAACGCGAAGCTGGCTTTGGCTTATATAGCGCGCGGGACTTTCGAACTCCGACGGGGAATAAACAAAGGTTCGCGTGGGCACGTGACTGACGCGTCTGGACGGGCGGCTACGCGCCTCGAGGCATTGGGTTGTGTGGCTGTGCGGGTGTGGAGGTTGTAGCCACGCCGCACAGGCAGTGGCTCTTTTCCACACACGCCAGACGCACTTGCTCGTCCACGCCGTCTTCCCTCTGGCCGCCCCCGCGGTGCATGCTTCCGGCTGCACGGCCTGCTCGAGTACATATACTGTGCCCGCTCGACGCAACCCATGTCTCTCCCTCCCTACGTCCCTCGTCCTCCCCTCGCTCCCCCGGCCCCCCACATCCACATGAGTCCCGTAGCCCCGACCCACGAGCAGGCAAGTCCACCCGTCCTCCATGTGTTTGCCATACCCGAAGACTGATTAGGTGCGCTATCAATTGATACCACTAGGTCCCCGTGCTATATGTCGTGCGTACCATGCTATTTCTGCATTTGCCCTCTCTCACTCCCACCACCAGATCGTCGTATATGCCGTGGTCATCTTCGCCTTCTGGGTTATCCCTGGTTTCAGGGTGGTCCTGAACCCACTGAAGCTCTTCACGATAGGATGGCATGAGCTGTGTCACATATGCATGGTGCGTCCTACCGTTTCCATGCGGAGAAATAGTCCTGGACACCCCCGTCAGGCCATCCTTACCGGAGGGTCGGTCATGAAAGTCTGCATCGACCCCGACATGGGCGGCGCAACTATTGTCGCTGGTGGACACCCACCAAGTATCCTTGCCGCAGGCTACATCGGCTCGACGATCTTCGGAGGACTCTTCATCATGGCTGGCTTCGACACTCTCGTCTCCAAGATCATGAGCTTCGTGATTGGCATTGGGCTCGTTGCACCTTTAGCTGTTGTGCGGAACAAACTGTGCGTACCCACTTTCTCGTGTCGTACCACTTTCCTGAAGTCATCCATTCGGTATTGCATCGCCTTCGGCGCTTCCACAACAGAACAATCCTCCTCATCGCTGTCTACGAGGGTCTACTCATCGGGTTTTGGTTCATTGACCACGCGTGCGTACATCTCTTGCTCTTCCGTCGATGTCGCTCAGCATCGTTGCAGACAAGCCCTCCGATGGTACTGTCTATTCATCGGTGTCATGAAGTACGTCCAGAACTTTCTCCGACTTGACAACCATGGGAGTATACTGACGCATATACTCACCCATAGCGCCCTATATGTTGTTTGTAAGTCATTCCTTCTTACTGAATTCAGCGCGTTACTCACGGAGAATCCAGGGGACATCGCGGACGACAAGTACTTCCGCAAAGCCAACGACTCGGATGCAACACAATGGGGCATCATGTACCCCAGAGTGCCCGCACACGTATGGGCGACCCTCTGGATCATCTTCGAAATCGCCGTCCTCACCGGCTTTGTCCTCCTTGGCATTGCCGCGTTCAAGCGCACGACGGACGAAATGTACGCTGAGGCCGCGCAGTTCCTCCCGACATAACGTCCGTGTCACTGCCCCGGCGCAGCTCCCCTTCCTCGCGTTATCATCGTCGTTCTGCATCCCCGCATCTACGTCTGTCGCATCTACGCATTGTATCTCTGCTCTGCTGTGTCTCTTGTATTCTCGTTCGTCTCTTGTGTCTTTGCTATAGGTTATTGGCCCGCGCATGTGCGCGGGTCTTGCTTCTTGCTTCAACCCCTCCTCGTCACCATCTGTCTCCTTGTCCCCGTTCTGCTGTAGCACTCCACCGCGCCGGGCGTGATGGGTACCAAAACCCTCCTCGCCACGTATCCCATCGCCTCCCTCATGTCCCACATGTTCCCCACGACCGCCACGCCGCCTCCCCACCTCCGATCCCAATCATACTCCGATATTCGTTGCCCCTCGACTCCTTCATATACGCTCCCGTCTCTGCATCTTCATCTGTATCTCACCCATCTACCCCAAGCGATACCTCATACCTCTCTCCAGCTCTCACACCTACATAGTCTGTGCCCCGATCTCCGGCCCGTTTTTCTTCCTGGGTTTCTACTTGATTCGTTCGTAGATGAGCGCCTTCCGGTTACACACTACGTAGTCAGATGGATGATGGACAAACGGACACGGAAAGACTACTTGGTCACTTATTCACTCACAATGCTGTTGTTTGTGCTCACTGGATCGTCTGTACTTGCACGCGTATGATCATGGTTTGGTCTGGTGTTAGCCGCGTTCAACAGCATAAGTTGTGGTTTCGTGGATTCGTTGCCTCGAACCTTGTCTGTCTTCAGCTGAACCTACTGCATGAATACAGGACAATGGTGACGATGAATCATGAGAATATACATATGGCAAGACTGAACGAATAATGACGTCTCGGCTACCCTGTAGTGTCAAGGCCCCTTGCTGCACGATCGGTATGTCCATGACAACCAATAAGCCGAGAGAGCAGTCCCAAGCAGGATGGGCGTCCGTACCATACCACCACCACAGGGAGACCGTTCCCAGAATATTCGACGATATGGATAGGTATAATGGTAGGACGTGCACAGGAACCAAGCGGGCATGAAGTTCGTTATTGACATCGTGTGAGTGGTGGGCACATGGAGAGAGAGCCGTATGGACAGGCAGAACAGGTAAACGAGCAGAGGTCAGACGTGCGCCGACGAGCGGAATCATTTGCGGGATGCTCGCCGTATGATAGAGGCGAGGACGAGCGTGCTGACCGCCGCCACACCGCCGACAATGGCCATTCCAATGTATCCCTCTGTGGAACACGAATACGGATAGGTTGGGTTGGGTGGAGTGAAACATGAGTGGTTATTCGGTGGTTAGGAAATAAGATAGGACGGAGACGGACCTCGTGTTACCCGCTTGTCGATCAGCCCCGCAAGGCTCTGAGCTTGCATGTTTGTGGGCTCCTTGTCCAACAGAAGGGCTGCATGTACGAAAGGTTGGGAAGTCAAGGCAAATGCATATTTGTCAATCAAACGTGCACAGGGGATGCGCAGCGCACGCACCGTTGAACCTGCGTGCCTCGTCGTAGTTGCCCATCTTATAGTGACCCAGCGCGAGATAGTACAGGCACTCCCGTCTCCTCCCAGGCTCGTGCCGGTAGATCTCTACAACAAGCACAACGTAGTTTCGAGCCCATGCCCAGTGAGCATCATCAGAAGGAGAGGGGAAGAAGCAGGCGGCACGCACCTTGCAGCAGCCTGACGCCCTCGACCTGGTGCTCCCGGAGCGGGCTCTTCACGAGACCCCATGCATAGTTGAACTTGGTCTGCACGGTAACGTGCGACTGCGAAAGCTCCTCTGGTACTGGAGCCGAAGGACCTGTGGTCGCATGAAGGGATCGTCAGCATTCCAGCCTGCGAGACGGCAGACCGCGTGGTTTCCCGCCTCATGACAGAAGGCAAAGTGGATGCACCTCGAGCTCGTCGTAGGACAGAGCCTCCTCGGCGTCCGCAGCGTATGGTAGTTCCGTTGGCATGGTCTAGCGAGCTCGTCAAGTCAAGAAGGAGGCAGGCGGTTTAGAGAGATAGAGCTGAAGGCGAACTGGCAACAAGACGAGAGAGGCCGGCGGAATTGGCACGAGCACCAAGCCAGGGCCCAGCAGCCGCTCAAGCGCTCATGACTGACGTCGCCGCTGCGGAAGCGCTCGGCCGAGACCGCGCCTTGACTTGCTCCCGACGCCCGTACTTCCGCCTTGGAGGCTGCTCCTCGACTTGCGCTTGCAATTGTGGAGGGAGGAGATGGCCTCACGGACCACCGACGCTGCGATCGACAAGTCTACTGCCCCCGCCCTGCCTGAGCCTCAGGCGAATGCGAACCCGGAGCCGTACACGAAGCACTTCAAGGTGCGTCTGTGGACATGGTCTATACTGCAGCGTCAAGGCACCGCTGCTCGGCGAGGAACGCGTGCACTGAACCTTTTGGCTATGGACAGGGCAAGCAGGTGTCTAAGTTTGTTGAGTGCGTCGCTCGCGTCGATTTGTGTACCCACCGTTCTCACTTATACCTTCGGAAACCCCTGCCTCGCCTGCGGTTCATGCCCGCGTGCTGGATCACGTAGTCCATGCGCGCAGGCATCGAAGGCGTCGATGGACTGCATGAACCACCATGACTATGACCGGGACAAGTGTCTCGACTACTTCCAAGCGTATAGAGACTGCAAGAAGGCTTGGGTGAGCCCCATGATGCCCGGCTGCTATATGTCCTCGTCGCTGACGTCCATATGCAGATGGAACAGCGGAAGGCAGACCGCCTAGCTGGCAAGCAAGTCAGCTAGCTATGTTGCTGAGATCCTGCAGCTCCCTCCGAAATGATGGGCGTATCGTCAATATTAGCTCACGCACTTATGCTGGAGTGCGGAATGGAACTATCTTTGGTGAAGAGCTTCATTCTGTGCGTTTCTACCGGCTGATACATATGGGCACCTGCTGCTGCTGTTGACTCGCACATGTGGCTTCAGGCTTTCTTCTCTGCTCTTACTCTGAGTCTCAGAGTCTTACAATGAGCTCGTCTCATCCGCTCCTGCTCTATCATAAACCCTCCCCCGCTTGTCCGCCGCCGCCGCACGTGAGAAGAAAAGTGTTGCGCATATGTCGGAAGAGCCGGGCCCGCCTAAGGATCGCGACCACCTTACGTTACCTCCGCTGATGCCGCCGTCCACCATTGGCCCAGTCCACCTGTGCAGTGATTCGCTGATACCGCCATCCACCATTGGGTCCAGTTAACTTGTGCAGTGTTTGGTTGCGATATCGGAGCGGCGGCGATACTGAGTACGGCATCCACTCATCAAGCAATACCCAAACACCGGGCACAGTAACAGCCGATAGTTGTGGGTCCATGTATGTTGGTCAAGCATATGTATGTATCTCCGAGTCGGCGCCGAGGGATGTGTTGAAACTTGATGTGAGGTTGACCGTACCCTCGGGTCGTCGCAAGTCGGAGCTGTTCCACAGTACCAAGTACATGACCGCGATAGCAAGACCTAGGTTCTGCCAGAGACATAGCTCGGAGTACCCTCTAAGTACTACACCATGGTTACACGCATCAAGACTAGCAATTGTCTGATCCGTACTTACGAAGAGATGGACATACACTAGTATGCAACAGACAAGAAGGATGGTCAGCACGGCCCAGGTCCCAGTGTCCCAGTGTCCCAGTAGAAACTGATAGGCTTAGTCCAGCTACTCGCGCCAGCTGAATGGTCCAAAGTCACGCGGCCCAAGCGCATGGTCAACCACCTTCATCATCTCAACGACCTTCTCTTCCTCCCACTTGCGCCCGACAACCTGCACCCCAACCGGGATACCAGCCATCTTCTCCGCGTCATAATACCCGCCCTTCCCGTGGCCGTTCCTGTCCAGACAGCCGTACAGAAGGCGCTCGATGGACGCCGACCCGTGGCCGCTCCCGATGCGTGCGTTCGTCCACTCGACCGTCGCGACGTCGGATGGTCGGACGTGCGTGACGGGCACCACGCCTACGGGAAGGTTGAGGACGTTGTAGAGACAGGCGCTGCCCGCTAGGGGTGCCAGGTATCGACAGGAGCTGGAGGAGGTGATGTTCAGCTAGGATCATCGGCGACGGGTGAGAGAGGGGTCTGGAGCACTCACTCGTGTGGCATGGCGGGTATAGCAATGACAGGGGAGATGATTCCATCCAACCCATGCTTCTCCCACACCTGGTACCATCCCACAAGAGCATAACCATTGAAGTCACCGTCAGTCATCGCCACTAGCGAGAACAAGACGAGACAAACACTCGCCTCACTTTCGAACTTGCGACAATAATCATCTCGCCGCCTGACCCACTGGATATAGTCTTGCATGGAACATGGGCGAGTCGCCAGCGTCACACGCGCGAACACCTCGTCTCCGAACAGCTTGCGCAACGCCCAGGCGAGCGTTCTCCGCACCCAACCTGTAACGAGGGGCCGTCAAACGCGTCAGAAGAGTGGTGGCTCTCGCTAGACCATGCTCTTACCTGGCAGCGCCGGACCCAACAGCGTGCCGGAAATACCAGGTTCCTGTTCAAATATACGCCCAGACACCGCATTGGAAACCACTTATCAACGTCGGAAGACGACTCACGACTGGATCGCGGCCGAGATCTGCTGTCAGTGTCTTGAAGCCGTCGGCTGCGACGAGTCCCATGTAGCACTCGATCGCTTCCACAACTGCAACGGACGTCATGCTTTCAGTCGGCTGCCCTCTCCCGACTCGAGTCGTGTGCGATCCGAGGCGACGTGCCTTGCGGGACCTCAAACGGCACGCACTCGTGGCCTGCCTCCCGCAGTGCGTTCACGGCCTCCTGGACCGCGCGTTGGTTCGCGGGAGATGGCTTGACGTACCCATCTGTAGATAGGTGGTTAGCGTCGGTGATATACTGTAACTGCGGCTTGTCACGAAATGAAGAGGGTTAAAGCGGTACTGTCATGCCGGCGACATATACTGCGAGACAACGTCATGGCAGACGCGCAGCAAACATGCTGGTGCAGGGAAGACGCAGCAAGATCGTCGGATCGCCCGAATTGTATGCGGTCCAACAACTCCAGCGCCTGCGTCAAGTTGAAAGCTCAAGGGAAGCGACACCGTTCCAGGAGCAGCGAGAATTTGGGACACGGAGGAGAACGCACCAGACAGATAGTAGCCAAACTTGAGCTTCTCCGGCAGTACGACATCCCGGTACGCCAGGGGCGCGGTAGCATGCTCGGTGCCTTGCTTCCCGAAGACGATGCGGGCGGCGAGCTCGAGGTCTTCGACAGACCTGCGGCAATATGCATCAGTACTGTACGCGGTGTTTCAGCTTTCAAGTTGAGTATGCCGTGAAAATAGGATGCTGCCCTGTTAGGCTTCCAACCGATTACGAACAGACCGGACAGGTCCTGCAAGGGTGCGAGCAGGCTTCGCTAGTGGTGATCACTGATCGGACTCTCGCGACTGTGGCTTTGTATGACAGAAACAGGGGAACCCGGCTGGCAGGGTGGGGAGCGCTCCGTTACGCACTGAAGAGTGAATGTTAACGCTCACCGTCCCATTGGGCCCGCTACAGATCGGATCCCCTCGAAGCCGCGAAGTGGGTCTGCGGGGAAGTGAGTGAGTCAGCAAAGGGAACTTGGACGGGAGAACGCGCGGTGACGTCGCAGGTGGACCGGGAAGTGGGGAAGTGCAGGAACAGGTCTCTGCGTCTGAGCCCGGCGTTCGCAAGGGAGTTGGCAATGCATAGATACCTTGTATGCCGTCCATGCAGATACGGCCCCAGCCGGGTTTCAGCGAGTATATCCCACAGGCCGTCGCGGGCATCCTGGGTACATGGAGAAGTAAGTGCATTGCTTCGCTGCATGAGTAGAAAGCGGGACGACGTCACTGACCTCAGCGAGCCTCCGATGTCGGAACCCCAGCCGAGCGCAGCGCCGTCCATGGCGAGTAGCGCAGCTTCGCCTCCACTGGACCCCATGGACGAGTAGAGGGTGTTGTGCGGGTTGAGAGTACGTCCCCAAATCGGGTTCGTGCACTCGGCGAAGAACATCATCTGAGAGACATTCGTTTTGGATATCGGAATGCCTCCCGCGGCGCGTACGAGTGCGACAACCTGGTGCGCCCCACATCTGTCGTAAGTGAAGCACACATAGCCTGCGCCGTGTGCCTACATGTGAGTCCTGGACAGCGGGCCTGTCCGCCCATGCGGAGAGACCGACAGTTGTGTCCACACCCGCTACGTCATCTGGGAACGGGACACAAGACCGAACAAGTCAGTGCTATCGCTCATCCCAGGTGTGCGCGCAGGACACTCACATTGGTCCTTGAAGCTGACAGGAACGCCGTGTAAGGGCCCCCGGATCTGGCCCCCGGAGGACGCGAACTCTTCGTCCAGCTGACGAGCTGCTGCGCGAGCCTCGTCGAACAGGACTGTGAACGCGTGCACCCGGATTCATCAGCACGCTGCAACTCAGTCCACCCGCGAAGCCACAGACTAGCCTTCTGTCAAGCAATTGGTCAAACTTTGCGCCTTGGTCGCCCGCGCAATGTACGCCTCCAGCACCGCCGACGCCGTCCACTCTCCCCGGGAGATGTGCTCCACTATCTCAGGTGCTGGAAGAGGTCAGTTCATCAGAATCTCAGCTAGAGCCTCAGCCACCGTCCCCAGGCTGGCCGCAGCTCACCTGTTGCCCGCAAATAGGATTCTGAACCTTCTGGCGGAGCGTCCGCCGATGCAACGCCACAAATCCGGAAGGCTTGGTCCCTCGCGGCCTGCTTCCGACGAGCCACTTCGCGGTACCTCGGTGAGAACATCTCCTACGGTCGCATACAGTCCGCAGGCGGTTGTGGTGGTCGTGGTTGGATTCTAGTGCTGCGCTGGCGCTGATGGTGTCTACCTTGGGTAGCTGCTCTAGCTAGCGCAGTCAGCCTCCAGCATATGATATACCCCCAGCGAGCTGGTGCGGCGCGCTGGAAGAGCGGATGTCCCAGGCTCATCCCCGCCATGTGCATGAACGTCCGAGCCTGCCAGCATGAGTCTCTCTTCGAGTTTCTAACTCAGACTGCGATGGTTGGAGGCTGTTCATGCCACCCCGCGAAGCCCGGGAAGGCCTGCGTGCCATGCGGCGTGTGGGGAGAGGGCAAGGATGGAAGTCATACTGTATGTCATCCTTGATGGCACGACGGAGAGGAGCACTCCGAAATCAGAAGCACACCGGAAGGCCCGCGCACGCTTGGGAGTCGGAGTCATTGTTGCAAGCCAGCAAACACCATCCGGTACCTGCACACTGGCCACCATATGCCCCGAGTCCGAGCCTGGTATAGATAGTCCGAGTGAGTGCCCATGCTAGACGCAAATGAACGTTGCAACGCTGCGGCCTCGCGTCGCGGGCCTCGCAGCGGACACAGTGCGCTCTCCGAGACGGATGATGATGTTGCAGTGCCTCCGAGCCTGCTCCGAGCTGGCAGCACAACTTCTCCACTGATCCGTTTCCGCATCCGCATCCGCACTCACACACGTGTGGCGAGCGTTGTGGGCGAGAAGGGGTCCCGAGCCCAGGCAACGGACGACGGTCGCCCCACGCGAGTACTTGTAGGCAGTCGGACTCGCCGACTCGGACTTGGTGGTGGGAGGAACACGTCGGATCTGGAGATCGCGAACCTATTCAACGCTTCCGCTTCACAAGCCCGGTCCGGCGGTCCGGCCTCTGTCCGCTCCCGAGTGCAGGTCCATCCGACCGGTGTGCGAGCGCAACCGCGTCCTGTCGTCCAGCGCGAGGTTTGACGAAGCAAGTAATATGTCGAGTAACCTTGCCATCAGGGGGCTAGAGGCACAAGGGGCTGTGCACAAGCTCACGCCCGGAGACGTGGAAGGTTAAAATAAAGCGTAACTAACCTCAGTCAAGCAGCAAGCTGCCTGATCGATCATGAAGCACACACAGGCACCCACACAACCCACCGCACTGGCAGTGTCAATGGGCGTAAGGTACGACAACATAGGGGTCACATAGCGCGACCATTTGCACTAAATTCTACGTAGATGGGGATAGAGCCGGGACACCTCAGGAAGTCGTACATGTACAGCCTACAATCGGGAAGCAGAACAAGTCCGAGATAGGGGAGTTAGCGGTCCGAGCCTAGGAGAGGACGGATTGGGGTAAGGATAGATGAGCGAGAGATTATAGTCGACTGTTAGAGTATACGTAGGCATCCACCATGGAATGATAGTACAAGCGTGGTGCGCGATATATGGCACTCGGATATCAAACATCATCTGCGAGGAGGGGAGAGTCAGCTCGCCCGTCCCGACGCACGCACGAGCACTCACCAAACAACAAATAACGTATTGATCCCCTCCCCCCAAACGACAGCGCGCGCGGCGACCCGCACTCACTCACTTCCGCTGCTCGCTCCACGCCAGCGGCCCGAAATCGCGCGGGCCGAGGGCGCGGTCGACGACCTTCATCATCTCGAGCACCTTCTCCTCCTCCCACCGCCGGCCGACGACCTGCACGCCGACCGGGATGCCCGCCATCTTGTCCGCGTCGTAGAACCCGCCGCGGCCGATCCCGCGCTCGTCGGGCTTGCCGTACAGCAGGCCCTCGAGCACGGGCGAGCCGTGCCCGGGCCCGACGCGCGCGTCCGTCCACTCGGTCGTCGCGGCGTCCGTCGTCGCTCGCACGCGCGTCACGGGCAGCACGCCGACGGGGCTGTCGACGACGTTGTAGAGCAGCGTGGCGCAGGCGAGGCCCGAGAGGTACTGGCAGGACCTGCGTGAGTGAGAAGGCAAGGGTGTGAGCGTTCTAGAACTTCGGCGTGATAGCCTTTCTAGGTGTTGTCGCTTACTCGTGTGGAAGGGCTGGAAGGGCAAGGACTGGAGCTATGATGCCGTCAAAGCCGTGCTTGTCCCAGACCTGGCCGAGGCGCAACGTAATGTGAATATTCGTTCTGCAGGGCGCCCGAGCAGGCGGATGGCTGTTACAGTACCTCTCGGTAGAACATGCGGACGTAGTTGTCGCGTTCCTGCACGAGCTTGTGGAACTCGTGCACCGTCTTCACCGACGCTGCCCGTACGGTCCCAGAAAGCTTCTCGTCCTTGAACAATCGGCCGATGACCCAGGCCACGGAGTTTCGTACCCAGCCTGCGAGCAATCACATGTCAGAACGCCCGCGACCGCAACGATCCCGCGTAAGGCGGAAGCAGCGAGAAGCATAGTACGACACGCACCGTACAGCCAGGGCCCCAGGAGCAGGGACGACACGCCGGGTTCCTGTTCCAGGGCGAACAAAACGGAGATGGGGTCAACGCTCGTGCTGCACGACTGTGGCCGCAACACTATGTATGACATACCACGGGGTCGCTGCCCAGGTCGGCAGTGAGAGTCTTGTATCCGTCGGCGGCCGTGAGGCCGATGAATATCTCCATCGCGCGGTGAGCTGATGAATAGTCCAAGGGATACGATGCACCCGCATACGGAAACAAAGTTTCTACTTTGAGCGCTGGGTTCTTCCATGGGCCACACGAGCGGACACCACGCACCTTGCGGCACTGTGAACTCTATGCATTCGTGGCCAGCGCGGCGCAGTGCGTCGACGGCTTCGAGCACCGCGCGCTGGCTCGCCGGCGAGGGCTTGACGTAGTTGTCTGCGCACGGAACGGATGACGTTAGCGCCGCGCACCACGCCTTTCCCGCCTTCATCTCCGACGGGAGTGAGTGCAAAGAATCCTCTCAGCAACACGCAGCGCCCCCCTCGGGCGTTCTGCTTTTGTGCTATCCCCAACTGCACCCGCTCGCAGATGAAAACTGATGATGGGACTGCCGCGGCCACGCGCCTGGCGCGTTGGGCGGTGGATTGAGGTCCCGTCGGTACGATGCCTGGAATGCGAACGCACGAAGGCCGGAAGACGCAAGATGCGAAGGCGGGTGCAGAACTGCAGTGGTAGAAGGTAAGAAGGCCCAGCACGCACCAGAGATGTAGAGCCCGAAGCGTAGTCTGTTCGGCATGTCGGGGTCACGGTACGGAAGCGGCGCGGGGTCGTATTCGGTGCCTTGCTTCCCGAAGACAAGACGTGCGCCCAGTTCGAGGTCCTCGACGGATCTGCGCACCCCGATTGCGTTGGTGCCGTCCGAATATCGTGCGCGTGCAGGTGATTCCGCGGGTTGGCGAGGAAAGAGCGAATGCAACGCGGGATCGTAGCGTCATCAGGAAGGGGGTCCATCATGTCCGCGGCGGTTAGCATTTGAGTGTATCTGACGTGCCGCCGCGTGCACTCACCGTCCCATCGGGCCTGCCACCGTGCGGATCGCCTCCAAGCCATCGAATGTACCTGTGGCGAGAGGCGCGTCAGTGATCCGTCACTACATGCATCGGAGGATGAGTTGAGCGACGGTGGCGTTTGAGAAGGAGCGGGCAGAAGATTGACCACATCTATGGCGCGTACCTGGACATCCCGTCAGGCTAATCCGACCGTACCCGGGCTTCAGTGAATAGATTCCACAGAATGACGCTGGTATCCTGGATGTAAGCGCACAAAAATGTCAGCTACTCCGGGGTCTATAGGCAATGTGCATATGGTCAAGGCCGGAAGACATTGACCAACTGACCTCAGCGAGCCGCCGATGTCAGTGCCCCATCCGAGCGGGACACCGTCCATGGCAAGCAGGGCGGCTTCGCCGCCGCTTGTTCCGCCACATGTATAGGAGCGAGAGTAGGGATTCAGGCTGCGACCCCAAACGGGGTTAACGCATTCAAAGAAGAAGACCAGCTGAGCGACGTTAGTCTTCACGATAGGAATGCCCCCGGCTTCGCGGACTAGTGCGACGACCTAGCGGAAGCAGAGACAAGATTGAGTCAGTGCTTCGTCGCGATACGAAGGCCACGATCAGAAGCATGCTGATAGTGAGACTGTCGTCTGTAGCATGCGACGATCGCTAACACCGACGTGGAGTGACGGTGTGCGCTAAGCGACAGGACGAAGTGTCCGCCCGCTGCATCGCATGCTCCTATACAAGACGAGACCTGAGCTCACCCTGGAATCATCATAACAAGGCTGATGGGCGCGAGACGAGAAGCCCATGGTGGTGTCGTACCCCTGCACGTCAACTGGGTCGTACGAGCGCATCGCGCGGCGTGCGAAGCGGTTAGCACGAAACAAGTCAAGTGCACGGTTGCAATCCACTCACAGACATCCTTGAAGCTGACAGGGACGCCGTGCAGCGGGCCGCGAAGCCTGCCCGTTGAAGCAAACTCGGCATCCAGCGCCTTCGCCTGTGCACGTGCTTCGCAGAACATGACTGGCACCAGGAACGAGATGCATTGATGAGTGCGACGATCGAGTTAGTGCGAAGCTGAACAAGAGCGGACCTTCTGTGAGACAGTTGGTGATGTCCTGGGCAAGGGTCGCGCGGGCAATGTAGGCCTCGAGGACCTGGGAGGCGGTCCACTCGCCCTTGTATATGCGGTCGACGATCTCCTTCGCTGGGGGCGGGAAGACGGGTGAGCGTCGGGGCGATCGCAGGACTGTATGGCAGAAGCGCAAGAAGGCGGACGGACGGACCTGTTGCGCGCAGATAGACTTCAGGCTCGCAGGAATCGTGGGGGAAGGGGCGGCGGCGGACGGGACGGAGTGCTTCCTCGCGCGCGGCCTGCTTCCTGCGGGCGAGCTGGAGATGGGTCGGGTGGGAGAAGGGCCACATCCTGGGCTGGTGGCTGGGCATCGAAGAGGACGCGGAGGCGGAGGGCGGCCGGAGACGAAGAGGGAGCGGTGGCTAGGAGCAGGCTTATATGAGTCCGGTGCGGGCGCGCGAGACGGCCGGACGCATGTCCGCGGAGCGAGGGCAGCAGAGACCGGACGCGGGGGCGACGCGGGTGGGACTCGCGCACGGACGCGGACAGGGCTGCGCGACTCCTCAATCCACGCCAGATCCGATCGCGCTGCACGCTCTCGGTCGGGGATCGGCGGGCCTCCCAGTCTCCCCGATGCGGATGTGGGTGCTTCGCGCGGCTGCCCAATCGCACGCCAGGAGGGCCCAGCGAATCCGGGCCACCCCCGCGCTGCGGCCAATCCCCGTCCCCGGCCACTCGCAGCGGACTCTGCACAAGCGAGCCAGTCGCCGTTCATATCGCCAGAGTTGACGTTCGACACACAGACGTCCCCTCGCACGAGCCCCCATCCGCATCCGCACACCCTCGCCTGCCCCCCTGCTCGCATCCGATCCGGCAGGATCACTCTCGCAGCGCCGCCTCCAGGGTGAGCAATGGAAGTTGGACGCAGCCCGGACGGAAGGCGCACCGTCTTTCCTGGCCGCGGCGAGCGGCGTGCCCACCCCATGTGCCGCCTCCTGCCCCGGCCAGGACGCGTGCTGCGAGCCCCCACGACCGAATCGGCCCCATCGCAGCCCCAATCGCCCAATCGCAGCCCGGCACACCTCCCCGCCCCGCGGTGCACCAGAGGAACACTGACAGAACGCAGACGAGGGGAGTTACGTCGGCCGCAACTGCTCGCATGACGTCCCCCTCCTACGTGCATAGAACCCTCCGCACACACCCAGCGGCCAATCGTCGACGTCCCAGTCCGCTTCGGGTGCCCATCTTGATGAATTCGTGGCGGGAAGCCCCTGCTGGCACAAACACGCGAGCTGCGTGAGTCTGCGCACCTTCCGTCCGAGCCTTCTTCGCCGCCTTCCCACCGAACCGGCCTGCCTGAAAACGAGCGTCCGTAACCACGCTTTCTTTGATTGGACGGAGCGCCTAAGGTCGCGGATGCAGACTCAGTTTCGACTTTCCGCCAACCTTCCGGTGACACGCACAGCGCCGCGCTTCCCATGACACACGTCTCTGACCGAGGGGCAGCGCCCGGTCCAAGTCGCAATTCCCAGCGACGAAGATCTCTGCAGGAGCAAAGGAGTAGAATAGCAATCTGACAACGTACATACGTACACGCACAAGCCACACCAAGACAACAACCGCGCCAGCGTCCAACGACCGTCCGCGCTCGCTCCGGGTCCAGTCGCCACTAGTCTTGCGGCAGAGGGGGTGGCGCGTCGGGCTGAGGGGCGAAGATCAGGTTCAGCGGGGGGGTCGTATTCGCGTCGTCGCTCAGAAGAGTCGCGATGATGCTCCTCCCAGCGAAGCTCCGGCCAGCGAGTGCCTTGAGCGCGTCCGCAGCGCCCCGAGGGTCGGCGTACTTCACGTAGACGCGCCCGACGCCAGCGGCCTCGTCCGCACGCTGCGCCGCAAGGGCGCTCTCGCGACCACCCTCGCCCCACTTGGTCTTGTCCTTCTTGACTGGACGCGGGATGCGGAGGTCCTCCACAGGGCCATACTTGCCGCACTCCTCCTTGATGTCCTCCAGGATGTCCGCGTATTCTTGGTCGTCCGTCAGCTCCTCGGGGACAACCATGTTCAGCATGAGGAGGATGCGGTCCTGCGAACTCGACAGATCGCCCACGGGCATAATGGGCTTGGGAATCTCCGGATTGAACTCAGGAAGACCCGGGATGGGGGGTTGGCCCGGTTTTGCGCCGACAGAGGCACGTTGCACAACGAGGGTCTTGTCTCCCAGCTCCATGCCGTTGAGTGATTGGATGGCGTCGTCCGTGACGGCCGCATCGACGTACTCGAAGAATGCATAACCCTGCGGGCAAAGAGATGACCCGATATCAGTACCTGAAGCTGGCCACCCTCCACCCTCAGTGCGGCTAGATGAAACGCACCTTCGAAGGTCCATTCCCGTTTTCTCTCACGAGGTTGAATGCCTTCAGTTCGCCGAACGTGCTGAGCAGCTCCATAACCTGCTCCTCGTTGAGGTACGTCGGCAGCCCACCAACGAAGATTTTGTTCGCAGAGTCCGGTACGTTCGTGGAGACGACGCCGGGAACGTGCATGTTGGGAGCCATGATGTCAGGACCGCCGTAATCCTTGGGTCGTCGAATCTTGAGCGGCCCGTTGAGGAAGATTATGCCATCGAAGGCCATCGCCGCGGTGGCATCCTCTGCACTGCGGAACTAGTGGCGCCCAAGTTAGTGAAAACGAAGCGTGTGCCACCTGCCGTAAACGAAAACTCACTTCAACAAAGGCATAATTCTTCTCGTAGTTGCATTGCACTGCCAAGACCGGGTTACCCGGATTACCCGTGCCGAGGTTCATCTCCTTCATCTTCGAGTTGAAGAAGTCCGTCAGGTTTTGCTCATTGATATCGGGGGTGATGCTGCCAATGTACAGCCGACGGGATTGGCGTGACAAGTTGGGGTTCACGCCAGTACCCATACCAAACGTGGACACGGGCATTGGTGGTGGAAGCCCGGGGATGGCGAGGATTGGTGGGATTTGAGTGCGGTTTGCACCTGGCAAGTTGAACAACCCTAGAAAGACGGAGTCCGTGATGAGCGAGTTCTGATGCACTGTCACCTCTGTCCGAGTGTCTCCGCGGCAAGAGCAACTCTACACGAACGGCTGAAGACCGCGGTAGGAAAACGAGCGGGAAACACCGATACCGAAGCTCGCATGCCGGCACGAGAGTATATTGCGAGCACACACGCTCCAGGAAGACGGTAGCTGGTGTTGACCACATGATCCTCACGTTTAGGATACTGCCACACCAGCAACCAATACGAGGCATATTGCACACGCAAGCAGAAGCCGGGAAGGCAGCACCCGAAAGTAAGCTCAGGGCAGAACGTTCGACAGATATGTCCAAGCGTCCTGCCACTGGCTCTCTCGAGAAATCGTGAAGTCAATCGGCAAGCGGGTGAAGGGTGCGTTTGCAACTCAAGGCAAGAAGCGAAGCATATCACAACGCGGCATGGGAACTTACCAGTCTGTTTCGCTTGCATGGCCGTGTACTGCTCATACCCAGGGGCGTGGACGTCCCACCCGCTGGCCTTCCTCTTCCTCTGCGATAGAGGCACCGCATCCGGCGGGGTCGGAGACCTCCTCTCAGGCGTTCCCAACCCCTCACGCTGTCTCCCCCGTCCCCGCCGCTCTCCTCTGTCGTCGTCGCCGCGCGGAGGACGGCGGGGGCCGTGATCGTCGCCGTCTGGCCGGCGCTCCCGTCGACGGTCATCGTCACCACGGTGACGCCTCGAGTACTCCTCGTAGTCCTCGCGGCCGCCACGCCCCCCGTACCGGTCGCGGTCACGATGGCTGTCGCGCTCTCCTCTGTCTCGCTCGGAGTGTCGGCGGGACTCGTAGCGCTCCCGGTCGCGGTCTCTGTCGCGGTCTCCGCGATCTCCTCGTTCGCGGTGGTCGTCGCGGTGCCTGCGGTCCCGGGAAGAGTGGGAGCGGGGGTCGCCGTAGCGCGCTGTGAGAGGTAAAACGGCGTAAGTACGGTTCTGCTGCTCGGATCTGGGTCGGTCAGTAGGAGGGACGATGGGGTATGCACGGGTGGCGGGCGGGCGTCCGCAGCGACACGACACGATGCGGGACGGTTACGGCTTTTTTCCTGGGAAGGGCACGGACGGAGTGCAAGCTAGCTGCAAAAGCTGTGAAAGGGGAGAGAAAAAGCTGTATGTGTGCATGTGGGAGGTACACGCTGTGTCTGCTCGGTCTGCGTGTGCGCTAGAAAATGGGCAGGATGAGGTGGCCAGAGGCGGAGTTCACCTATCGTCGTCCTTCTCTTCGACTCGGCTGTGGCTCATCCCTGCCACCAGAATGGAATGGGAAGAACGAAAGACGAGGAGGACACTCGTACTCACCAGTCTCATCGCCTGCTGGTGTGGCCATCGCTGTTTGAGGTCAAAGTCAACAAGCGCTCGTGATGGTTGGGCCAGGAACAAATGCACATATTGATAAGTGGGGTTATCGGCAGGGTATCCCTGGTTATCCCAAATAGGCTAACTGATAACAGATTGCTCATGGGCGCCTGCCAAGATCATGCTCTTAGATCATGTTTTGGACATTCCTGGGACAGTTTGCGGTTGAGTTCTGTCTCCTACAGTTGCCTGAGCCAAGCTTGCCCACTTTTGTCTGGGACTAGTGTTCGCGGCCCTGGTCTACGGCTTTCTTTGATCCCAGAAAAGCCGGCACTCAAGACCTTGCGATTCCCCGCTCACCTCACTGGCTGCAGCGCGCTCAAGCACCATGTCAAGCTCAACGCACCAGGATAACAAGGCTGACCTCGTCAAGGAACCGCCTCCTGCGTATGAGGAGGGTGCTGCAGATGTTCACAGTCTCAGCGGACAGCAAGGGCCCCAGAGCATACGGCCCCCGCTCGACTACTCGTCCCCCGGAGCCTTTCTCGCGAGCGTATGGAGACGGTTCGCGAGTCTGTGGACGAAACGGTTCGTCTGGTCGCTGCTAGCTGGTCAGGTCGTCTCGCTATGCATCACCTGTACGAACGTGACGACTACGGAGCTTGTGGAGCGGAACTGGGCATTGCCGACCACGCAGACATTCTTCCTGTGAGTGCACTCTTGGGCTTCCAGAATCTGAACGGGGAGGATAAGCGGTTAACAAGGGTGCAGGTACTTCTCTTTATTCGTTATCTACACGCCATACACGATATACAAGTGTGAGTCCTTGGGGTCATGATTTTGCGCGCTGGACGCTGATCGGCTCGGAATAGATGGCTTCGTAGGATGGTTAAAGATGATCTTCAGGGACGGATGGAAGTGTACGCCCACAAGCCTCATTCGCGTTCCCCGCACCTCGTTGATTAGCTTGCCCGCCTACAGACTTCATTCTGGCCGCATGCGACGTAGAAGGCAACTTTTTGGTCGTAAAAGCATACCAGTACACGACGCTGCTGTCATGTATGCTTCTTGACGCATGGGCGATCCCCGTGTGCCTCCTCTTCTGCTGGATATACATGCGTCCGAAGTATCACTGGACACAGCTTCTTGTTCGTTCCATTCCATGCCAGCGTTTACAGAATGACTGCTCATCGATGTTTGGGCGTACTCAGGGTATCTTCATTTGTATCGGCGGGTTGGGCATGCTTGTCGCGTCTGATGAGCTCACGGACAAGGACTGGCCTGCTCTCAGTCGTGCCAAGGGCGACGTCTTCATGCTTGTCGGCGCGTCGCTGTACGGCTTCAGTGAGTCTCACTGTCATTGCGCCTCCCGAATCCAGCAGCTCACATTTTCCCTCCGCAGCAAACGCAACTGAGGAGTTCTTCGTCCGCAAATCTCCTCTTTACGAGGTCGTTGGACAGCTGGGCATGTGGGGCGTGCTCATCAACGGCATCCAAGCCGCCGGCCTCGAGCACAAGGACATGACTAGCGCAAGCTGGAACGGCACGACGAGTGAGTTTCCATGACATAACACTTCTGTCCCTGTCAAGGCTTGCTGACATGACATCGCGAATGACCCAGTCGGCTTGCTCGTCGCGTACACTGCAGCGATGTTCATCCTGTACACGGTCGCCCCGATTCTGTACCGCATGGCGTCCGCTGCGTACTACAACCTCAGTCTGCTCTCGTCCGACTTCTATGGTCTTCTCTTTGGGCTGTTCCTCTTCGTATGTTTTGAGTCTCCTATCTCGTTGATGCGGTAGAAGGTTGACGAGCCTACCTTGATACAGCACTACACCGTGTATTGGCTGTACTTCGTCGCATTCGCGGTCGTGATCCTCGGTCTCATCATCTACTTCTGGCACGCAACACGTACGTCCTCCCCTACCTCTGTTCCAGCCAAGGATATCGACTGGTACTAATGCATCTTATCTCTAGCGGAGGACCAAGGCAAGATCGATCCCCGTGCACCGAACTACATCCAGCCCCGCGAAGGTGGCCCAAACATCACCGCTGGCCAGGTATAACGCCTGTCACAAGCGTTCATATCCACGAAGTGACGACTATGTGAAGATACACGGAGACATGACCACTGGATAACAAGAGGCGCGCGCGGGCAGATAGCCGGCATGGCGACACTCATCGGGTTTATTGTAGGATAAGGTAGCATACGCAGCTGTGTTCAAGTTTAGAGGTGCCACCTGCTCAGGTTTACCAAGGTGTATGGTGTCCGACGATGAAGTGAAAAGATAACGATAGAGAGCGGGTGAGCATCCAAGAATACAACAATGTTAGTACAGGACGGTGCGACTGGTGTCGAGTGGGGATGGAACGAGTTTGAAGAAGCAATCAGACGAGCCGACGAGGAGGCTCCTTATCCTTCCCGTCCTTAAGCATCTGCTCCTGCTGACGCTGCCACTCCTCGAACTGCTTGAACTTGGCCTCGCGGAGCGCCTGGATCTCGCGCTCCTGCTGCTCGCGCTGTGCGCGGTGCTCGGCGAGTTTCTGTGGTCATAAAGGTAAGATACCAGAAACGCATAGACGATGGTAAATGCTCACAGCTTTAAGGCTCTCCACGGTAACCAAGAGGTTGTTAAGCGTCGCCTCCGACAAGTCGGTAAGCTGAACACGATGGCGTCAGTCAGTCAAGCCGCAAGGCGCACAAAACAGGGCTACTCACAGTGTCCGTTGCCTGCTGCACAACGTCCTTCTCGGGTGCCTTCTCGACTGACGCGGGCATGGGCGACGGGGGGCCCCACGCGCCCTCAGGGCGAGGGTACGAGTGCCGATGCGCGTCCCCGCTCCTGTTCCAGCCCCACTTGTCCCAATGCCCGTTTCCGTTGTTCTCCTGCCCCGGCCACGAGCCCCTGCCCCAGTTGCCCCATCCCCAGCGGTCCCGCTTGTCCACCATCCCGGGCGGCGGCGACTGTTGCCCGGGTGAGTTCTGGCCGTCCTGCGCCTGGGTCTGGATGGGTGCGACAGGGGCAGCGGGAGTGCCGGGCGCGGGATAGGCGTTCTGGGGGATGCGGTCCCGCCCGCAGTGGCGGGCTTCGTGCCAAGCCCTATAGTCGTGGTGATGCGTCCACCAGGTCGCGGTGCCAGCGCCGATGAAGAACCACAAGAGGCGTGAGGTCGCACGGCCGCAGCGGTGAGCATGATGCCAGTGGTGCCAGGGGTGGTACATGATGAGGGATGCGAAGTGCTGATTTTACGAGGGAGGATACTGTTGGACTGCGCTGAGCTCGGAGTTGTCTATGTAGACGAAGGATGATGAACTCACCAATGGGCGGGGCGGGATATATAAGATGTCGGGGATGCGCAGTGCCGACTGTATTGCGTACGTCGGTAGGCCGGAGAGGACGCGCGAGATGCTCGGCGGGTAGATTGTCTCGAAGTATGCCTGCGGCCGGGGAGTCGTATGCACGGGCAGACTCAGAGTAACTCGCCGGCAGACGCAGTGTGTGTCCGGATCATGCTACGGCCTGTCGACCACCTCTGACAGGGCCGGCAGGGTTCGTCAACTGCCGAACGGACTGGTCAGACTGAGAGAGCATGCGCACGATGAGGCGATGTGAGTTACGCTGGCGATTACGCAGGACGAGATGGCGGAAGACGAGAGACCCGGGCTCGGACCTCCCTTGTCCCGCGGCTCTGCAGTGGGGCACTCTGCCGAGCGCCGATACACGCGTGCCTCCGGCTGCGTGACGTCACGCGTTCCTCGGCGTAACGCGACGCGCAAGTCCGAGGAAGACGGACTGAAACTTACTTGTACGCGCCGAGCAGGGAGAGCTCGTGTAACCACACATGAAGTTATGGCTGAGCGAGAGGCGAAGGTGAGTGGTTCGATTAGCTTTGAGACGCGAACAATCCGCTGAATGTGACGATCCGCCCGCACTTGGACACTGCAGTCAACCACTGCCGAAGGCCCACCCGCAGATCATGCCGATTCATCCCTAGGGCCGGGCAGGACGTGTCAGGCAAAGGATACTCCGCGAACACGTAGAATCCGTCATCCGCCGCTTGCCTTCGACCAAGGTACATACATGGTTCATCCTAGAGTCGACCGAGAGCTCGACCTGCTCAACTAGATACTACCCCAAAGCCTTGCTCTGGAAGACCTTCTAAGCTCGTTGGATCTCGAGCACGACGAAGATCGCCAGACACCAGGAGGCCTAACCACCAGCGACCTGAATACATTGGCGCCTGTCCGACTTCCCGTGGGTGCTCCCTCCATCTATAATCATATCGCTCACTTCTCATCAAACACAAGGTTCTTAGTGACCGGTTCTGTCGCGAATTGGAGAAAGAGCTCCGGGACACGCTTCTCTCGATAGCTGACTACTGGGATGCAGGAGAATGTACGGACCGCTCGACCTTTCAACCCGTGTTACACACTGATCCGAGGAACGTCAGCCGCAGAGACTGATGCGGACAAACACCTAGAAGCCGCATTGCGGCTCCCAGAACGGATCAGAGCAAAACAGAGAGCCATAGAAGTGCACGAGGCGTCCTTGCAAGAGTGTCGAGCCCGTGTTGTTCGTCTTGTAGAGCGAATTAACGAGGTACATATGTCAGTTTCGATGGTTTTCAAGCACGACGCTCATGACTCTCACCCTGACCAGGCACAGCCGGCCCTCGAGGGGAAACTAGTTGAGGCCCTGACAATCCTACCACCACAGCTCCACGCGACCCGCGCGGCCGAGGCCGACGTCGTTGCAGCAACCATAGAGACCGCGCTCCTGAAGCTCTCTCTCGTCCGCGCACGGGCGCACCATGCTCTCTATGGATACTCGCCACCCAACAGACCTGATGCAACGGTATCCTGCGCTGTCGCATGCGCGTACGAGAAGCTCAAAGAGCGTCAAAGGGTTCAGGAAGCGGAGACGCAGAAGCTGGATCGGCAGATCCAGGAGTATGAGAGCATGCTCAGGCTGGTGGACGGGCGGGATGGGAGTTTCGCCCAGGTTGTGAAGGACATGGCGAGGGTGAAGCGCGAGACGGAGGAGTGTAGGAAGGATTTGCGAAGACTAGGGTGGACCGGAGATTGACGGCACTATTTGTCTCTGATGCATCGTCCGAGTGCGTGCTTGCGGCGAAGTGGTTCAGCGGCCAGCCGGTGATACTTAGCGGTATGTGACATTTTACGGGCGATAACATTGAACCGTCTCGAACTTGACTACTCATATTATGCCCAGACATGAAACCCCTACAGATTCTCATCGACGTTAAGAATGAACTTCGTGTAAAAGCGGATCGACTCGAGCCAGCCCTCCGCACGCACAGCTGTAAACATGCAGGGCATCAGTACCCCATAACCTTTACATACGGATGCAGGCATTCACTAACCTTCGTTGACGGTGTGAGCGCCGTTGTAGCGGTCCTTCGCGTGCAGGTGCTTATACCGGAAGATATTCTTCGTCACATTCCAGTAGTAGCGGGTATCTGCAGGCCAGATCAGAGTAAGTTACGTGGCCTCATACAGACAACTCGGAGACTTACCCGTGTTACCGATCGTAAGCAAGGGAGCAACAACAACTCCCTTCGTACCACTCATCTGATACCCCTCCGAGCTCTCGATTGTCGCCTTGATGGTCCCAGCCAGGACCTGGTACGGGTCGTTCTCTCCAGTTGGGGTGACCGGCGACGGCTCAAGCGCAGTGCCCCACGCATCCGATAGCGCAACATGCCCGCCCTTACCAGAGCCTCCCGCCATCCGCAGGCCAAACGCCTCCACGCTCAGGTCGTACTTCTTCGCGATCGGCAGGATGGTGTCCGCCATGTGCTTCTGGAGCTCCCAGACTGAGGAGTGCTCCGCGATGCGGTGATTGACGACGGCAGACACCTTCTCCGGGAGCGCGTTGACCTTTACCCCGCCCTGCACCAGGTCGACGGCCTGCGTCGTGCGCAGGATCGCCTCGAAGGTGGGGAACGTGTTGAGCAGGGCGTCGCGCAAGTCGCTGAGGGCTCCGTCGTCGCCATAGCCGGCCTGCAGGGCAAGCTTGCGAACGTGTGACGGGTACTCGGGGCCGTAGACTGCCGCGCACATCGTGTAGTTGTAAGGACTTCCGCCCCGAACGAGTGCGGGCTCGTGCGGGTTCTCTTCGATGGCGACAACCATAGAGGAGAGCATGCCGATCGCCTGAACGGGACATGAGCATGAACTGCGCATCGCCCTGAGAACAATCTTACGGTGTGCTTTGGAGGGACACTTGAATGGCCTCCCTTGGTGGTAAGCTCAATGCGGACGTCGAGGTACCCCTTCTCAGATAACGCAGGAACAGCGAAGATGACGTCGTCGCCGAAGGGGGTTCCATATGAGCCTGTGTGAAGATCATGAACAGTCAGCACTCCGACTCAAGAGCAGAGAGGACTTCTGCCACTGACCGCCTTCGTCGAGCATGAGCTCGAATCCATGCGTGCCGTATTGCTCCTCGAGGTACGTGGCGAGATGGCCAGCGCCCTGCGTAGCAGTTAATGTGTTGGTGAGGAGAATCGACGCCAGTGGCGAACGGGCCTACCTCAGTGCCAGCGGCCTCTTCGTCGAAACCGTACGCCCAGACAAACGTGCGCTTTGGCTCAAAGCCTTGCTTCAAGAGCGCATCAATCGCATGCCTGTCATACACGATGCGGCGAATCAAGTGCAAGCGATAACCGGAAAGTATAAGCGGGACTTACAGAGACGCTATGACGTCTGACTTGTCGTCGCAGCTGCCCCGGCCCCAGATCCATTCGCCTACCAGATGACGATGAGCAAGCGCCCAGTGGTCAGGTAGAGACAAACTGACCGTCAAAGTAGCCTGAGTAAGGGGGATGGATCCACTCGTCGACCGTTGCAGGCTCGACAGGCACAACGTCTGATGATCGCTCAGCCATGCGCATACATTGATACAAGATGGGTGTTAGAGCTCACCTTGGTGTGCGGTCATGAGAACTGGGCGCAAAGACTCGTCTGAGCCCTGCCAGCGCAAGACGATGCCGTACGTATTGACCTTTGCGACCTCGAGCTTCCCGAAGCTGCACGCGTAGTTAGCAACGTCCCGTACTTGGATGTCCAGCTCATAGCTTACACATCCGGGAACGTGCCCTCCAAGTACTTGTGCAACTCGCCGAAGGTCTCCCAACGCTTGTCCTCGCCCACCGGTCCAAGGTCATCGTAAGATTCGGTCCTAAACGCATCAATGTTGGATCTGTCATGTAGCTATTTCCATACTCGTGCCCTCAAATACGTACGGCACTTGAACGGCCCCTGCCAGCGCCTTATAGGCTTTGTGCTTGAAACCGATGTCCTGGAAGACGAGTCCCAGCCGCTGCTCCAACTCGGAATGGGCGGTCGGGTTCAGAGGCTCCGTTTGAGGGCAGAAGTCCGCGTGCACCGTCGGAGGAATCGGTGCACGGCACGTATCCCCCAAGCGGCCTCCGTACCGCATGTTCAAGTCGTGAAGCCTGCCGCTGCAGCCGTTGCGGTGAGCCTGAACCGCGTCCTCGGGGCGACGGTGCTGGAAGAGGCTTGGGATCACATTGTCGAACAGAAGCCGGCAGAAGAGGTAGACCGTGAGGCATTTGGCGATTATCAAGAGCCAAGGTATAGACTTCTCTTCACCCGCCGCCGTGCCAGTCGAGGTCGCCGGTGGCGGGAGCGTTTCACCGGTCGGCGGGGTGTCGATGCGGCTAGCTTCATGCTCGGGTTCGAACTTGCACTTGGACTCTTCGCCTAGGAGAGGCTGCTTCACCGAGTCTTCGTCGAACGTCTTCATGATGGTCGTCGTAAATCAGGAGGTCGTGGACGAGGGTAACGACGTGACGAGACGCCAATAAGTAACCTTGAACTTCGCGGAACCGATCACGATGATACAACTCCGCCCGTAGCCCCTAAGACCAAAGGATAAGCAGTGCAGACTACGATCAAAGGTTGTAGTGAACTCACGCACGCTGAATATGGAGCAAACCGCAGGGATGTTGCAAGTCGACTGGACGATCATCGTTATCGTTCGTACTTATGTACCAGGTTCTTATCGGGAGAGTTCACATCGTGTGCACACCGCCACACAGGCTCCGTAAGCCGCCCCTGCCGAGTCCCGACATGCGCATTATCTCGCCCGTTTAGGACGCTGTGTAGTAGGAAGGCCCCTCGCAACCAAGCTCGCACAAGGTGATTGCGTGGTATGGTACATGCTAGTATATAATAATACAAAACCCCCCTCCATTGCAGCGGGACGACCTTAGATGAACCATGCGCTGCGGCGGACTCCCATCCCAGGTCAATGGATAGATTTGAGATGATATGCTAGCTCGCTTCCACCGAGGCTGCGGCAGCGCTCTCGGCCGCTTTGCGCTTGTGTATGTTCATGTGTCGTGCCAGCTGATCCGGGCGGGCGAAGGTCTTACTGCATCCCGGCTCGGTGCACGAATACGGACGTGCACCGGTGTGCGTGCGCAACTAGGACACCGGTCTTAGTAGAGTTATCACCTGGAGCGGGGAGATGGACTCACATGCTTGGACAAGTTGGAGGACTCCGAGAACGCCCTGCGAAGAAGAGATCAGTAAGCCAGCTGCGAGTTTTGACATAGCGCAGATACTCACCGGTCGCAGTACGTGCACTTAAACGGCTTGCTCCCGTTATGCGTCCGCTTGTGGATCGTCAACGCACCAGCAATCGCGAACGCCTTGCCGCACCCCGGGAAGTCACACACGTACGGCTCTGCTCGCACACGTCAATACCACACACAATCGACGTGGAGTCAAGATCGGCGCACTTTCTTGGGTGTGCCGTCGCATATGTTGTGCCAGTGTCGCAGCTTCGGAGAAGTTCTGCCCGCACACGCTGCACTGGAACGGGCGATGTCCGGTATGACTCTACGATACAAGGGAGATGAGGGCTCCGGTACGACGTAAAAGCCGGCCATAGAGGCACCCACCTGCATATGTCGCGAGATTTTCTGCTTGCTCGCGAAGCCGTGGTCCCCATTGCGGGAACATCCCTCCCAATGGCAGTCGTAGTGTGCACGGCCGCTGCCTATGTGCGCCGAAGCGATGTGTTCGGTGAGCGCGTTGCAAGACGGGAAGCTCTGCCCGCAATCCGTCCATTTGCAGATATGGGACGACGACGCCGAGCAGTCATGCTCGGGAACCGGCGTCGGGGGGCTGCCGGAGACGGTCTCGGTTAAAGGTGGGGAGGGTACCTGGGTGAGGGCCTGCGGTTGGAAAATATCGAAGGATCCTTGTGCACTGTCCTGGATGTTATGGGCTCTGGCAGAAACTCCGAGATGGTCTTGCAGCAGGTGACTGGTCAAAAGATCCATCACATTGAAGGGATCCCCAGACGACGGTCCGGGAATAGACTGCGAACTTGGGTAGAGGTGACAGTCGTCCCAAAGGCAAGCGAGGGCGTTGTCGGTAGCGGCTTGCTGCTGATATCCGTGCTGATTGCCCGGCGTCGGGAGGTAAGATGCATCGTGGCCGTAAGGCGTCGACGCCAATTGTGCAGGCACTTGGGCCAATTGAGTAGGCATCCGAAGGTGTTGCAGGTTGACGTGTCCGACGAGCTCAGAGAGTGAGCTGAAGGACGCAAAGCAACCGCTCCATTTGCACTGAATGAGTGACGCGGACGACTGGCTGAAGCGAGGGTGATGGCAGCGAGCTGAGACTCGATGACGGCATGGGGTTCGCCGCGTGGTGATGTGTGAAGGGCGAAGGCGACGGCTCGGAAGCCGGGCTGGGGACCAGCTGTGGAGTCGACGTCGCGGAGTCCAGCGGTGGGAACCCAGAGGGGTCTTTCTGCTGGTCGTACGCCTGCGAGTTCCCGGCAAGATAGGAATCGATGGCGGGGTCGGACATGAAGGAATAGGCGGCTGCCGCGGCCGCCTCGGAGGTGTACGGTCTGTAGTCGGCGTGCTCCAGATGATGCTCGCTGCAGCACCTCAGCTAAATCGCCGTAGTCAGCTCCAGTGGCACGGCATTGAAAGATAGCTGAAAGGGACTTACGAACTCCTCGAAGACCGTGCAGTCGAGCTCTCCCGTGCATGATTTAGCACAGTCCTGACCGTCCGCAATTTTACCGTACGGGTCAACCTCATGGTGCGGGTCGTTGCATGCGACAACGACACATTGGTCCGTGCACTGGGAGGTGAACTCTACCGTACAAGAGGCGTCCTCGCATCCCTGCGCACACTCCTCGCAGTCGAAGTCTTCCGCGGCCAAGGCGCAATCGTCCGAGCCGTCGCACCCAGGTTGGAACATGACTTCCGAAGGCGCCTCGTGCGTGCTCCTCAGTGCCGAGAAGTGCTCGTAGGAGTTCTGGCTGGTGGGCGAAACAGACAGCCGGAAGGAGCGGTGAGATGGGGTTTTCGCGTGGTCGTCGCAGGAGGCAGAGGAGGGTCTTGGAGAGACGCACGGAAGGCGGTTGGGAACGAGGGTGATAAGTTGGGATGGGCCATCGCTGGGATCTACTGAATGGATAGGCACTGAGGAGAGTACCTTCGCAGTCGCTCTCCCTCAGCTTTCCGCTTATGTAAACATGTCTGCCAATCCTCTCAGGCGCCCATGTGCAGCGCCCCCATTGGCTCGGCTGCGCCGCTCCGGTTCGCCGGGGCGGCCAAGTCACTGCAGCAAAGCGATAGTGGCACGACCCGGGCACGACATCCACACCGTCCGTACACGCTGTCATCAGCAAAGACTCACCAACAGGCACACTGAACTCGATCTGAAGCTGGAGTTGAAACGCGGTGCATTCGCAGGTGATACACTACCAGGTACAGCTATCGTCGCGATCATAAACGAGGTCAACACCGTAGTACTTGCAGAGACCCCAATTCGGGATGAAGTACCACGGGTTAGGCGTACCCGAACGAAGTACGATCTGCGGTCGCGGCCCAGGATGGAACAATCCTCTCCGCAATGCCTCCCCGAGCGTTAACCATGACATCTCCTCCAATCCCATCGGCCACCACGGGTAGCGGAGGACGATCGTGCGCACGCTCGGTGGTAGCGGCGCGAGCACGCTCAGCTTCGACGCGTTGATGACCTCCAGAGTCTCCACGTTCGGACACACCTCGAGCATGTCGGCTACGACCTCGCTCGGCACGCCGGACATCGAGAGGTGGCGCACATTGGGGAGTATCGTGCGCGGCGATGGCTGCCGCGAGTACGTGTGTTTGAGGTATGACGTGAGCGGAGTGATCACAGCGTTGCTGAACGCGTAGTCGATGGACAGGTGGGTGACTTGTGCAGGGAAGGGATTGCATCGCAGTTGGTCGAAGATGTCTTCGTACCCCCAGTCGATGTATTTGATGGCGATGTGGCGGAGGTCGGGGAGGGAGTCGAGTGTTGAAATTGCGTACAACACGTTCGAGATGGCGCTGCAGGTGGGGTCCGAGTCGGAGAAGAGCTTGAGCTCGGACTCGCCGTCGCAGTGGAGGGAGTCTGGGGTCCGACCATCCACATGGAAGGTGAGGGAGCGGCATCTATCTGCGTTCCGAGACGCCTCCTCGGTGAAGATATCGCAGTTCGTCCGCTCAGGGATTACGCGGAGGAAAGCTTCTGCGTCCAGGGGGCAAGGGAGGTGGACGTCCCGCATGGCCACACGCATGAACAGCGCGAGCCACGTTTTGTTGACTCTGCAGATACTATTGAAGAGTTCACTGCGTTGTTCTGGGGTATGCTCTGCGTCCCAAGCTTCGGTGAGGATCTGCGAGACCAGCTCGGAGGGTAGCCACGGGTGCGCCATGGCTGCCTTGGAGAGAGGAGAGTATGTGGAGGATTGCATGAGGGTGGAGTGAGGGGTGTGCATCTGGAACGTATCGTGCATGAAACTGCGCCCACACCGCACCTTATATCTTTCTGCGTCAAGCTCTGCGTTACATTTTGCCCAGGCCGGAGCGCGACAGGTGTCATTCGGATATGCGTTTCGGAACGGATGCTTACCTTCTCCTGAGCAGTTGCCATCCCGCGTTATCCTCCGCACAGAGTCAGCCGGTATCGCAATGGCAATCATGGTGGTGGTGTTGCCAAAGACATGGTGGTCCAGGATAGAATCAAGAGCTTGGTGCGGCTAGCCAGGCCGTGCCTGAGTAGCGCCAGTCCGGATCCGGACCGGCAACTCAAGCAATTCCAGTGCGCTCCAGCGGCCAGCGAGCTCAGTTCAGTCCAGCCCGTTTTCTGACGCACTTCCCATCCTCAGTCGGGCCACATCTCGACGGACGAACACCTACTCTCTCTCGAAGCATGTACGAATATGTTACACGACCGGAAGCCAGACTTTCTCGAACCGCACCAGGTCCTCTACCTCACACCCCAATACCCGTCCCGAACTCGTCCACCTTCGGCTCCTCGAAAGGTATCGACTCCGCTGGTTCCTCAAACGGTGTCTCTATGGCGTTCTGCAGTTCCGCTGTCCGCTCTGCGTCTTTCCTCAATATTGCGGGTGCGGCCCTCACAGTCCCCCTAGCCGACGCCGGTTCCCGCTCCTCCCTCTCCAAGTTCGTTCTCGAAGCCCCTTGCGACCGAGGCTGTTCGCGGAATGGGTCTTGGCTCTTCGGCATCGGTGTCGACATGTTCGTCCGCCGTGTCGGTATTGCTTTACCTGCCAGCAGCGCGCGGCCCGTCATCATTTCGCACCCGGAACGCAACATCATGATCAGGCCCGGGACTTACGGAGGCTCTTCACAAGGTCGTATCCCTTCAACCGGTCTCGGTCGCAATCCGGGTCGATGGACGTGCCCTCGTCGATGGCGACGAAGTCAATCTGTCTTGCGCGCAGGAACTTCTCATGCAGTGTCCACGGCGCCTCGGGCACGACCTCGTCCACCCATCTGCAGTGGCGCAGCACTTCACACCTGTCTTCATGCGCCAACGCAGGCGACGCGCTGTGCTGCTCGCACTGGTCGTCCGAGAAGACACCTACTAGGAGGTGTACGGAGGGGAAGGAGAGCTTGGCTTGGCGCAGTTGCAGGACGTCTCTTCGGGCAAATCGGTGAGTGCGTCGCGCCACAGTCCATGTTACGATGTGTAGTACCTTGGGGTCAGTGGCCCGAAGACGCCGTCCACATACACTCTCCATGTCCGGGAGTCATCTCCCCTCCCGCCGGCTAGCGACGCGTTGAGCGAACGCTGCACGTATGCTTGAATATCCTCTGCGGTCAGCCCGACCGTGTCGAACTTATCCTTGGCAGACGGCAGAGGGGCTGGCTCGCCACCGGCGAACCTTGCTGGCGGACCCAGGTCGGCTATGCTCGAGTCCATAGACCGCGGGCCATCCGAGATGACGTCGTAGTCCGCTAGGTCGTCTGTCGACAGTACAGAAAGCACATCCAGGGAACGGCGCATGGTCATGGCGGGCGCGGAGGGGAGGGGATAAGGAGACGAGCTATCTGCTGCAACGTCGCAGGCTCAACTGCTCGTGCTCCTAGGGTCGGATGATGTAGAAGGAAGGCAGCAACAAGCTTTAGGAAGTACTGGGAGAGCGGCTCGTGATGGGATTCGCCTCGTGCTGGTCGGACTTCTGTCTTGCTCCCACTTTGCTCCCACCTTCCGGATGGCCTTCCCGAGGCCTGGACATGCCGCCCAGGCTCTCTACGTGCTCGAGCTCCTGAACAGACCTGATGAGTTCGCTTGTGGATTTGTGTAGCCTCCGATGTTCAGTACAATGCGGGGTAATCTTATCAGATGACTGGAGGCAATCACGTACTACGCGTTGCAGTGATGTACCGCCGCGAGTCGTACATGTCATAGTATGATTCTCTCCTCCTCACCCCGACATGCGTAGCTGGATACACTCCGTCAAGCCGCTAGGTGACCTCAACGCCTTGCAGACCTCGAATACCGAAGAGTCCGGACTCCCGCCACTTCTCGAGGCCATCTCCGACACCTCTGCAGACCAGCAAGGTCCGCTTGCCCGAGCGCTGGCACTCCTCTTCGAGCCCTCTCCCGTCCTCCACAGCACTCTGGTCCCCGGGGTGATCTCGCACATCCAGAGTGCCCCTCCGATAATATCATATCGCGCACTCATCGACGCGTCGTTGTCGGTGGTCCGCTCGTGGAGCTCCGAGCTCAAGGCACAGTTCATCGCTGGGCACCCGCGCATCGGGGAGGTGAAGGGACTCTCCAAGCTCAGCGCGCAGGAGCAGGCTGCGAAGGCAACGCCCCCAGAGGTGCTCGCGAGGCTCGCGCACCTCAATGCGCTGTACGAACGGAGATACCCGGGGTTGGTGTACATCACATTCGTGAATGGGAGGTCGCGCGCGGAGATCAAGGACGAGATGGAGGACAAACTGGGCTTGTCGCACTCGGCGCAGGCGGACGAACCTCCGGTTGAAAGCGTAGCGAGCGTGCAGGTGGGCGGAGAGGAGTGGAAGAGCGAACTCGAGAGAGCGGTGGAGGATGTGGGGAAGATCGCGAAGAGCAGGCTGCAGTCATTAGGTGTGGATAACGCGGAAGGTGAGTAGGTAAGCAACATACCTCGCAATAACCTGACGAACGACTCGTTGCAGCATGAAGTGCGTCAGAGTGGGAAAGGTGGGATGTAATGTATGTACGCTACTGCGCGACGGCCCTGGCCTCGCGCAGGCATGACCAGGGCACGTCGAAGCAACCATGGTTTAAATATCCAAATAACGTCCTTAGCAAAGCTACAACACAGCAGATGAGATATAGCACACGAAAGTTGACTTCTTATCCCCTTGTTATTGCACGGACGTCGCAGAGCCTTGGCTATTCATGCGCTCAGCTTGCCGCTGTGTCCTCAGCGGTCGCGCGTCAATCTCAGCATAAACACCACGAGATAGCAAGACTCACCCGAAGCACCGTCTGTCGACGTAGTTCCCACTCCGGACAGCGCCGCCTGAGATCGCTGAGCATCTCGTCCACGAGCGTGTACGTCCCCTCCGGCTTCTCCTCCTCCACGGCCCGCTCGGCCTCGCGGCTGAGCCGCAGCTGCTCCTCCATGGCCTTGATCTTCTCCTGGTACTGCAGCTCAGCCTGGGCTAGCGTCTCTTGGTAGCGCTGCCGGCTGGCAAGTATCTCCTCATGCAAGACACGCATGCGCTCCTGGTGCCGGAGCTCAGCTTGGCGCTGCCATTCGGCGCGCTCGCGGGCGAGGCGGGCTTGGACGTCATCCGCGTTCACATTGACGTTGACACGGCGGCGGATGAAGTTAAGGCCGTTGTCATACGCCTGTCGCGAGCGGCGTCAACAGCAGTATTGGATGATACAGGGGGAGACAAGGGGGAGGTTGGGAGGGTGAGTGGGAAGGTGAGCTCGAGTCGCTTACCTTGCGCTTTGCAGGATCGCTGAGGACGTCAAATGCCGTGCGGACCTGTGCGTATCCAGGATGTCGGCAAAGCACGGGTGTTTAGCGGAGCGACGTACGTCTCTGAATCTGGCTTGCGCTGCTTCAATTTCCGCCTCGTCAGCACCAGGAGGAAGTTTATCTGTTTCACGGTCGTAAGAGGATCATCAACTCATGTCCAACATCATTGTCACGCACCGGGATGGGTCTCTAGTGCCCTGAACTTATACGCCTTCCGAACTGTCCCACGAAACAACCGTTCACTCCTCTACCGATCTCGGACAGCGCTGCAGCAACATACCTGCTTCGGGAGTAGCGTTCTGGGGAACGCCTAGGATATCATACAGGTTTCGAGTTGCGGCCATATGGCCTAAGAAATGCTATAGGTGATCCAGGGCGGGAGAAATGTGAAGGGGCGGGTGAAGGGGGTGCAAGAGCAACGTGCAAGCGTCGTGCCCCGCCAAGGGAGTGCGATGTTCAATTAGCGGCACGTCACGTGGGTCGCGTCCCGGCGGTGGGCGCGTAGTGCATACTTATGATGGGCGTCAAGGGACGCTCGTCGCGTCGCATGTACGGCATCCGTCCCTTGAGTGGCCCGTCGACGGAGTACCGCAGCTGCAAGCCTGAACGGCCATGATCTCAAAGGTATGCTGTTGTTTGGACCTGTGTATGGAATGTGGTAGGTCGAGCGTAGGGTAGTGATGGATCGGGAGAAGCCTTGTGGTTGGGAATTCTTGCGAGCGCACACCTGCCATACATAGACACAAGTTCGATGGATAGTTGGAAGTCGAACATGTAATGCAAGCGCGGTGCTTTTATCCCTTCTTACTACGTACCACGCTCCTCTTGAGACCCTTGAGCCGATCGACTATCCTTCCCAGATGGACCTACGGGCAGGTACTGCCTGGGTACTGCTGAGTCTGCTCATCGGTAAAGCTATGTAGAGCGTCGATATCTACTCCGGAAGTCTGCACTTGCGTGAGGGATACAAAAGGACACTCTGATGCTTCAGAGTGCCTCCTGCCTCACCGAGACATTGCACGGCCAACATCACCCTGACGAGTCTATTCGCGATATGTCACGGTCGAGCCTGAGCACTTTCCAAAGAGTACACCCGCCACAAGTCATGAACAGAGTTATCGCAGGAAGCTACTGGTGCTGGGGCCTTGAATCTCCAGGTGTGTTGGCTGTTATAATAGGGGGCACACCATGCTCATTTGTTGTATTGCAGAACCGCTCAATGAACTTAGTACTCAAAGAGGTCGCCATACGTCCGTTCAAAACCGGAGAGCACGGGTGGCTCTTGGTACTATCATTACTGACAAGGTGTGCACGTAGCCCGTCGTTTCGAAGCCGCTGGTCATCCGTGGGACCTCAGGATGTCGGGATGCGTATTCTGCTCGCTGGGCGAACAGGACACTGTAGCGTTCATTCTCCGGCAGGCCGCGGACCTTGAACACTTCGACTTATGGCCTCGCCCAGGAAGGCAGACGGAAGGACAAGAGGTACAAGAGACATGTCAATGAGCAGTAACATCGAGACTCCATGGGTGCGGACGATGGTGGTGGTCAAGCGCAGGTCAATGTCGACGAAAGGGGGAGGCCGATGCCACGGAAAGGCCAGATCAGGGATCGCGCCGCCGGCCCACTGTTACTGTAGCGAGAGCACCAGCCGAGTTTAAGGACGCGTCCACGTGTCTCAGGCTTCAGCCTCCTGCCGTCGCGCCCCCGCACTCGTCCCTACAGTCCATCGCCGCGCCCGCCGCCCCGTACACCGTCGAAGACGCGTATCTCAGGGACCAAATGACACGGACATATACAGGAACCTCTCCTCCTCGCAGACGACGCGTGAGTTCTCCCGGTACCGTCATGGTCGATTTCTCTCCGGGAAGAAAGAAAGCCCCGCCACCCAAGGTGATCACCATCGGCGGCCAGAAATGCAAACCCACTCTCATCCTCGACACCTTCTTCGTCTTCGTCGCGAAACGCTACCGCGTGCATCGCAACCGTCTCGCGGGTAAGCCACAACCCTGGACGGACGACCCTATCTTGCAGCAATATCCCTTCACGAACGTCTTTCGCGTCCTTGACCGCGTCACGCAGTACATCCTCCGCAATGTGATTGAGACGGGTGACCGCAGCCTGCACGAACAGTGTTTTCGCGTCATGCTCTTCCGATCGTTCAACAAGATCGAGACTTGGGAGGCATTGACCGCACACTTTGGGGAGTTGACCTGGCGGGACTTTGACTTGAACGCTTACGAGCAAGTTCTCCTCGACCGCATGAACGCTGGCGTGGCTCTGTATAGTCCCGCGTACATCATACCCTCTGCGAAACTCGGCGGACAGTCCAACGCGTCAAATCACCTCCGTCTCATTCAGTTGATGATGGAGGAAAATCTCCTTGGCCAACTTCAGCAGCTGCATCATCTCAAGGATGCCCACGGAAGAATTTCTTTGTTCCCGGGCATGGGAGATTTCATGGCACTCCAGTACGTACATGACAATCCCGCACTTTCTGACGGATGGACCTCGCCGCACAAAGCCCGTGACTGACTGCTTCTCTTCTATCGCTTCTATCTAGACTCCTTCTGGACTTGAACATGACCGCGCACTTCAACTTCTCCGAGGACGAGTGGGTCGCGCTGGGACCGGGCTCTCTCGAGTGCCTCCGCAAAATGTTCGGTCCAGAGGTCCGCGGACGAGAGCTGGACGCGCTCCGGTACCTCCACCGCACCCAGCACGACCACTTCGCGCGCCTCTACACGCCCCCGAAGGACGTCCCGCAGCTCGCCGGCCGAACGCGAGGGATGTCCATGGTCGACATCGAGCACGCGCTGTGCGAGTGCGAGAAGTACTCGCGCGCGTACCACCCGACGATCCAGGGCCGCCGCCAGAAGGTCGGCAAGCGGCAGTTTGTCCCTCGCCCGGGCCCCATCACGAACTCGGTGCCCGAGCACTGGCTGGACCCCGAGACGTGGCGCAGGCAGACGTTCACGTACCCGCCGCCGACGATGGTGCGCGGCGAGCCGGTGTACGAGGTCTCGCATATCGTGATGGAGAAGAGGGGGCAGAACGGGGCTGACCCTTCGTATCTCATCCGCTGGGTTGGGTATGGACCCGACGACGACACTTGGGAGAAGAAGAGCACGCTTGTGGACGGCTCGCCCGAGGTGCTGGAAGAGTGGGAGTCTGCCAAGGCGCGGATTCAGGCTCGTATGCAGGAGATGCAGGAGATGGGCACCGTTTATCGGCCATAGCCTTGCAATGCATCGTCCTGAACGGACGTGGACTGAGACACGCGGTGCCTTCGTTGTGCTCTGTAGTATCTTTACCGACATTGATGACTTGAAAGCTTGGTGGTCTCATCTTGTGCTACTGTACCATAGACATAATCCCCACTGTACTTCAGAGTTGCTTCTAGTTAATTCCACCACCAAAGTGCGGGTAGACGCAGCGTGGTCGTAAGCGGCGTCGACTATTGAACGCACGAAGCTGGGAAGACTGGGCTCAGCGGATCTGCCCATTGGTATACGGTCACTCATGTGTCCTGTAATTTCTGCGGCTGTATCGAGAGACGTATATATACTACTTGTACAATACTAGGAAGCGGCGCTAACGTGCGATCGATGCGATGCTCAAAGCAGCGAGCGAAGGGATGGATCTGTACCTACGACCGAGAGGAAACGAGCTAATCCAGGGAGCGAATGACAGGCACGACGGTGGAATGAGAACGGAAAGGGAGGGGACACAGAGATGCACTTCCGGAACGAGGGACAGTCGGCCATCGAGGGATGTGGGTGATTAAGGTAGTAAGCCAGCGATGAGGGGAGGAAACAATAAATGTTAACGAGCGGCTGTGTCGGCAGAGTTGGACATGGATCGAGATGCAATGCGACAATGAAGCGTGTACAGAATGGATAGATGGCGACCAAGGGGGATGGTCTAGGTGATGGAGGGATGCAGGTCATTAGAGGTCGTGACAGAGGGGATCGAATACAGAGTCGTCCGACGCGAAAGATCAGATGAAGGGCTCAGACGACTGTCGTTGCTCGCGACTGTATTATTGGGAAGGCAGATGACATGGGCGAGACCTGCGCCTGCTGGCTGCCAATGAGATGGCTGTAGGATGCTTCTTGCTCGGCGGCATTGATTGTGGGGCCGTTCGCGGCACTGGGCGTCGCTGGTGTACCCGAAGACGACGGGACCTTGCCAATGAACCACGATGGTACCCATCCACGGTCTCCGGAATCCTCCTTGACAGCCTAGAACGATAGAGCGTCAGCACGTATGTGGCCGATGTCTCCAGAGCGATACCCACGTATGACCAATGATTATAACGCTTGAAGACGCGCAGACTATCATCCTTCCGCAAGTCCAGCTCTTCCTCTCCCTTCTTCTTGTAATCCATCAGCGCGATACCAGGGAAACTCGTCGAGAGTATGCTCAGAGGCAGAATCGGAGTCGTGCCTGGTGGTGTTGATGGCTGCTCCGAAGCACCCCGTGCAGTTGCCTCTTGTATAGCCACGGCAACAGGAACCTTAGTCTCGAGCAGACAGCCGGCCGGGACCCAGCCCTGTTTGGATGGGTCGTGGTCTACCTGGCCACTGCCCGCAGGGTCACGCTGGACGACCCACCAGCCTCGTGCTCGAGAAACGATGACGAAAGTATCTCCACTGTAGCAAGTCAGCGGGATGCAGATATGTCAGGCAAATGTGACACGCACACAACCACGTCGAACTCATCCTCCTGCTCCGCCATATACGGATAGATAGCAACCGCATACGATACCTCTGTCGCCGGTGGCATCTCCCTGAGGACCGGGGGAGTGCCTCCGTCGGCAGCGTCTGTGGCCCCAGAGCCTCCGGCGTCCCCTTGCGACTTCGACGTGTCCGCACCAGCATCGCTCTTGTTCTCGACTAGTGGTGACATGAGCTCTGGCCACCCTGACTGTCCATTCGGTACGCCCGTCAAGAGACCCGGAGTCTGGGTGGGCAACTGACTGTTGACTTGTAGCTTAGGCGGCCTTCCGCGGTCTTGACCTGGAGATAGCGTGTGACCGGCAGCACCATGCGCACTCAGCCCAGGTGTAGAAGTAGACTTTGCGGAGCCGGCCTCGGTTGCCGAAGCCTTGCGAGCGGCTTGCTTTTGCTGCGCGACAGCAATGGGGGATCGGATGTCCTTGATGTGCTTAAGCATGAAGACCGGGTTCTTCTTCGCATCTTTCAGCTTCTGGAAGAGCAGCAACGGCTTCTCGTCGTAGCTCAAACACCTCTCGATGCGGTTACCTAGGGTTCACATAACCTGAGTTTTCGTAAGTGGACAGGATAGCATTGCAGCAACGTACCCGGGGCGCCATAGCAGATAAACATGGCATAGTTCTGCCAATCGTCATTGTTGATCTTGTACTTCTTCAGCGCAGCGGGTAGAACTTTCCATGCCGGATCGTCCAAGCTGACTTTGAAGCTCTTCAGATTATCTTGGCTATCCTGACGCTGAGGTCGAGGAGGACCAGGGTTTGGTTGTAGGGTACTTGCGTTGGAGTACGATGAATGCTGGCTCGTAGAAGGCTCGCTGCCTACAAGGGTTGTACCGGTGTTTCTCGACTTGTCCGTGTAGGTGGAGGCAGTGGTTTGTCGAGTCGCGTTGCTATGAATGTCGTGCTCCATGCGTTGGGGGGAGGGTTGGGGAGACTCGACTTCTGGGGTGGGCTTCGTCGGAGATTTAGACGGCTTGACAAAGGAAGCCCATTTAAATGAATGTGAGCGTTGGACAGGGCTATCCGCCTCCGCCTGCGGACAAAGATGAGATGAGGAAATGATAACATACATCTAACCTTACTAGGTGTGGCCGAGGAGCAACAGCGCGGATCTGACTGAGGTCCTCCAGACAAGTATTGAGGGCGTCACTAAGTCTGCGGTTGTCGTCCTCCAACTGACGAAGTCGGTTGCCTGAAAATACTTTGAGATGGAGAGAATGATGGACATTAGACGAAACGCACCTTGGTCCTTCAACAAACCATATATCCTCTCCACACTGACATGCTCGTGGCGCTCCTCCGCTTCCGCTACAACACGCGTCAAGGATAGTCGTCAACCTGAAAAAGGTCACGTACAAGGAGGCACATAGTGGTCCTGCTCGATGGGGATGTTCTGTGCGAGCTTGACATTGTAAACAGCCTTCAGTATCGCGAGTCGCTGGCCGATGGTTGCAATGCCTATCTCCTTGAGGCTCTCGGGTTCGAGAAGACAAAGAACATCACCGGAGACGTTGTGCTCTGTGACTTCGTCTGCACGCTGTTGGTATCGAGGAGACAGGCGGGAACGTACCTTTGACCTGCTGCTCGTACTGCGGGAAGCCAAGCTTTGTGAGCCAGTTATGTACGTCGTTCTCGTCCCAGTCTAGGATGTTTGTGAGCTCGTTGGACGACGCGTCCATAGCGGATGATGGGATGGAGGGACAAGCCCGAGGAGAGCCAGGGTCGAGCTGGGTACAGTCTGAATCCGGGAGGAGACAGCAACATCGCCCGAATTCCGCGCTCTCGGGGCTTGGCGTGTCTCGGGTCCTTCTCGACCATGCGAGACTCGGGTGGACCGCTGACACCCTGATCATTGTTACACGTCAGGCGCCTTCTCCGTGCCGCCTCCGAGTCTCAGGTGCGACCGCTTCATCTTCTCCCTGAGTCCCTCTCCGAGTTCGCTCCTGACATCGTCTCGGACTTCCTGGACTCTGATGATACACGACTCTTACGCCTATGGACGACCTGTATCAAAATGCCTGGAGTGAAACAAGTGATTCCGCCGCCACCTTGAAGAACAACTCGTGGACTTCCCCCAGGATCACAAGCTCTCTGCACGAGGAAGCCGATCTAGCAGCACCTTCATGGTCTACGGGAGCGGATATTAGTTGGAACGAGCCCGGCAGCCCTGGTTTCTCCTGGTCGCAGACAGACACGGACGCTGGCTGGGGTCCGAGCACGTACGAGGGAATAACTTTAGGGAAGCCGTCGGTGGAGGAGGAGGCCGCAGAAGCTGCCAAGTCTGCAGAACAGGAAGACGAGGATACTGCTGATTCGATCCCTTCTCCTTCCGCAATTGAACTACCATCTTCGCTATTCAAGCCTACTTCCGCTTCTCCCGAACCAGTTCCCGTCTTAACCTATGAATCCGCCGTGGCGCAAGTCGCACCACCCAGTCCCGACGGCTTTGGCAGCTTCGAGTCTGGTCTGGAGGAAGCTGCGGTACACTCTCCAGGGTTGGCTGTAGACGACACCGAAGCGGATCCATGGGGGTCCTCTGCATGGGCGGATACCAAACTGCAGGAAGAGGAAATAGCACCGCTGGATGAGTGGGAGAGAGCGAAGCAGGAGAAGGCGAAGCAAGACCGCAGGGTTGTAAGTTATGATTGTGACCGTACTTCACTCAAAGCACTCATTCGCTCTCACTTCAGCCTCCGCAGTTGCTCGCTAGCATCCTCGACCAGTGCGAAGAGCTTTGCCGCGACATGTGCCCGGAACCGGAGGTAGAGCCACAGACTTCGGACAAGGACGCCTGGCGTCGTGATCGCCGTAGTGGAATGGATGGAGTTCCGGGTCTGTGAGTCTACTCCGTACTCCGTAGCTATTATGTGACGCTGAGCTCCATGTACCATCCGATAGCAATAACCTCATGGAGTCTTTTCTGCCACCTTTGACGTTACAGCCTCCGATACGCTTCTCTCAGGCACTGATCGCGAAGAGGATGGCTTCCTCTGTGAAGCTGACCAAGAACCTGCCGCTCACGCGAGGAAGCCCTATGTCACACTACCTTGCTGCCAAGGGATCTATGGCCTGGGAGGTCTCAGTCAAGGAGCGCAAGGAGGTTGTCGAGGACGACGTCCCTCTGGGATGGCGAATAGTGGAGAAGGCGCCTGCAGCCTCAGCAGCCACGGACGGAACGAAGGACAAGAAGGCCGGCGGTGGCTTGTTCTCCTTCTGGGGTCGTCGACAGTCTCAAGTCCCTTCGGTTACCACCTCAGGTGCCGATAGCGACAGACGTTCGTCTTCGATGGAGAAAACACCGAAGAGCCCTGCGGTCGGTGAGCTGAAGTCGGAGTCGAGACGAGCTAGTCAGGAGAGTATGCGGTCTTCTATGACCGGCAGTGCGGCTCAGCTGCCATCTCCTCTGAGCGAGTCTGTGTCACCGTCCTCCGTACCAGCCTCCGCAGCCATACCTCCTACGATGTCGTCGTATTCGACTGCGTCTGAGCCGGTGCAAGAGCGCTCCGGGACACCTCCCGCCCCGTCTGCGGTCTCACGATTCCTGAACAAGTTCTCGCGGCGGAGTAGCATAGGCGGGAGCCCCCGCAGCTCACTTGCACTGTCCACCGACGATCTCGAGTTCCTCTCAGATATCATCCCGAGTGCGGCGGATGATGCGGACGAAAATTCGACCGATGCATTGGAGAAGTTCGTCAACACAAAGCGGGAGTCGGTGCCCGCAGTGCCAGTCCTTCCACCACCTTTGGCACCACCGCCCAAAGCACCCCTTACCATACGGCCTGCTAGTGTGGCGAGCAACCGAATGAGCGCAGGATCGAAGACCAGTTCTCCTGCTGGTGCTTCCAGTGATCTTGAAGGGCTCTTTGGCCCTCTGAGTTCCGGTAATGCATTTACGTTACCCAGCGTACCAACGCCGCCCATTCCTGGTCCATCTTTAATCCCCCCACTAGCACCCCCTCTCGTGCCATCACGACCATTGACACCAGCCGGCGTACCTGATGGAATTGGCCCCTTAAATACCACCATCGCCTTGATGTCTTCCACGTCCAGTTCTCCACCACCTCGCCCGCAGACCTCGACTCCCCCTATCAGCTTTGGGCTTCCACCGCCGCCATCGTTCAAGCCGATCGCGCCTTCTGCCGCCAGATCGAAGCCCAAGCTAGCCTCACCGTTCCCTCTACCTTCACAGGCTGGGTCACAGAGCGATTCTGGCCCCATGTCGGCCTCCTCGACTTCGTCAGCTTCGTACGAGACCGCTGCCGAGACTTCTCCGACCTCCCCGACCTCCTCTCTTCCCCTCGGTGAACTATACCCGCATCTCGTCACCCCCAACACTCCGCCTCAGGCCTCCTCGCAGGCTTTCCTATTTGACAAGCCTGCGGGCTTTCCCGCAGTGTCCCCTGTGGGAAGCACACCGTCCGCTGGCGCGCTCCCTCCGACTGCGAACGCTTCACTCTTACGCCCGCCTGGCCAAAGTGGTAGTAGTGTCTCGCCAACAGTGACATCGAGCCTCTTCGGCGACGATGACTTCTCTGACTTCCAGTCGCCGGTGAAACAATTGTCTCCGCCTGTACCCTCTCCTATCGCGAAGTCGCCTCGGACACTGGCCGCTGCGAAAGCGGCGAGTGCCGCCATGCATGTTCCTTCAGTGCAGCCGAGCACAGCCTCGACCTTATCACCATTCGCTCTCCCTGCTCCTCCTGGGTCTTCCTCGAGCCGAGCCGAGCCTGCTTCTTCGAGCTTCGCGTCGTTCGACGACGACGATTTTGCCGACTTCCAGGAGTCGCCGATGTCGGCGACGTCGCTGCAGTCATTTTCTACCAGCTCGACCTTCTTTGGGAGCAGCGTATCCGACAATGCATTGCTCACTCCGAAGAACTCGATGAGTTTCAGCAGCTTGGGCGATTCCTTCGAATCGTTGCAGACACCGTCTCCTCCGCGTCCACCGGCCAAGCCGGCCCCTCCTGTGCCGTCGCCTCCACTGCAGCGCCCGGCTTCTCAGCCACCACCTATACATCCCTCGTCTTTGCCACCGCCACCGTCACAACCTCCTCGACTGCAGCCCCCACCTCTCCAACCTCCACGCTTGCAACCTCCCCCATCGCATCCTCCTCGCCTACAACCTCCGCCATCTCAGCGATCTGTGACCCAGCCGCCGTTGCCAGCCTCCACGTCTGCGCCCACGGTTCCTTCCTCATCGCCAAGCTCTTCGCTCCTAGCGCGGCGCGAATCGAAGAAACGGTCGCACGCGGCGGACCATTTGCACACCCTCAACCTTGTCGAGGCTGCTGCAGCAAGGTCAGGGAAACAGTGGCCCGCCCCGCCCTCTCCCCTTCCTGCAGCGATTCCCGGGCCGGCGGGAGGCGCTGCAAAGGGTTCCTTGTTCAACATCATGGACGATGACGACGGGTCCCCAGCCGCTTCTGCTCCTGGGCTCCCGCCGTCGTTCTCGTCGCCAGCTTCGCTCAACCCCGGGCGGCCTTTCACCGGGATGGGGATGGGCAATGGAACCGTTCAAGGGCCTCAGTCGCTGATGGGGATGGGCTTCATGTCCTCGAGTTCAACCTTGGGCTCTCTAGGCTCGACGTCGAACCCACTGCTGCCAGGCTGGGACTCGTCGAGTTCCATATCCCAGCGGACCAGCACGCCGTCCATAATGCCGCACGCGTTCGGAGCTCCGCCTACTGTGAAGAAGTCGGCGAATGGTGCGCAGGGGACCGGGCTGTCTGCGCAGGATCTGTCATTCTTCGAGGGTCTTTAAATTCTCTTAGGACCGGTTGCGTCGCTTTGCTGTCATGCATGTATAACTTATAATCGTCGGTCATTGTCTTCGGTTCATTTCCAACTGTACCTAGCGAACAGTAGGCCCAAACGTGAAGTTGAGGCACCAGCATAGACGCGGACCAGAACATCATCATTGTGGGTAAGCTACATAGGTATTGAGAGAGAGAGAGCAAGAGAGATAGCGATGAACAGCAACTTGAACAGAAATCCTCCACAACAGAACCGGGGAACTTCTAACTTCCGAACTCGTCCTCCAAATCCACATCCGGGGTCATATATGCGAAGGAGCGCACGTGTCACATCTCCGCCCGTTGTTCACGACTGCGACTGCGACTGCGATGACGGAAAGGATGCAGCCACGAGGTCAACCTGCGGCCACACAAACGGGCTTATCAGCACGGACCAGCACGAGCAGCAGTACCCATCACACGGCACCTATGTCGCCGCCGCTCACCATCCGCGCCACCCGCGATGATCCTTCTCCTTCTCGCGCGGCTTGTCGCCGTCGACGCTCATGCGCTTGACAGGCTCGCGGTAGTCGTGGCTGTCGCGGGAGTGGCGCAGCTTGCTGTCGCGCCGGTCCCGCTCTTTCTCCCTGGAGTGGCGGGGCGCGGCGGCGGGGTCTCTAGATCTGTAGTCTGCGGCGGAGTACCCGTCTGGCATAACGGGGCTATAAGCGGGAACGTTCGCGGTGTGACGACGTCCACGATCACGTTCGTGCTCTGCTGGCTCGATGGGGGAGGCTTCGCGTAGAGAGGATGAAGATACGTTAGTACGGGCGCGCCCAGCGACACGGTGGTCTACGGGGAGGCGAGAACGGAAAGAGAACCTACCTGCAGGAACGGGCGTGGTGTACGTCCTGCGCGGGTCGTCGTAGCTGGCGCGGTTCTCGCGCTGGCTGTGGCGCGACGAGCGTCGCTCCGACGGGACGGTCTGTGCCTGTTGGGGCGGGGCGGCCGAGTGCCGGTGGGGATGAGAGCTCGAAGGACCGGCGATTGGCACGCTGTAGGCTTGCGCCTGGGCGGGAGGCGGCGGCGGTGCGAACGTGGTAGGAGGGTTGGCGGGCGTGTCTGCTATCGGCGCTGGGGGCTGCCGCGATGAGCGGTGGCTGCCGGAGCGACGAGGTGCCTCGATGGAGCCCCGCGAAGGCTGCTCGACGCCGTTGATGGTGTAACGCTCGCCCTCTGGCGAAGAGTATGTGATGTGCTCGTTTCCCTGGCAAGATGAGTCAGTCCTGGGCTTCCTGCGCAGTCCGCCGGTGCAACTCACTTCTGCATCTATGCGCTTTGTGATGACTTCCGTGCGGCCGTTGACGGTTCGTGTTATCTGGCTGCGCGAGACAAAGTGTCCGTTTAGGCCGGCGGCCTCTGTCGATGAGCTATACACTCTCGAGCTTGACATATCCTCGATGGCAGGGAACATCGAGCCCCCGCTCAGCATGCCGGCAAACGGAGACCGCCCGAATATCGAGCCACCAAATGGATCGCCTCTACCAAACGGAGATGCACCGAATGGTGACGCGCCAAACGGCGATGAGCCAAATGGTGTGCGGAAGAACGGATCGTCGAAGGAGGATCGGAAGAATGGAGTGTTGGCGAAGAAGGGGTCGTTGTCGAACGCGGAATGGAGGTCGCCAAAGAGCGAGTTGAACAGCTCGAAGGGATCTGTGAAGGCGAATTGGCGACGGGAGCGTCCGAACCCGGAGCTGAAGAAGGGATCGTTTGCGAAGGGGTCGTATCCGGATGCGCCAAAGGCATCCCTGCTTGAGCTGCGCTCGAACGCAGGCTGCTCTGCGGGAGGAGGCCAGACACCGTGCTTGTCGTACAACTGCGGGAGTCCGAGTTAGCAGGATCACAAGGAGAGCGGTTCAGCATATACGCACCTTCCTATTCTCCGTGCTATTCAGAACCTCATATGCATTGTTGACCAGTCTGAACTGCTCCTCCGCGGCCTTCTTGTCAGCGGCGTTGACGTTCTGGGGTAACCTATCGGGATGCGTCTGGAGGGCTCTCTTTCGATATGCCTTCCTGACTGGGTGCAGTTAGCATGCCGATTCGTCGCAATCGGTAACCGTGAACAGTATGCAGACATACCTTCCTCTGGACTGGCATCCTTGGTGATGCCAAGAATCTCGTACAAGTTGGTGGCCATTCAGCGAGCTGAGATGGAGGAGGGGGACAGCGAGCAACAGCTTGTGCAGGCGAGCATAAGTATACTTGGATTGACCGATGCCTCACGTCAGACCGGTGGCACTAGAGCGGGGCAAAGGCAGTCACGAGGAACGTTCGAGTCTGTTCCCGCGTATGTATGTTCCCTGCCACTCGCCATGAGGTCATCCAAGCGCGCGTTTCCTTGCCGTCGGTGCACAGCCACTATCGCACGATCTTGCCAACAGCGCTAGCAGCACGTGGTGAGGAATGTTGCAAGACGCCGGTTTGAGAGGTCCCTCCTGCTTAGCCTTTACCGCTTGCCTCTGGAGTCTGAGCGAGATCAACGCTCATGCATATCAACGAATCTGTCTTATGTGCAACACTGCCAACTGCCTCTGGCTCAGGCCCTGGGACGCTCTCGCTTCATGACATACAAACTGGAACCTCGCTCGCCTCATGGAAGCAAACTTCAGCTGGACCGCACTGTACAGCCGCGGTGCAGACCAAGGATGGGCAGGGAGGCTTTATGCTGGCTGCACAGAACGACAGGTCTATCCTGAATGTGTACAATTACCAAAAAGTACGAGTCTCGCGAACATATTCCCCAAGACCACCTCCGTTTATCCTGGACTGTAGGACCAGCTCGCCCTGAAAATAGTCCTTCCGGAGAAGCTCTCTGCTCTTGCTGTGGACCCGCGAGGGAAGTACTGCGCAGGCGCGACGGCCCAGGGCCGCATTTTCCTCTGGGAGGCGCGTAATATTCATATCTACCCTCTGTCCGTGTGCTGACTTCCCCGGTCCATATAGTAGGTCGCTTCTGGAATCATGTATAACTCATGGGATGCGCACTACCGCCAGATCAACGTCCTTCGGTTTACACATGACGGCGCCGCCCTGTTGGCTGGCAGCGAAGATTCCGGCGTGAGTGTATGGTCAATAGCGAGGTATGTGCTGTATGGCTCTCGGAATGCAACAAGGCTGAGGCAAGTTCAGGCTTCTTGATGATGCTCTGCAAAACGAGCTCTCAACGCCGTATTGCAACTTCACCGACCACACCCTCCCGGTGACCGACATTGTCTGCGGCGTCGGTTCGTTCCCGTCTTGCCGTATCCTCACCGCTTCTATCGACCACACTGTAAAGGTTGGTGTAAAACTCTGGCTGTTCACGGTAGCTCTCTAACCTTTGTTTCCAGCTCTGGGATCCAGCCTCGAAAAGCCTCCTCACGACGTTCTACTTCCCGCAACCCATATTCTCAGTGGTTTGGGATCCCACGGAACGGCTTTTCTTCGCAGCGTCCGCAGACGGGTCAATACACCAGGTCAACCTCTTCCGGCAACGAGAAGACAAGTTCAGCCGCGCAGCGATGGAGGCCGTCGGCGGTGCTGGTGTCAGCGATGTCATACGCATAAACGACATCGACCCCAGTGCTTCAAAAAAGCGGCTCATCTCCGTTGGGTAAGCGTCGTCCCACCTTTGCCCTGACTGCGAAGACTGACCGATAGTCTTGAAACCAGAGAACCAGTGACAGCGTTGGCGATATCTCTCACGTCGTCTATGCTTCTCGCCGGTACTGCGACGGGGCTCATTCACGTCTACGACATTGCCTCCCACCAGCTTCTGCGCACGCTCTCGTCTCACAAGGGCATGTCAATAACGCATCTCGCGACGATGTTGCGACCGCCAGACCTCATTGGGCATATCAGCCTCACGTTTTCGGCTGGGGGCGCAAACGACGCGAAGGAAAATATCCCTGTGCGACACGTCGCACCGTTCCAGCGAATCCGTGACGCCAAGGCACGCGAAGCGCATGAAGTCTCATTGCTTTTGCCGCAGGTTGAGGTATGTGCCTCTTGTAATCAGGAGAGCTAGACGATCTTTGACGACATGCTGCAGACCACAACAAGCTCGTTCTTCTCGTACTCAAGAGAAGAGCTGATCAGGGACCACGCGTTCTTCGTCAAGCCTGCTGGTGCAAGTCCAGAAGCAACAGGGGTTTCATTGCAATCTCGTGTGACCGAGCTTGAGAGCGAACTTGCTGGTCTCAAAGAGCAACTTGGAAAGGCGAAGGGGATCAACGACGTCATGTGGGAGACAGTCGTGCAGCGGCTTGTTGCGGAGGGAAAGGAGAAGGGCGGGCAGAAGGGGCAAGAAAACAGCACTCCGATGGATGAGGATGGCGCAGAGGGCAAACGGCGGAGGAAACGCAATCGTACTTGATCTTGAATGTCGGCCATTCTGGCTGTCTGTCGACCTCTGTCTACTTCGGTCTATTTCAATTGCGAAGGGCCTTGTAAGTATCAAACTGCTTGCAATTCCTTGAAGCCGGGAAGTCGTACGGGCACCGCTCTTTGGAAAGCATCATCCAAGAACTAACCCATATGTCAGAGGGAAGAGACACTAAAATCGCATTCCAAGCAGTATCTACGAAGAGGAGGCGTCGTCCTTTGGCTTGTACTTCTCGGGATCCGTGCCGTGGTGTTGGTGGTTGACCAGGTTGACCATAGGGAAGATGTCTACGATGAACGCACATTCAGAAAGTTACCATGGGTCGGAATTGTAGTTGACGTACGGAATTTGAGTTGAGCAAAAGCAGAGTTGCGGTATGCAGCACCCTGGATCCACTCCGGCTGGTCTGACTCGCCGTAGAGAGGCAGCCCGCGCCTCGCGCGGTCTGAGAGCTCTGCGAAGTCCTTCTCCTCCTCCCGCTTGTTCTCAGACCAGCCCCAGAACCGGACTTCGAGGACGGCTTATGAGTTGAGTTCGCGCATTCCCAGCAATATGGCACTCACAGCTTGACCTCTGATACGCCATGAGGAAACCTCCAACGAAACCAAGCACGCCTCCGAGACGCAGCTGGGTCCTAATCTTCAGCCTCGAGGGGTCCCACTTATCTGTGAACGCCTGTTATTCACCCCAGCTCCTGCGAGCAACGTGCACAGCGTCGAACATACCCCAGAGGTACAACGCGGCAGGGAACGCGCCGGTCGCGCCCGCCCAGACCGCGTAGTCGGAGAGGCGCATGTAACGGATTACACGGCCAGCATGAGGGTCCGCATCAATGAGCGGGAAGGGTGTTTCCACCACCTTGTTGGGCATTGTCGTCTAGGACGGCGGCGGCAACGAGGACGACGAGGACGATGGTGAGAGAGGTGCTGTATAGGCGCCGGTGCCCAGTATGGAAGGAAGCGCGTGACCGAGGAGGTTTAGGGCCGGCTGGGTGATACGGCCTGGCTCGTGCCGTCCACGCTGCTGAACGATCGCCACAGGTATCTGCTCTCTTGCTTCCCTCCCTCCTTTTCCTCCTCCTCCCCACATCATCCGACGTCGCGTGCAGAGAGCTTCGCGCCTCTAGGAGACCCACAAGCAAGATGAGCGGCGCCGTTCGCACCCATAACTCTCGTCGACACACACGGCACAATAACGCGTCGCCGTACGCGCGCCCTGGAGTAAGACCTGCCGCTAACAAGAAGCCTTCGGTATGTGCGCAGATCTGCAGTTGTCGATATCGCAGGTCTGATGTATATGCCCTTGGTCATAAGGGATGGAGCCTCACGGGCCTTCTCAACTACTTCAACCCCTTCTCGTCTCGTTCGGAGGAACTATCCGCACCGCCGGAGGGAGATGCTGCAGCGCGGTTAGCGGCACGGGGACAGGCGGTCCGTTTATGTTGTTCAGTCCTTAGCATGCGCACCTAATCCGTCTCTTCCTTAGCTGGAGAACGAAGACCTGTCAGGATCCAGCATACAGGCTCGATCGACCCGTCCCGAACAAGAACAAGAGCAACAGAAACCACCACCGCAACCACCCGCACCCACCACCTTCCATTCGACACCATCGCCTCCCATGAACAGCGATCACCGCACCTCGCCTCGCAGCGACGACTCACAGGCCCAGGCAGAGGCCAACCTGAAGAAGGTCCAGCAATTCCTGGGCGAGAAGGGCGGTAGGCCTCTCAACCATGTCGAGCTTGCTGGTTTGGTACATCTCCTTCAAGCAAGTGTCGAAGGTATGCTTCAGCCCTGATTGCGGTCCAGACTTGTTTCTGACTGCTGGTGGTTAGAAGATGATGAGCAGCCGGAGCCTTTCCGTTTCTCCAAGAGCCCGAGCACTCCTCTCCGGGGCAACACTCCCACGATCAACTTCATGTCCCCAAGTACCTCGGAACAGATGGTGTCTGCTGCCGGAACTGCTGCTCAAGGTGCCCGCAAGACCTTGGCGAGGAACCCGATGGGCGTTTATCGCTGGCAAGGAGGTGGTAGTGCTCGCCCTCGCAATCGCTACCAATCGCCCAGCTTTGGATCGACAACCTCACGATCAACACTCAAGCTGGCACCGGAGAAGCCGAAGGCAGACAGCAAGCGTAGGCGGGTAGGCTCAGATGCTACCACTTCCTCTCCACAACGCGCCGGCTCCACGAGTGGAGGTTCTCTCCCGACCTCTGTGTCGGCGCCCGCCGCCCTCAACTCGCAGAGTGGTACTACAGCCAACGGGCGACCCAATGGCACCCCTGTCACCGCTCCTCCTTCTACGCCTCGTGTTCGCACGAACGGCATCAAGCCCACTACTCCTGCCGTCCCTTCTCCGCTGCGTCAGACTTGGGGCAACTCAGATTCACCTCCGCAACCATCACCTCCCCAGCCGACCTCTAAGCCTACTCGTGCGGCCAGCTTCATGACTGAGCTGATCAAAGAGGTGACGCCTCCAAAGAAGCCTGATTTTGCCAACCCATACGAGGCTGCCAACCCTATGATCAAGCCGGTGGCGAAGAAGCAGCCGGTACGCAGGACTCGCACTGCTGCCAAGGCGGAAGCCGAAGCTAAGAAGAAGGAGCCTGAGTTGACTCCTCAAGCGATCATCGAGGCTACTGTACCTAAGGTATGTCTACTAGCAAGTTGCCTGCGAGAGACTAATACTGATACCCATGTAGGGGAGCAAGCGGTCGCGACCACCGCCCGAGCTCATTGGGGTCAAGTCTCCGGAGAAGCGAGTCACCTCTCCTCCTGAGTCCTCAGCCCCTCGTCGTAGCACGCGCTTGAACGGCACTGAACCTAGCGTCAACGGGGTTAAAGGCGCTTCGAAGACCAAAACTGTGACGGTCGAGGAGGTTTCGGATGAGGACCAGCCATCTCCTACGAAGAAGGCGCGCACTGCCAAGCCACCTCCCCCGCCGACTAAGACTCCGACAGTCACTGTGGAGGAGGTCGACGATGTCGAGATGTCGACCGCCCCCTCGTCCAAGCCGGACTCGAGCACGTCGTACACCCTCCCCTCCGAAGTCATCGAGCCAGGTGATGAGAAGCCGGAGAAGAAGCGGTCGACTTCGCCTACTCCCACATTCACCATGGGCAGCGGTAGCGGCAACCGTTCCGCATTCCCCATCAACAAGTCCTCTGCCCCAAGGCGCCTTCGAAGCTCCGCTTCAGCGTACAGGCGGACAACGACGAGAAGATGGAGACTAATGCTGCCCCCGCTCCGGTACCTGCACCTGCACTCGCAGCTGTTCCTTCATATGGCACTGCTACTGCGGTTGTTCCGCCCTTCAAGCCGGCGACGATGGGTGCGGAGAAGCCGAAGGATGCTCGCGCACTTGTTGCCGCCATGCGAGAGGACGAGCTACCCAAGTACTCCTTCCAGCTGCCCCTCTCGTCTCCCGGTGCTGGTCCAAGCACCTTGAAGGCGCGCGAAGCTGCGAAGGCGGCGCCCGTGTCCTCCCTCCCGAAGTACGACTTCCACAAGGCACCTGTGCCCGCCTCCGCTCCGAGTGGTTCGCTCAACGGAGCAGCTGCTGGGGTGCAACCTCCTCCGAAGCCAGCGGTGCAGGGCTTCAATTGGGCAGCTGCCGGAATGAAGGCGCCCCCGAAACCTGCTGGGACCCAGTGGACGTGTTCAGTGTGCATGCTGAGCAATCCTAGCAATGCTTCAAAATGTACAGTCTGTGACGCGCCACGGTGATTGTTTTGTTCGCCTTTGCTGTCTTTTTCTCGTCGTTTCTGCTCGTCACACGCATACTGTCTGTTGGTTCACTGCATATTCTCAGTTCTCTTCCCTGTTTCCCTCTCATATCTGTTGTTCTCTGCATGTACGTACATAGTGCTCTTAAGAGTTGTCTCCTTGTTCGTGATCCATCATCTGTCCCGCTCTCCTCCGCAGTGATAAGAATATTACATCGGCTCATAGTCTTACTGAATGGTAGCTACCTGCATGTACATAAGTCCGTGCGGTGAGGTAGGCATCCGCCGCCGATCTTGATGAACAAGACCCAGGGGACGTGCACTTACACAGACTTACACCTGTGGACGTGTCCCCGTCACTGAAGGGTCCCAGTAGCTGCAGATCTCATCTCTGCCTAGCGTGAACCTTGCGAATGTGTGGACTGATGGAAGGCCGTGACGATAGAAGAACAGATCCTGAGGCGATTATTTGGTGAAGTCCAGCCGTCGAGCGACCGGCCTTCCACCAAGCTCGTCTGAGGTTTTCCTCTTGAGCTTGTTAGGAGGATTCGCCTTGACCCCAGGTCCCGGTCCGCTCATGTCGGTGTTGCCGTCGACCTCCTCGAGGGGGATGCCGCTATCCTTCTTGGCCGGCTTGGGCAGCTTTGACGGATGCGAGGGATATGGCAGAGCGAAGAAGTAGGGGTGGTTGAGGGCCTGAGGGTGGTCTGTGAGTGCGCACGTAGGCTAGGGGGGCGGTCGAGGGAAGAGGCTCACGTCTTTCGCGCTGACACGGCGCTTGGGGTCGTAAATCAGACACTTGCTCAGAAGGTTCAGGCAGTCCGCGCTTGCTGCGGTGAAGAGGTCACGCAGCGGTGCTCTCGGGAATTGCCCCACGGGAACGTAGTCTGGGAGTTTTGTGTGGCCCTAGCGACGGTTGTCAATGTCAGCGACCGTCCAACAACAGTGGAAGGCAAGAGCGGTGAGGCGAGGTGTTGCTGGGACCGTGGACACAGGAGATGCAGGGAAGGTGGACGAAAAGCATGTGGGTAAGCAGACGTACGGGCCAGTCTTCCTCTGTTGGCGTTCCCAAGGCACGGAAGATGGTCTTCAGCTGGTCCATGTCGGTCTCGCCCGGTAGGTAGGGTGTTCGCAGCATCAGCTCCGCGAATATGCAGCCCACCGACCAGATGTCGACTGCTGTGCTGTAGTATCTGCAGCCCCAAAGGAGCTCCGGCGGACGGTACCATCTAGGATGGAGCATTACATGAGCTGTCGCAGTAGCACGAGTAATAGAGAGGCCAACGTACCGGGTGATGACTTGGCATGTCATCTTGTACCCGGGGTCGGCGAAGTCTCGCGCGAGACCAAAATCTGCAATTTTGAGTTGTCCGTCGGAGGCGATGAGCAAGTTGTTCGGCTTCAGATCCTGCAACATTCGTGTCAGTGCATGATCGACGACGCTGGAGTGGCGTGAGATATCGACATACGCGGTGAAGGATGAAGTTTCGGTGGCAGAACTCTAGGCCACGGAATGTCATAGCCATCCAGCTCTTGATATCTGCGGGAAGGAACACAAGCGACCGGTCCTTGATGACGAGTTCCAGGTCCGTGTCGAGGAATTCCAGGACAAGGTTTAGGTTCTTCTTCGACGAGAAGACGTCCAGCAGCTGAGTGGCCGTCAGTACATGAGTCGCTATGAAAGCAAATGATAGCTTACCTCGATAACGTTCTGGTGCTTGAGCTCCCGCAGGAATTTCACTTCACGTATGGCGGACATGTCAAGGCCGTCCTTGAACTGTCCCACCTTGATTTTTTTATAGCCACCTTGCGACAGGTAGCAAGCTCCCGACCTGCAGCACATCCTCAGGTCTCTCGATCGATAGACTGGTTCATCACAACCCACCTCGGTATACCACGGCATAAGTACCTTCACCGATTTTCTGGTCCTTAGTCCTGCGAAACCTCGGTAAGCAACACCGTAATCGAGAAGCTGTAGAGCGGTACCATCTTCGCTGCCTCTCTAGGTTTGCCTTTTCCACTGCGTCCATCTTGGAAGGTCACGATTATTCCCAGACGTGCCGGCGCTTAATTACGACCTGGTGCGATCTGGCGGCTGTAAAACGCGTCGTGGCACATAGCGGCCACGTGAGCATAGCGATCTCAGAACATCACTGCCAGCTCGACATGCCTGTTGTGTTATCCTTAGATGATGTCCCTCTTGCCAACAGTCGAGGATGTAGGGCGGCGTAAGTAAACCCACGAGCGGCGTGAACTTCCTACGTTGACGGTTAAGGTGCTGAGACGCCCATGACAGATGACCAGTGTTGCCTTTCTGGGATTCGTTATCGCGGTCGGTTTGGGCGCGCGGCTGTGTGGCTCATACCTGTACATGTGCCACCATCCATCATGTTCAGCTCGCCCTGCCAGCGCGCTGGAGTGCTGGGCGGGCGGCGATGCGGCGCTGTGATTGTTCCTACCGTTGAAACAGAGACGCGGCGTGCGATAGGAATTCGACCCGCAGAAGTACCCGGCGACCATCTGTCGTGCGTCGCGCAGCTTCTTCCCTTCAACCTTCCTCCTGCGCACTGTACATATACGGACGCGGGCAGGTCCCGCACCCCTCCTCTCTTTTCTTCGACTTCTTTGTACCTCTGCTTATTTCCGTCCAACCTGACCTGTCTTTTCAGCCGCTTTAGCCCGGAGCTGGCGTCCACCGGATGGAGAGTGTCAACTACGCCGACGTCGTCAACCCTGACGACGTATTCGCGACTTTGCCAGATGGCGACCGGTTCCTCACGCGAAGGCCATATACACCGGACGAATCAAGGGGGGTGATGGTGCGTTGTGGGCATTCGCATCCGAAGTGGGCCATGTCTAGCTTCCCAGCTTCTGACCTCTAAGTCTTCGACAGATTCTCTCCATCATATCATGCATCTCTGCCACCGCAGTGGGGGGACTGCTCCTTGCGATAGCGGTGAGGAGAGAATCGTTGTAAGCAGGCAGACACTAGTTCATACTAAGCTTTTGCCGCATCTCGCTAGATATCTGCGTGGAACACACGGAAGTCGACATCGTCAAAGCTATTCGTACGGAGCCATGTCGGAGTGTACTTCATTTCAATGCTGCTCTGTGAGGTGGCACAAAGTGCGTCATTGGTGGCTGTACCGCGTTCTTTAAATTAGTGTTGACTATGATGCTTGGCTCTCTTCCAGCTGTCGGTTCCATCATGAGCATCCGATGGGTAAACCAATCGGCGGTGTCTTACGAGCCGTACTGCACAGTTCAAGGTATATGGAAGTGATCTGCTGAGATTGCGTCATGCATAATCTGTATCATCTAGGTGTTGTGAAGCATATATCCGATGTCGGCACAGCGTACTGGTACGTCCCTTTCAGGAACTGCTGCCTATCCTACGGCAGAAGATGCCAACCGGTCCTGTTCTCGTACTGATCCCTTGTCTCTCAGGTCGATGGTACCTCGTCTTTCAGCACTTTCAGCCTGCATCGGCTCATAACGCATCCTCAGATGATCGCTATCAACACCTTCTGGATCTTGTTCCTCCGTTGGCAGCTCAAGCGTTACGTCCTCATCTGTGCCATCCTCATAGGATGGTCTGCCATTGGAGCAATCATCTCGGCGGGTCCTGCTGCCCTGCAGAGAACACCTACTGGGCCATTCTGTGAGCATCCATCGTACCTGCCCATCGACGTCACTGAGGTTACCACAGACGCAATATCTGGTTACTGGTGTTGGATATCAGATCAGTACGCTTCAGAGCGCATCACGTACGTACTCATGACATCGCGGCGAAAGTGTAGAGCGAATGATTGACCTTCGAATGCACAATTTAGGCTTGACTATATGATCGTATGTGGTGTAGTCCTCACATCGACCCCAAAGTCTGACTATTTTGCGGTTCATCACAGATGTTCTTGTCGGCGCTGTTCAGCTTCATCATGTATAGCCTGGTCTTCTTGAGACTTCGCGGCAATGTTCTCCTTCATGGCCACCACATCACCTTCCGCTTCCGTCGTGATGCCTCTACATCCGCTCCAAAGAGCGTTGACACGCACGTCATAAACATTGCAAAGGGCATGCTGCTGTAAGTACCCTCTTCAGTTTTGGCGCTCACTATACACGACTGACATGGATCGGGCTCCAGGTACCCAGTAAGTCTAGAAATGACGACGCAGCAAGATTGACAGGAACTCACTAATGCTGCCACAGGTTGCTTACACTATCCTTCTGCTTCCTATTGCTGCCTGTCGCTTCGCTGAATGGACCGGGCACACGGTCCCATTTGCTGTCACCATCGCAAGGTAGGTTCTTGGCCAAGCATAGGGCGAATATCTCACGGAACATCTCCTCTCAGTGATGCAGTCTTCCTTCTGTCAGGTGCGTCCACGAGAAAGGCTATGCGTTGCTGGTTACTAATGCTGCTGCAGGATTCGTCAACGTCGTCCTCTTCCTCACTACAAGGCGTGTCCTTCCGATGTACAGCGTCATCCCCCGCAGCATCTACCGTTTGTTCGGTTCCTCGGCAATGTCGGTATCATCGCGCTCAAGCAGCTACACAACAAGCAGTTACTCGACTGACATGGAAAAGTCAAGCTCTCCCTACGACGAGGATATGATCTCAGGAGGAGGCTCCATAAGCGAACTCCCCAGCGCTCCGACACGGTTCACCGCGGCGAGTCCACTGTTCACCATCGGCTCGGCCAACTCGGAGACATACGGCAACATCGCGCTGAGCAGCGCGGAGGCGAGACGCTGGTCTTTCGCCCAAGAAGTGGATATTGCCAATGCACCTTACTCGGGAGGTTACTACACCTCGGGGGCACAGTCGCCCACCACTTCTGCGCCGATACGGTCGGGCGGATTAAGCCTCGATGAATCTCCACGCTGGACGACGCGCCCTCCCAACTACGCGGTGCTCGTCCCCTCCTCGGCGGTGGAAGATAAGCCGGGGCCAGGGCCCATGATGGTCGCTACGATGGGCCCGAAACATCAGTGAATTGTACTCTAGTAATTCTCGCACTGGTGTCTGGCAGTGTTATCCATAGATTAGGTTCGGTGTAATTGTTCTATTGTAGCAATGCTGGCGTTCTCGATGTTCATCTCACAAGTTGGCTCCGGCGCTGTCATCGGGAGGAAACGACCTGAAGAGAATCCCGGGACGTGAGTTAGCCACCTTCAAACGTACTGAGGTCACTGTGTGACTGAGTCCGATCGAGATGATCGGAGCACGTGGCTATGACGCTACCATACGCAAGTGCAGTTCGCGGAGCCTGTGCGTTGCGAATTTGAGTAGTAAGCCGTAGTAAGCATTCCCGTGCAGCGCGTAATCCTATGTCTTCTTCCGCCCTTACTTCCCTTGCTGGTGCCATCTCCATCAGGTCTCGTTTGTCTGCACGTACAGCCCTTGCCAGCTCCAAGACACTTAAAGGGAACCAAGCGTCTCGACAACTGATCTCCAAACTCCCCGCTGTCATTTCAATTCAGATCCGCCGAGAACTACATACATCAAGAGTAACGATGACTGACTCCAGCAAGGCGAAGAGCGACAGCCAGTGGAGAGCGATTCTCAGCCCCGAGCAGGTACTTACGAGCTTGTGGGGTGCGACAACGCCGGACACTAATCGATTTCGTCCAGTTCCGCATTCTCCGCCAGAAGGGCACGGAGCCTGCAGGCACCGGCAAGTACGACAAGTTCAGCGGAGAGGGTGTTTACACTTGCGCCGGTTGTGGAACGCCCTTGTACAAGAGCACGACCAAGTTCAACAGCGGCTGCGGTTGGCCTGCATTCTTCGATGGTGCGTTGTATGCGCTGCGTTCTATGAGGTCATATTTTGATACTTATGCACGGTGCCTGCGCACGCAGCCATTCCCGGGGCCGTGAACCGACATGAAGATCGCTCGTACGGCATGACGCGCACGGAGATCACTTGTGCTGCCTGCGGAGGCCATCTCGGACATGTCTTCAAGGGCGAAGGCTTTCCTACCCCTAGTGCGTATTGCAGAGTCTTGTATGTCGCCTTGATACTAACCTCATCTTCCTTCCAATTACCTAGCTGACGAGCGTCATTGCGTCAACTCCATCTCGTTGAACTTCACTGAGGAGCAGAAGTAATCAAGTAGGGGTGATACCTAGACCTAGTATAGCGTTGGACATTGGCAGGAGGAAGCAGTGAGATACTCCAGAACCATGATTTCTTGTTCGATGCAGTCACTATACACATGCAAGCAGCGCAACAATCGACGTGTAGGGTAAGCGAGAGGTATGAGATCGTGAACGCGACCGACGTATCCTGGGCAGCGGGTATTGCCCAACGCGTCCGCAGGTGTTGTATGGTACATTGGCAGATGGTGGGGTATCACAGACCCTCCATAGTGGCGACCAGCTCGTCGAGCTCCCGCTTCGATTCCCGGTACTTCTCCTGTGCTCCTGCAATATAGTAGCACGTCAGCGCACATTGATCGTACGAGGGCGGGATCACGGCGAGCGGTGAATTGCACCAGGCGCATAGATGGGAGATACGACCAAGTTGAGACTTACCTCGTACTTCTTCTCCCACTGGTCACGCTCCTGTTCAAGACGCGTAACCTGTCGCTCGAAGTGCTCTGCCTTAACATCGACTTGTCTCAGCCTAAGCGATACCGGTGGACGCGTCAGTGGCGGGCCAATCAAGCACAGCTCAGACACGTACTTGTCCATAGCCTCCTTCAAGTTCTTGTCCGCAGCATCGAGCTCCTCCTCAAGCAACTGGATCTTCGCTGCAGTCCCTCGTTGGCAGTCTTGCTCTGCTCACCGTCCTCCTGCGCGGACTTGAGGTCGGCCAACTTCCCCTCCGCCTTCTCGAGATCGGCATCGAGGACAGATATCTTGTGCTGGAGAGAGGTAATCTCCTGGTCCTTCTCGAGCAGGAGCTGCTCGTACTTCTTGTTCTTCGCCTCAGCCTCCTCGGCACGCGCAACCGCGTTGTCGGCCTCAGCGCGGAGGGATTGCAAGCGCTGTCATGCCGATCTGCTCAGTCGGACGTGGACGGACTGGTGCAGTGATGGTGCGCACACACCTCCTTGATCTTCTCCATGGTCGATGTCGAGTAGCTGGGCAGGTGTGGTGGTCGTTGGAATGAAGGACGGGCGCGGGCAGGTGCTGTGCTGTTCTGGGCAAGGGCCTGAAGTGGACTGATAAAGTATCAGTCGTGGAAAGCTCCTTCCATCTTGGGACGCTCTCACGTGGGATGCGCTCACTTTGGAATGCGGGCGCGAGTCGGTCGGACCTTCGCATTACACTTCCAGGACCAGAGGAGCCAACACTCGTCCTCGTCGTCGGCCGCATAGCTCTCGACACGTAGTACCCCTGGAAAAGATACTGTTGGTACCTAAACCGAAGTATATCTGAACGCAGCTATGTCTGCGCCGGTGGCTCAGGAAGGTGAGCACGAGCTAGCCACCCGTCGAAGCTGATCTCCTCATGTTTCGGCATCGGTTAGAGCTGCCTATCCTGGAGGCAGTCATCAAGTACGTCCCTTCCATGCTACGCTCTTCGTTGGGTATGGTTGTTCTGATGCCGCTCGGTTCGCTACTAGCATTCGAAACCGCCTCACCGCGCTCAAGAAGAACAGAGGCGAATATATCAAGTCGTCGGACGTGGATCGGTTGTATCAGGCTATCGTGAAGCAAGGTCAGTATGTTCTTCCATCTCCCACTCAATCTGCAGGTCAAAACTCAGGAAACTGCGACGAAACACTAACGCATATTGCCTTTACCCTTCACTCACCTCATGACCCTCACCGGCACGGCATCCTTGCAACACTTCTAGTCACTCGTCTGAACGAAGTCCGCGACGATCACACCACGTACAACAATCGGCTCGACACGACCCTTGCAGATGTCTTCAACCTCCTCTCCCTGTTCTTCCTCACTATCGGTAGGACGCGCGAATGTCCTGCGACATACAGTCAGATTGCCAGCATGAGGGTGAGTCACTTTTGCGATTATAGTTCCCATGGCGTTATTGTCGCGGGGTCGTGACTATAATAGCTGCGCTGTTATCACGGGGAACGCCGGTGCAAGCTGGGTCCTGTTGTTCCACCAAAGACATGCAGCCACCCTGCCCATGTGAGATGCGTTCTGCAGCTACTCCCGCTGAATACGTTCGGACTTCCTCTGTCACCTTATCGTCATACGCTATCTTGCTGGGTGCCGTAAGGTCAACCGCTCATGCTGTTTGCCTTCGACGTCCCGCTGCCGAAGGGTTCAAGTGCGGCCGTGCGGTAGTTTCCTCTATCCCGGGCTTTCTTGTCTCGCTCCGAGCTACCGGTGGACGCGTTCGGACGAGATAAGGTCGCCATGATTGCGAGCGAGGACCGCCCCAGACCTTCTCACTTTCAGCCTTGACGGACCCAATCACGTCACTGAGCGTACTTAGCTCGGATTTGAACGTCCACGCGGATGTTTTCCGGGCCACAGGCGATTACCATATACTGACGATCTGCAGCTCGGATAGAGTACTGCAGCTATGATTACGCTCGTTGCTTGGAGAGCCTGGCGTTATGCTTGGCTTCTGTGGCATCGCACTTTCGGATGTACGGGCGAGGGGCCGGTATTTGTGCTTTCGCAAGGGGCTGCGTGGAAGTGCAAATTGCTGGGTCCCTGCGCGTATAAAACCCAACACGCATCTGGATGCAAGGATGATCGTCACTTCTCCCGCGTTCTGACATGCACCTTTCATTTTTCATCACCTTTCCCCGTCTCCTCTCTGCGTTATGCAGTCCGCCGAAGCCTAGTCTGCGATTTGACAGGCTCGTCATGCTGACGGTTTGCTTACAGCAAATCCTCGACCACATGGACGAGTCTGGCGTTTATAATGAGTCTGATCTCGCTCCGTTCCATCGACGGTTGTCTGAGCTACGGTATGTCGCGTGTTCTTCCCTCGTTCCCCATCCCGGTATATGGTGCGACTCCTCATTGTACGCGTCGGTCGCTCTGTCGCCGTCGAGGTACAATTTGCGCAACGCACCTAACCATTACGTGTGGGAGAGCGGGGCAGCGTATTGATCCGTGATCCACAGAAACATCCTACAACATGACATGGAGAGCGGGAAGCACCCTCCGGCCATGACCAAGCTCTTAGAACGGCAGCTGAACGAATGTGGTGAGTAATCTAGTCCTGGCTCGTCTCTTAGTCGTGCCTCTCCATCACGTTTTGCCCATCTCTCGTCATCCGTACGTCCCATGTTTCTACGGAGTTCTGATCTCACAGCCGCCTTTCGAACTCCTACTCAATCGTAGTGTGATCATCACTGTACATCCATGTACAAATCATCGGTAATAGTCCTGAAGGTCACCCCTTTCCAGGTCCTCCACCCTTTCGGCTGAGTCTTGCGACGTCCAGATGCTAACACTCTCCTTCGCCTTCGTAGACAACCTCTTGCGCAAGCTCCAGGATTCGCTTGCGGTTCTGTCACCCGAGCTTATACCAATACACGAACGCCTGGTCAACATACGGCGGCAGCTTGTTGCACTCGCGGCCAAGGAGACTGCCAGAGAAGTCGCGTTCGCCCAGGCGCACGCCGACAAGGTCGAGGACATCAAAGGCAAAGCGCCTGCCACCGACTACGACTCTGGCCCCGGTAGCGACCCGAATTCCAAAACGCCGACTCGCGAGAGCACGCCCAAGCCTTACGACGTCCCGAAAGAGACTAGGGACAAGGACGGTGTCCGTGTGAAGGCTGAATTGAAGCCTATACAGGAGGAGTTGCGCAAGATCGACTCGTTGAGTGTCCGTTTCGTCTCCCTCGCGGCGGAGTATTGACATTCTTTTGATTACCCAGCAAGCGGGTAGACGGCAAGTTCTTGGGACCGGGAGGCACCGTACCCGCATCTCAAGCGGTCTGCTCTTCGTTGCTTGAGGAATGCTTCGAGATCGTGCAGGAGATCCGCGCACAGGACGAGTCCAAGAACGTTGCATCGTCTCTCAAACCTATTTATGATCGGCTGAGCGAGATTCGGAAGGAACTCGAGCAACTAGTACGTGGTTAAGCTGCTAGATGCATTTCAAAACGAGCGCTGACGCTGCTTCAACAGGTCCTCACTCATCGATGGAGTCTCCGCGAGACGGATCTGTGGAACTACAGTCTGAGTCTACAAGAGATTGACAAGATGCGAGTGGACGGGAAGTTCGTCGATGCTGACGGCAATCGACCAGAGGGACAATACGTGAGCTCTAGCTGCCTGGCTCTGTGTACTGGATGCTGATAGAACCTCGCAGGTCCTGCTATATCTCTTGCGCCGATGTTACGGTTTGATATACCGGTTGCTGTCCTCGAGCGAGCCCGTCTCGGAGGAGCTGATGCCGATAGTACGTGTGTTCCGTACTCATTGGCGTTCCCGTCGCTGACTGGATTGCCAGGCGAACAAGCTGTCGACGGTGAAGAAGTGCCTCAACGAGGTGTTGAAGTATGGTGGCCCCTTCAGCCCACGCGACCTTTACCCTGTACGTGTGATACTCGCGTTGTAGCCGTCGGAGGTTCTGACCTCCGTGTAGTATCAGCTGGCACTTCATCAAATAGACTCCATGCGCCGGGATGGCAAGTTCATCCGCGTAGATGGCACCGTACCCGAGGGCCAGGGCATTGTCATGGCACACCTGAACGAATGTCACGAGCTCTTAGAGATGGTGCGTTGTTCTCTTCGGACTAAATCACATGTGCTGATCTGGATCCGTCTGCAGCTCAAGGAGTCTATGGATGAGGGAGGCGATGATGAGTACATAGATGACGACTACGAGTTTGACAGTCCGTCCACCTCGTCGGACGATGGCGAGGGTGATGGGGAATAGGAAGGTAGGAGCGGACGTACCTTGGGAAAACAGCCGTTAGGAGCTGGATCTGGAGTCGGACAGTACCACTGTATCACGTCAGGAAGTAGCGGATCGTGTTATATGTACGAGTGCGCCATTACATTAGAGGGTCTGGACAGAATTAATGCTGCCGTTGGTGTGTTTGCGTAGTACCTTCGCTACGGGTACTGCCTAACCTTGCACGGCTGGGGCAGCTGCTAGCGCCTTGCTGCTACTAACAACTCTCCACGTTTATGCTGCAAATCACGACTGGATATATTTTGCAAGTTGGGATCGTAAACGAGCCTCATCGTTGGATCAGTCGCCTTCTAGTCGAGCATCGGTGGAGGGAAAATGTGGAAAATAAATCCTTTGAACCGGGGTCGAACCAGTGACCACGATCGCGGTCACATGACACAGAGTTCTCGCGCGTGTGGCGCATTTGCGCGACGTGACTTCGGGGACCATCCAGCAGGGTATATTATATAAGACTGCATCAGAGCTGACTTCGCCCATTTGCACCTTGTCTTCCTCCTCGCACCTTATCCCCTCGCAACACTGCCCATCATGTCCACTCTCACCTCTCAGCCCATGGACATCCTTTTCTACATCACTCTTCTCATTGCCAAAGGACCTCTCGATGGTGGGAATGATCTCGTTGCCTTCCTCTCTGCCAACAAATCACTGTATGTGCTCGGAAAGGACACCAATGCCTCGACTCAGTTATGGCACGAGGCTCACTTGGGGCAGTTTGGCACCGTGCCACCTGAATTGCATGGATGCACCTGGTGCGAGCTCGTCGTCGAGCGTGTTCATGTTGGCGAGTCCCCGATTGTCAAGATGGCGCAATACATCATTGAACACTACAAGCTGCACACTTTGATCAAGTACGTAAACTGGCTTGGGACCCGCTGATGAGCACCGTGCTCGTCTGAGTTCGAATTTACTTCAGTTTTGGACTTACTTCATGTTTACTGATTACAGTACCTAGTACAGTTTCGGGCGCTTCTGATCTTAGATAGCAGATGTACTGTCAATAGCAACTCTTTAGCTTCCTACCACCATGACAGTTTAGAGCTCACTTCTGCATCAGCGACTGCGACCCGAGACCCGAGACCTGCGACCAAACCAAAGTACAGAAGCACAGAAGCACAGAAGCATGGACCACCGCCGTCGTACCGCCATATTCGAAGCCTCACTGCAGAGGCATCTCTTCTCCGTTTGTTCTCATTTTCTACACCATTCGCCTGGTCTCGTTCTCCCATCGTCTCCAGTTTCACGTTAATCTGTCCAGTCATTTCCCAGTTACACTGCATATGATACGCCGTCCTCCTCGAGCCCACCGCTGTGCTGTTGTCTTCACTCTCACACTCCCTTTCTATTTATTCTTCTTCAGGCCCTGGCCTGTGTTTAGGTAGCAGGGACACCCACTCGCTTATTTATTCCTTCTCTAGGGTTTGAGGTTGTCTGTTGTGGCCTCAAATTTCTCAGAGTTGTATCACCGCATGTATGCCATTTCTGACTGCATATATCCATGTTTCACAGCTATGCTACTGTTACGCTTTGGAGCGTGACCTTAAACCAAAGAGCCTTAAAGGTCATTCTGTCCAGCCGCCTGCAATATACTAGTCCAGGTTGCCTACTCCGAGGCGAACCCTAGTATAAAGCCTATGCTGAACTCTTACTAGTACGGTTCACCTTGTCGAAGGTGAACACTAGTAAGATCGGGTGAAAGCGAGTATAATGAGGAATTGTTCGTTATTCGCAAGCTGTGGGTCTCAGCATTTCTGCTCCCCCAGATGTGACCCTCTACGGGGCAACTGCGGTCATTCGCCCCTACATGAACCGTTGCCTGGAGGTTATCAGTCATGAAGATGACTACATGGACGCGAAAATCCACTACTCTCACCTCTCGTCGGCTGGACAAGGCCCCCAATTCGCCACTCACTACTTGGGTCTCCAGCACATTGCCTCTTTGCCTGTACCATGGCCGTACCAGTCTGCCCCATTGGTCGTCTACTGTGTCTTTCCTAGCGCTTTGAACTGCAAGTCGCCTAAGCTTCGCGCTCTGAGTTGGTTCCATGGCAGTCTGGTCCCCATGCTCGAGACCTTGCGCAGTCTCGTTCATGCTACCCATAACTCCAGCTCGGTGGAGTGGCCCCAGGACACTAGCCTGCCATCAACCTACCCACTGGTCCATGACATCCTAGTTGTGAATGCCCGCTACATTCCGAACATGGAAAGTAAAGTCTCGCACATCTTCAATGAGCTTCCTTCTGAGCCAGGTTCAATTGTTTAGGTTTCACGACCTCCACTCTGCACAACATCAAATGGAGCCACATGTTTCCAGCCTTGCCTATCCTCCTGGGTGCCAAGCAGCTCTACAACACTCTTCAAGACACATTGACTGCTAGGTGGCCCCGTGTATGCCTGCTCTTCTCGCATGCCGGTACAGATCACCTTGGCTCGCCGCTCGCGTGGGTCCCACATACATCCCACCTCAACGAAAGATCGACCATCACATATGCATTTGAGTGAGTCACTCATTGATCACACATACAAAATCCTAACAGCCCTTGGACCCACTTCTTCCAGTGCTGACCAGGCGTACCGTGAGGGCTTCGACCTCACCCTCTTCAGGCGGCACCACCTGGATTATATCATCACCATGCCCTTGCGGTCTCTTTGGCACTTTGACGTCTGGCGAAACACTGAGGGGCTGGACACATTCACTTCCCCTGGCATAGATGCCATGGTACAATCTGCTCGCATTCCAAAGGATCATGCCATTCGCCTCCATGAAATCTTGGTCAGGATGGCCGCCCTTCGAGGGCTTGGAGCTGGCGCATATGAGGGCAAGACCCGTCATGTGGGTGATGCCCTCCCGTATGGGTATGTTCTGTGATCGACTCCATTGCCCAAAGACACCAGATGTATTATAGTGTACAGTAAGTATCACATGTCCTGTACTGCACACCTCCCAATATGACTTCTTGAACCTTGACATATGCGCATTGTATGTTCATTTACTGACACATGAGACATCATCCAAACCAGCTGATAGGAGAACACCGTGCCCAAGCCAAACTGCTCCCACTAACACGGTCACCCACGTTGATGGAGCTCTGTGACCCAGTGGGAAAAGGCGAAGCAGGTCAGCAAAATCCGACGAGTGTGGCAGGAGTTACAAACACACTGACATTGTCCTTGGTAACGCGTGCCATACCTGTGTATGATCCATGAGGTGATTGCAGTGTGGGCCCTGCATGGGGCCTTTCTTGTCGGCCAATACAATGAAGAGTGGAAGTAGACATGCCGTGCACCTCTGTTGCTCACTCAAGTGAGTGCTTGTGGTTGCAAGGTGTTCCATTTCAGCCTCAATAAACCGATACATGTGAGTCATGGCACCCTGTTGAGGTACATACAGTCAGTTTGCAGGCGGTGTTGTGCCCAGTGTATGCATACACGGTTGTTATTGTTGCCAATCCCATTGTTGCCGGTCCCTTGGTTCATTCTTCTTACTGATCAGGAGGGATACGGTGGTGATGAGATGGTTATGGTGGTTGGTGATGGTGGTTTTGCACCAAGGGTGACGTGCAAGGCCACCAACAACCATCTGGTGGCCGCTCAGCGCTCAGAACCAGCAAACATGCTCGTGGTGGGGCCAAGATATGTATCCACTGCCCAAGGATACATGGGGGAGGACATGTTGGTGCAGTCAGATATCTGACAGTGTTTGTTTGCCACAGCATGTCACTGCAAGGGTCATAGTTCGATTCCTCGTCGGTCCGGGTAGCTAGGGCATTTTTTGACATACGACCATTCAGTCGGTTTGGCCATGGTGACATGGTGAGATGAGATTTTGGGAGGCTACAACTTGACACAATTCACGGAGAACGGAGAGTGAGTACCAGCCAGAGACATTCAGAACAGGGCCTTCTAGTTCTCAAGGTAGAGGGAAGGGAGCAGGAAATAGCAATTTGAGGCCAGGGAAGACTCGCACACAAGGGTCAACATCATCAACTGGTCATCGTAGAGTCAAAGACGTGTACCAGGGAAGCAGCGTCCCCGGGTGAGAGCATCAGAGGCGGCAGGTCGGCTGTGTCTGCACGATGGTTACATTGAACGTGACGAATCAACTTGTTCATGCCGTTGTGAAGGTGCTCCCACTGCTGCTGAGGGAGACTCTCATCGGCAGCACAAATCAGGCATGGCTGAGGTTCTGTGTCGATGACTGTGCGATTGACCATGGCACTGTGAGCAAACAGGTGTCAGAGCAGGTGGGCATCTCATGAAGAGATCACAAACACACACCGAGCGTACTCAAGGCGGGCTGCCGCAAGCGCTGCTCCGGACTCCTCAGTGGTTGACTCGACTGGCGTGCAGCTCAAGTCCGGGGCAACACCATCTGGCTCCTTGAGATCTCCCTGGGTGTTGAGGTGTTCCATGACTTTGCGGTATGC
>JABYQS010000157.1:0-87369 GCA_022592435.1 Cerioporus squamosus | reverse complement strand
TGGCATAAGACCTGGTTTGATAGGTGTGTATTGACCTGTTTGATTTGGCATGCTGAACAACCTTTACGTATTTGGGTTATAAATTTGCGCATGCCCGGCCAGATGTATTCCCTTTTCACTAAGTCATATGTCTTTGAATCCCTGGATGTCCCATAACTGTGCATCGTGATATATCTTGACGATATCACGATAGAGTTGTTCGTCTGAGGGACATATACCCTATCTTTTGTTGAACTTACTATGGACTATGGACATTAGTTGCGCATTAGGCGCTATGGGCACAGCCTCTTACGATTAGATCTTAGGCTATGCTTCTTCCTTTCCTTTTAGGGTACGTTGTACGAAACCATGTGGTTACCTGGCTTCTCTTTGTTTCCAGTCCATTCCAGTGCGTTCTGCAACGCTCCGGACCTTTCTAGTTCTTTCTAGATATCTCTGGGCTGTACTAGACATGCCCTTGTGACCTCGTATTTGTCGTATCTTCGTCATCCTTCGTCATCGTCTGAGTCATCCCTACTCGTTCTGACTCAGACAGCATTATGCTCTCCTTTCTGTCGCTTACTCATGCTACTCCAGACACAGTATATAAGGAGGGACTCTTGGGCTTCGTCTCCTCAGTCTTTTGCTCTACTGACTGAGGAGTAAGTACTCGCCTACCTGCTATCTATCTTGCTCTACTGACTGAGGACTCGTGTTGTCCACTCGTCTGCTAGTCGTTGCGACTTGCCTTCACAGGTTCAGACTTCATCAGGTTATGAGCCCTGTGCTCTGACCAGTGCTAGTTGTCACTCTGCGTGCACCCTTTCTTCGATGACTCATGCCCGTGCATTCCTCCACTAACTCCCTAGATCTGACTATGCCCGCCGACACTGCTACCAGAGGGACATTTCTGCGCTCGTGATGCAGCCTGAGTGCTTTTATTAGCTAGTCATTGTATCTACTGTTGTACATCCTTTGGCGCTCTCGAGGCCGTACAGGATTTCAGGCATCCCTCAGCCAGGCCGTGCACTTGCATCCGCCAGCTGTTGTATCCGGGGTGGTTAGCACCTTAGGACCGGAGGACAACCGTTCGGACCCTCCTTACGATACCACTTTTCAGTACGATACGTACCTAGTTCTTTCTGGGCACAGTTGGCAACTTCTACCCTCGGCATTGGCATACTCGGCTTGCTGGTGTTTGAGGTTCACCTGAACAGGTGTCCATCTCTCGTTGCCATCGCACGTGGCTATCTTCAAATCATCGCACTTTCTGAACCTTTCGCATCGACACGGTGGCCTCTACAGACTTCAACTGTAGAAATCTCTTCCACCGATACGACACAACTGACACTCGAGACGTCTGCTGGCTAGAAGACGAACGTCTCTTTCAAGACTGCGACGACCAACCGTGTCCTAACCGGTTCAACGAGGTTGCCAAACCTGACAACTGTGCATACCCTCGTCGTCGCTACATCGAACCTGCTTCTGGCCAAGACTGTCGTCCTCTTACCTCAGGATCAGAAGATCAGTCTGAAGAAGACGATCATCCTCCATCACCACAACTCCCTCCTGCTCAATCTCCTGTTCTACCGGTCGAAGAAGTTCTTCCATCTCCTGAAGTTCTTCCTGTCACTCTCCCATCTCCGTCTCCAGATTCTATTCCTCTCCCTGCACCTTCAGACACTCCCTATCCTACACCGATCCCATCCGCTCCACCAACTCCTGTCGTAACACTTCCTGCACTACCACCTCTTCTCGATAACACACCAGAACCGACTGACTACTCGTATCTCTTTGCAATGTCGGAAGCCGGTCTCGAGAAGACCCTGCCTCAACTCAGAGGTCAGGAAGGATACAAGGAGTGGGCTCGTCAGATGAAGAGTTATCTGATGATGATTGATGCTTGGGATGTCGTCAGTGGGAGTGTTGCACGTCCTACTCCAGCTACTGATGGCAGAAATGCCGAAGAAGTGAAGGCCTGGGGAAAGACGGACAATCGGGCGCAAGGTATCCTCATGTACAAGACTAGTGCTGAGGTGTCCAAGTGCTTCGAAGGGAAGAAGACCGCTAAGGAGATCTGGGACGCCTTGAAGGCTACGTACGAGAAGTCGGACAACGGGTACTCCTTCTCCCGGTTCGAACATCTTCTCAACTACCCTCGGTTTGACGAGAGCAAGTCAATCGTCGACCAGGTGCAGACCTTCATTGGGCTCCTGGATGAGTTAACGGCCAATAGCACGAACACCCTCGCCAACCACATCAAGGTCTTCTGGCTCTTCTCGAAGATGCCTGACTCGTACCGACCGGCGATCTCCACCATCCTACACACTACCAAGGAGTCTGACCTAACCCTCGAGACGGTCAAGCCCAAGCTCAAGCTTGAGGACTCCTTGCGTGGGACGTCGATTGGTCAGGCGCACAAAATCTCGAAGCCGAAGCCGAGACCTAGACCTCCTTGCACCCACTGCGGCAAGGACAACCATGACTCTTCTAACTGCTACAAGAAGTTCCCGGAGAAGAATCCGCGGAACAAGAAGAAGAGCAAGGACTCTGGCAAGGGTGGTAACGAGGCTGGCAAAGGCAATGGGAATTCGAACGGACATAACCATGCGCATACTATCTCTACTATCTCCTCTCTTGTACCTGTAGCGAACATCGCGAACGAGCTCTCCGTTTCTTTCTACAGCGCAGCTGATGCTGCTGAGGGACGCGTCGAGACAATCTGGCTCATGGATTCTGGTGCATCGTCACATGTCACCGGAATCATGTCTGACTTCACCGACTATCGTGAGTACGCGCAACCTAAGTACTTCAGGACTGCTCAGGATGGTCAAGCGGGTCAGATTGCCTGTCTCGGTGAAGGTACAATTGTGGGATACTCCCTGGTGGATGGAGAGCGAGTCAAAGTCACTCTCAATGACGTCTGCTATATCCCTGCAGCGGGCGAGCAGCGACTCTTCTCCACTGGGATGATTGAGCGCAAGGGTTCGTTCATCTATCAAGGTGATGGACTTATGAGCATTTTCGACTCAAGGCCTAAGGGCCGAGTCACTTCCGGCTCGACGGTTGAGATCAAGGGTCGAAAGGTCCTTCAAGGTACCTATATCCCTATGATCAATCTCTATCTCTTCCCTCTCATCGTCGAAGGGAAGAAGAATTCTGGCGATCTTGATGCTGCATCCCGTGTCCTCGACCATGACTTAGTGCATCGTCGATGGGGTCATCCAGGCAAAGAAGCTGTCAAGCGTCTGCCTGATGCGACCACTGGCATGGACGGCATTGGTCCTCCCTCTGACAAACCCTGCGAAGGTTGTGCGAAGGGCAAGATGACTCGTCGTCCCTTCCCTCCTTCTGAGAAGCGTGCTACAGTCGTTCTCGCTCTCGTCCACATGGACATTGCAGGACCTCTTGGCACATCGATCGGTGGCTTCAACTACTTCTGTGTCTTCGTCGATGACTGCTCCGGTCTGGCTGCCGTTTATGCTCTCAAGCGGAAGTCCTGATCAGGAGGAAGCCTTCAGACAGTTCAAGTCTTGGGCTGAGAACCAGACGGAGCACAAGATCAAGAAAGTACGATCCGATCGAGGGGGGAGTACATGTCCGACTCGTTCCAAGCCATGCTTCGTGAATTTGGGATTGAGCACGATAAGACGATGCCAGGAACGTCTCAGCAGAATGGACGAGCTGAACGCTTCATCCGTACGATCTCTGAGAAGGCTCTATGCATGCTCCACTTTGCTGGCCTTTCTCATGGATTCTGGAAGCTCGCTCTTGATGCTGCCGTTCACATCTATAACCGTCAGCCGATGAGACGACTTAAGTGGGAGTGCCCCATCACCATCTGGACCGGCAGCAAGCCGGACGTCTCCTACTTCCGGGTGTTTGGGTGCAAAGCCTACGTACACGTGCAGAAAGACAAACGTCAAGGGAAGCTCGACCAGAAGGCCGTCGAGAGGACGTTTGTGGGCTATGAGCCGGGTTCAAAGGGGTATCGCCTATGGAACCCGACCACCCGTCAAGTCGAAGTATCTCGCGATGTGATCTTCGATGAGACCGTATTTCCTGCACGTGCGGACACCGGCACTCGTCGAGCTACCCCCGACGACAGTCCGTTCCCTGATTACCAGCCACCTGAGGAACCTTCCGACGGTGATGCTGACCTTCCTGTTCCTGATCGTCTCGACGACGATTCAGATGACGCTCCTCCTCCAGTTCCTCCTCCCGTTCCTCCTGCAGACCCTGCTCCAGCTCCTCCACCTGCTCCAGAGCCGCAGCAACCGCAGCAGCCTGAGCAACCACCACCTGCTCCTCATCCGCAAGCTCCTCGTCACCAACGGCGTCGTCATCCACCTGAGGGTGGAAACGCTCCTCCTCGTCGCTCTCCTCGAGAGAACAAGGGGAAGATGCCAGAACGTCACACCAGAGATAACGTCTACGGTGATGAACCTCCCGCTCAAGTAGATGCACGTACGGATAAGGACGGTGATCAGCGTGAAGCAGAAGCAATCCTAGCCTCTCTCTTCTATTCGCGGTATAAGTCTGGCATTCCTGAGCATCATAAGGACGCCATGGCTTCACCAGATCGTGAGCATTGGATTGCGGCTGAACGTTCGGAGTATGAGTCTCTCATGGCGAACAAGACTTGGGTCTTGGTTCCTCGTCCTAAGGACCGATCCGTTGTCTCATGTCGCTGGGTCTATGATCGTAAATCAGACGGTCGCTACAAAGCACGTCTGGTTGCACGAGGCTTTACGCAAGTCTATGGGAAGGACTACCACGAAACCTTCTCTCCTGTCGCTCGATTCGAGTCTATCCGGTATCTCTTGGCGCACGCTGCCCTAGAGGACTGGGAGATCGATGCGATGGACGTTAAGACTGCGTTCCTCAACGGGGACTTGGACGAGGAGGTCTACATGGAACAACCCGAGGGCTGGGTCGTGAAAGGCAAAGAGGACTACGTTTGTCTGCTTAAGAAGGCCATCTACGGTCTTAAGCAAGCCTCTCGCCAATGGAACAAGAAGATTCACGAATCGCTCATCGGACAGGGATTTGTTCGGACATACTCTGATGCCGGAGTCTATGTATATCGCCGACAAGGGGGGGATTCAGACCCAGACCGTGTCACGATCATTGTCCTCTATGTCGACGACCTACTTCTCATGGGTGACAGTCGAGGGCATATCGACAAGGTCAAGAAGGCGCTTGGCAAGCAGTATAAGATGACGGACTTGGGTCCTATTCAGCGATTCCTTGGTCTTCGTATACGTCGAGATCGTCTCTCACGGACACTTGACATCGACCAGGAAGAGTACATCGAGGCCATTCTCGAGAACTATCAGATGGCCAGCTGCAAGCCTGCGCGTACTCCTCTCCCTGCTGGTGCAGTTATCGAAGCTGCTACCACAGAAGCACCGGCGAAGTTGCGTCAGCGTTTCCAGAGCTTGATGGGCAGTCTTCTCTATGCCTGTCTTGGGACGCGACCAGATATCTCGTATGCCATCAACCGTCTGGGCAAGTACAGTGCGAACCCTGCCGACGATCACCTTGATAGACTTCTCTATGTCTTACGGTATCTCCGGGGTACATCGCATTATCGCCTACGATATGACGGTGCATCTAATGCTGGCCTGATCGCGTATTCCGATTCAGACTGGGCAGAAGATCGCGACGATCGGCATTCGCAGACCGCTTTCGTCTTCCTGATGGCAGGAGGTGCCGTGTCTTGGGCATCTCGACGTCAACAGACCGTCTCTCTCTCGTCCACTGAGGCAGAGTACAAGGCGGCTCAGACACTGCTCGTCAGATGATGTGGCTTAGGACGTTTGGCGATGAGTTAGGGGATGACATGGGCTCGGCTACGCCGATGTGCGTCGACAACCATGGTGCTATTCACCTTGCGTTGAACCCAGCCGTCGACCGGCGTTGTAAGCACGTCGAGACGCACTACCACTTCGTACGCGAATATGCCGAGACTCCAAACATGGACATCTATGCTATTCCTAGTGAGGAGAATCTGGCAGATCCGTTGACCAAGAATGCTTCACTGCACGTCATGGAGTACTTCGTGGCAAATTCGGGTCTCGTTACCTCCGCGTCTTGAACGAGTGGGAGTGTTGAACTTACTATGGACTATGGACATTAGTTGCGCATTAGGCGCTATGGGCACAGCCTCTTACGATTAGATCTTAGGCTATGCTTCTTCCTTTCCTTTTAGGGTACGTTGTACGAAACCATGTGGTTACCTGGCTTCTCTTTGTTTCCAGTCCATTCCAGTGCGTTCTGCAACGCTCCGGACCTTTCTAGTTCTTTCTAGATATCTCTGGGCTGTACTAGACATGCCCTTGTGACCTTGTATTTGTCGTATCTTCGTCATCCTTCGTCATCGTCTGAGTCATCCCTACTCGTTCTGACTCAGACAGCATTATGCTCTCTTTTCTGTCGCTTACTCATGCTACTCCAGACACAGTATATAAGGAGGGACTCTTGGGCTTCGTCTCCTCAGTCTTTTGCTCTACTGACTGAGGAGTAAGTACTCGCCTACCTATGCTTACTTATGCTTTACTTACAAGTACTTTGTAGCTCGTGTTGTCCACTCGTCTGCTAGGTACTTGTGTCTATGCTATTAGTCTTTTGCTCTACTGACTGAGGACTCGTGTTGTCCACTCGTCTGCTAGTCGTTGCGACTTGCCTTCACAGGTTCAGACTTCATCACCTGAACATGAGGTAGATAGAGATCATGATAAAGTTGAAAACATTCTGCATCCGGCAGGTGCTGAGGTACTGTACAGTTCTAGACATCATTGTAGCTACTTTCGGATGTACGGAAGACTATACTCAGATAGATCGTACTTAAGGCAGAACAGAGGAGAAAAATCAACATAACGATCGTTCCGATCCAAGTCCCCAGTGTCCTACCGAGTCCATCCCCTCCTCACCCAGCCATGTCGAAGGCTCGCAAGCGCGCAGGGACTGAAACCGCGTCGAAGCCCCCTCCGAAGAAGAAGCAGGCACAAGAGGGATCGTCAACGGCGAACCCCGAGAAGTCGTCGAAGTCGAAGCAAGGTATGTCGTTGTTGTTGAGGCAAAGATGCGGGAGGTCTGATCATTGAGATCGTCAGCAGGACCTGCAAAGAAGACCGCGACGGCAGAGTCCGAAGACACACCTACGCTCGAGGATGACGGCATCGAGCTCATCGAAGAGGTGGCAGCGAAGTCGAAGGGAGGTCGGCAAGGGAAGAAGAACGGCGGAAAGTCGGGCAAGGCAGGGGCGGCGGAGGTCCCGCCGGACGCAAAGCAGCTGCAGGCAGAGCTCGGTGAGTACATCATCTGCCACACACAGTACAGATCACTCACCTTCCGAGTTGGCTCGGTGTAGACGAGCGCATGGGAGACTGGACGGCGCCGGTTTACGCGTTCTACGACCTGAGGCCAAAGATCTTCATCAAAGGGACCCGGGTCGCGCACGTCTTCAAGTGCCTCGCCCCGAAGTGCAAGTTGAAGGACGGGGTGAAGCGCTGGCAAGATACCGGGGATCGGTCGTCCACTTCGGGGCTGAAGCGCCATGCGGAGACATGCTGGGGTGTCAAAGCCGTCAAGGCTGTCCTCGATGCGGAGAACATCCAGGTCGGACGCGATGAGGTCATTGGGGGTATCCTGCGCACGGGGTCAATCACCACGTTCTTCCCCCGGAAGAAAGGGCAAGTCAGTTATTCGCACCGACAGCATACAAAGACGGAAACACGTACTGAGATCGTTCGGTGGGTCTGCGAGAACGTCTGGCCCTTCAAGATTGTTCGTGATCGCGGCTTCATGGTCTTGATGAAGACCGGTCGACCCGGATACTTCTTGCCATCGCCAGCGACTGTCTTGCGAGACGTCAAGACAGTCTTCGCGCGCACACGAGTCCGGATCGCGAGGATGCTGCAGGTAAGCACTCAAGATTAGCTGCTAGATTGGCGCTGAGGATCTGGGGTTAACGTACCTTCAACAGGAGTACGAGGGGGCATTGAGCTTTGCGACGGACACGTGGTCTTCCCCAAACCATTGCGCCTTTGTCGCTGTCACCGTGCACTTCGAGCACCACGGCATGCCGATCTGCCTTCTGCTCGATGTGGTTGAGGTCGTGCGTTCTCACACCGGCGCTGAACTTGCGTCCGCTTTTGCGTCGATCCTGAAGGAATTTGGGGTCGCAGAGAAGGTGAGATATTAGTCTGCCATTCTCCCCGGGTTGCTACTGACACATGCACGTACCACCTGAAGTGCTTGGCTGTCACGTCTGACAACGCGACAAACAACAACGCTATGATGAAGGAGCTCGAGAGGGTCAAGAATCTTGGTGTTGACTTCGATGGACAGAGCGCCCGCATTCGCTGTTTTCTTCATATCCTCAATCTTGTCGCCAAAGGTCTTCTGAGGCCTTTCGATGCGAAGCACGACAAGGAGTCGGCAACATCTGACAAGGACAGCAGGCTCCTCGCCAAACTTGTGGAGGAACTCAGCACCTATGACGAACCCGAGCTGGCTGACAACATCACAGGCGCAGATGGCAAGGACTCGGACTCGGACCCCAACGCTGTCGACGACGATCCGGATGATGAGGCGGACTCGCTGGCCGAGTTGTCCAAGGAGGAGCGCGAGGCTTTCGAGCAGGAGATCATACCTGTCAAACTCGTGCTTGTGAAGGTATGTCTGTGGTCAGTTATCCTGACCGATCTACGCTGACGAAGGTCTGCGATAGATACGTACTGTGGCGTTCAAGATCATTCACTCTACCACGAAATTGCTCCCGCGCTGGAAGGAACTGTGTGTGGAGCTCGGAATGCTGGAGAAGTTGCTGCCCCGAGACGTCCATACGAGGTGGAATTCGACGTTCGATATGCTTGAAGTAGCGTTGAAGTACCGGAAGGTCGTGGATGCGTTCTGCGAGCACAAGCCAAACGGTCTTCGTGAGTACGAGCTGTCGGCGCACGAATGGACACTCTTGAAGCAGCTGCGGAACATATTGAAGGTTCGTGCTGCGCTTGAATCTTACTTACGGTGGCTTGACTGAACTTAAATCTTAAACCTTCGTCTGCCTCTGCTCAACGCGCCCAACGCGCTCACCTAACCTCGCTGCCATGCTCCCTCTGCACTACCACATCCCTGTCGCGTCCCCGTCACTCTCGTCGACTACGTCTTCAAACATGTGACCAAGTTCTTCTCTCACGGCACACCCAACCTCACAAAGGTCATCCCGGCCATGGATTATGTCGACAAGGTACTGACGACATGCCAAGTCGATGACAAGGAGAAGGAGTACGATCATGCGATCCGCGTCGCTTGCGGTCTCGCCAAGAAGATCCTCAACAAATATTATGCATTCACAGACATGTCACCCGCGTACCGTATCGCTATTCGTGAGTGTCTTTGCGTAGATGTGATCACGCTGTAGCTGGAACTGAAAATTATGGCAGTTCTTCACCCAGCACTCAAGACCGCATACTTCAAGCAGATGCGATGGCCTGAGGTGTGGCAGCGAGTTGCTCGCGATCTTCTTGTCAACACGTTCAAGGAGAAGTACGCCGGCCGCTTCGATGACAGCTATGACAATCATCAGACACCTCCACCCCCATCGCGCTCGCCCTCTCGGACTTACAGCAGCGCAAAGAGCGCAGACGGCCAGGAGAGCGACGACGACATCGAGATGGAGGAGGAGGGTAACCAGGAGCAGCAGCGGGACAGCGAGGAGGAGGAGGAGGAGGAGGAGGAGGAGGAGGAAGGGGACACGGGCGTGGGCGGACGTAGTCTCGGCGACTCAAAGGGAAGTACATCGGGGTCAGAGAGCGACGTAAGTCCCAAGCCGTCCTCTCCCAACTACGTCCCCAAACTAACTATCCTTTCATCTGTCTAGAACGAACCAAACACCTTCGATAGCCTCGAGCCACTTGGTCCAGGTCACGGATGCGCTCTTGGTGACGAGGTCGAGCAATATCTCGCGCTCCCTCCAGAACATGCTCCCGATCCCCTCGAGTGGTGGATTGCGCAGAAGAAACTGTATCCGAACCTCTCCCGGATGGCTTTGGACTACCTGTCCATCCCAGGTACGTCCGTCCAGTGCTGTTCTACTGTTCTCTCGCGTTACTGACGTACTTTGTTTGGTAGCATCATCGGTCGATGTTGAGAGGATATTCAGCTGAGGACGTCTACTCCTCTCGCATGTGCGCAATCGCATGAGCGCGCAGACGATGCGAGCTGTGCTATGCGTAGGGAGCTGGAGCCTTGCGGGTTCGTTGAAGTCGAAGATGCACGGAAGGTCGCAGAGCTCCCGGAGATCGACAACGATGATGCTGACGACTACGAGATGGATGTGGGCTGGGACAGGATCCATCGTAGTTCTGCTGATTATCAGTAGAGCTTGTTTGTCCATGGTTTGTCTGAGTACTAGTCTTATGTCGCAATGTTGTCGCGCTGCCTATCGCTTTCTCGAGTGAGACCTTGTCGTCTAGCATGTTCTTAGCCATGGCCAATCCTGGCAATCCACTAAGCCACATCTGGATCACAACTTCCGCCGTCCGACCCAGCCTCTGAGATTGAATCTTCACAGATACCATCGATAATCTGGGACGACTGGCCCACATAAGGACAGCTCGGACGCACAGTACTATTGCGATTTCTCCCTTCACCGTCGCTGTCGTCACTCTACATGGAGAACATCCCACCGCCGACAGTAATGCCCCCTCTGGATCCTCGTATTCACGACATTCAAGCAGGGGGTGGAACAGTTGACATCTGGACTGGACACCCGTTCCCCCACGTCGATGTACCGCCGCAGACCATTTACCTTCGATTGGCACGCATCCCCTACTGCGTACCCTACAGAGAGCCGGAGCAGATCGCAATTCGAGTCCTAGGGCGCCGTCGAGAGATCATAGTACGTATGCTAACAGTTCACCCTCGGAACCAGTGATGTGAGATGCTGATATATTATAGCTACACGTCCCCCTCGACCTGGAGTACGTGCGCGATGCACATATGGAGGTCCTGTCCACACTCCGCGGCCTCGTTGGCTCCTCCCTCTTTAATCACATCACCTCCTACCAATTTCGTATCATCTTCGCAATCGCACGCACCTTGTACTACTTTGCTGGCGGCGCAAATGCTCCGTGGGATGCAACATTCCTTCGACGCTGGAACGAGTTCCGAAGGCTCGCATTCTGCGCAGCCCGGAGGAGCTATCTACAGCCAGCGTCCAACGAGAGGCTCTTGATGCGGTTTGTCCGATGGGCAGACTCTTGGCTCGCAGTAAGTCTGGTTACTACTACTGGGCTCGTCTGACTCTCTTATGGCCCTCTGACTCGGACTGACTCGAAGTATCTTGCACAGGATGTCCTGCCCCCGTTGTCTGTCGCTCACGACCATCCGGAGGAGACAGCCGGGGCTGAAGACGAACTGGAGGGGCCCGAAGAAGCTCTCAATGGCGGAGCTGGTGGCGACGACTTGGACCTGGTAGCTGAGGTGATCGAAGGGTTAGCAGGTGTGTAGTATAGACATCAGTACTAAGTAGTACAGTAGTACAAGTCTCCGAAGCTCTATGCAAACACATTCATCCTGCCAAAGCCCGCAGGATTCCCGAACCCGCAGAGCCCGTACACCCGGCGCTATTGACCCGCACCCGCCAAGACCTGTGGGTTCGCGGGTTGGGTTTCTGCGCGGGTGCGGGTGCAGGTTCGGTCCGAGACACCCACGGGAACACCCGTGGCACACCCCTAGAGATCATCTCTTGTTGCCATCACACATGGCTATCTTCAAATCATTGCGCTTCCTGAACCTTTCGCATTGACACGGTGGATTCTGACTCAGACGTCTACAACTGCAGTCATCTCTACCACCGGTATCACACCAGACAACAATGTGACCTCTTCTGGTCCGAAGAAGATCGGGAGTACTTCCACTGCGATCGACAACCTTGTCCAAATCGCTTTGTAGAAGTTGTCAAACCAGACAATGCTCCTAAACATCGTCTTCTGGTTGAACCAGTTGAAGGACAGCACTGTAGACCTATCACTCCAGTCTCAGTCGACTCGTCTGAAGAAGACAGTCATCCTCCATCACCACAACTCCCTCCTGCTCAATCTCCTATTCTACCGGTCGAAGAAGTTCTTCCATCTCCTGAAGTTCTTCCTGTCACTCTCCCATCTCCGTCTCCAGATTCTATTCCTCTCCCTGCACCTTCAGACACTCCCTATCCTACACTGATCCCATCCGCTCTACCAACTCCTGACATAACACTTCCTGCACTACCACCTCTTCCCGATAACACACCAGAACCGACTGACTACCCGTATCTCTTTGCGATGTCGGAAGCCGGTCTCGAGAAGACCCTGCCTCAACTCAGAGGTCAGGAAGGATACAAGGAGTGGGCTCGTCAGATGAAGAGTTATCTGATGATGATTGATGCTTGGGATGTCGTCAGTGGGAGTATTGCACGTCCTACTCCAGCTTCTGATGGCAGAAATGCCAATGAAGTGAAGGCCTGGGGAAAGACGGACAATCGGGCGCAAGGTATCCTCATGTACAAGACTAGTGCTGAGGTGTCCAAGTGCTTCAAAGGGAAGACGACCGCTAAGAAGATCTGGGACGCCTTGAAGGCTACGTACGAGAAGTCGGACAACGGGTACTCCTTCTCCCGGTTCGAACATCTTCTCAACTACCCTCGGTTCGACGAGAGCAAGTCAATCGTCGACCAGGTGCAGACCTTCATTGGGCTCCTGGATGAGTTAACGGCCAATAGCACGAACACCCTCGCCAACCACATCAAGGTCTTCTGGCTCTTCTCGAAGATGCCTGACTCGTACCGACCGGCGATCTCCACCATCCTACACACTACCAAGGAGTCTGACCTAACTCTCGAGACGGTCAAGCCCAAGCTCAAGCTTGAGGACTCCTTGCGTGGGACGTCGATTGGTCAGGCGCACAAGATCTCGAAGCCAAAGCCGAGACCTAGACCTCCTTGCACCCACTGCGGCAAGGACAACCATGACTCTTCTAACTGCTACAAGAAGTTCCCAGAGAAGAATCCGCAGAACAAGAAGAAGGGCAAGGACTCTGGCAAGGGTGGTAACGAGGCTGGCAAAGGCAATGGGAATTCGAACGGACATAACCACGCACATACTATCTCTACTATCTCCTCTCTTGTACCTGTAGCGAACATCGCGAACGAGCTCTCCGTTTCTTTCTACAGCGCAGCTGATGCTGCTGAGGGACGCGTCGAGACAATCTGGCTCATGGATTCTGGTGCATCGTCACATGTCACCGGAATCATGTCTGACTTCACCGACTATCGTGAGTACGCGCAACCTAAGTACTTCAGGACTGCTCAGGATGGTCAAGCGGGTCAGATTGCCTGTCTCGGTGAAGGTACAATTGTGGGATACTCCCTGGTGGATGGAGAGCGAGTCAAAGTCACTCTCAATGACGTCTGCTATATCCCTGCAGCGGGCGAGCAGCGACTCTTCTCCACTGGGATGATTGAGCGCAAGGGTTCGTTCATCTACCAAGGTGATGGACTTATGAGCATCTTCGACTCAAGGCCTAAGGGCCGAGTCACTTCCGGCTCGACGGTTGAGATCAAGGGTTGAAAGGTCCTTCAAGGTACCTATATCCCTATGATCAATCTCTATCTCTTCCCTCTCATTGTCGAAGGGAAGAAGAATTCTGGCAATCTCGATGCTGCATCCGGTGTCCTTGACCATGACTTAGTGCATCGTCGATGGGGTCATCCAGGCAAAGAAGCTGTCAAGCGTCTGCCTGATGTGACCACTGGCATGGACAGCATTGGTCCTCCCTCTGACAAACCCTGCGAAGGTTGTGCGAAGGGCAAGATGACTCGTCGTCCTTTCCCTCCTTCTGAGAAGCGTGCTGCAGTCGTTCTCGCTCTCGTCCACATGGACATTGCAGGACCTCTAGGCACATTGATTGGTGGCTTCAACTACTTCTGTGTCTTCGTCGATGACTGCTCCAGTCTGGCTGCTGTTTATGCTCTCAAGCAGAAGTCTGATCAGGAGGAAGCCTTCAGACAGTTCAAGTCTTGGGCTGAGAACTAGACGGAGCACAAGATCAATCAAGTACGATCCGATCGAGGGGGGGAGTACATGTCTGACTCGTTCCAAGCCATGCTTCATGAATTTGGGATTGAGCACGATAAGACGATGCCAGGAACGTCTCAGCAGAATGGACAAGCTGAACACTTCATCCGTACGATCTCTGAGAAGGCTCTATGCATGCTCCACTTTGCTGGCCTTTCTCATGGATTCTGGAAGCTCGCTCTTGATGCTGCCGTCCACATCTATAACCGTCAGCCGATGAGACGACTTAAGTGGGAGTGCCCCATCACCATCTGGACCGGCAGCAAGCCGGAAGTCTTCTACTTCTGGGTGTTTGGGTGCAAAGCCTACGTACACGTGCAGAAAGACAAACATCAAGGGAAGCTCGACCAGAAGGCCGTCGAGAGGACGTTTGTGGGCTATGAGCCGGATTTAAAGGGGTATCGCCTATGGAACCCGACCACCCGTCAAGTTGAAGTATCTCGCAATGTGATCTTCGATGAGACCGTATTTCCTGCACGTGCAGACACCGGCACTTGTCGAGCTACCCCCGACGACAGTCTGTTCCCTGATTACCAGCCACCTGAGGAACCTTCCAACGGTGATGCTGACCTTCCTGTTCCTGATCGTCTCAACGACGATTCAGATGACGCTCCTCCTCCCGTTCCTCCTGCAGACCCTGCTCCAGCTCCTCCACCTGCTCCAGAGCCGCAGCAACCGCAGCAGCCTGAGCAACCACCACCTGCTCCTCATCCGCAAGCTCCTCGTCACCAATGGCGTCGTCATCCACCTGAGGGTGGAAACGCTCCTCCTCGTTGCTCTCCTCGAGAGTAGGGTGTGCCACGGGTGTTCCCGCGGGGGTCTCGGACCGAACCCGCACCCACGCCCATGCAGAAACCCGACCCGTGAACCCGCAGGTTCCCACGGGTACAGGGCTAAGCGCCGGGGCTTACGGGTACCGCGGGTACGGGTATCCCGCGGGTTTTCTGTCAGGTTCCCTCTACTCCCTCACTCTCATACACCTTCTGCTTCCTTCACCACTCCTTCTGGGCTGTCTGGACTCTCTTCTGATACTCTCTATGTCTTTTGGTGGCTAGCTGATCTAAAAACTCCGAGTTCTCTTTGTTCTACTAGTCATCTGCAAGCTCAATCATATCTCAGCAAGTTCTCTATGGATTTCGAGGAGTTTAGGCTTGGAAAGTAGTGGAATGAAAGGAGAAGATAGTAGGGGATCAGGAGAATGAGATGAATCGCTCTGGTAAATGTGCTGCTTCTCTCTTTTCCTCCCTATTCCCATCCCCAAAAGCGGCCAAGGATCCCGTTCTCCTACCCCCACTTCTTGTCCGTTCGGGGCGTGCAAGGGCTTGATCGATTGCCCCGTGCTCACCGGTTCGAACGCGCCATTTGCGGTCATAGTACGTCTACTATTGCGGTCGGCATGGCCGATTCACTGTGCAGCCACTGGCTGCACAGTAAATCGGCCATATCTTTGTAATTTGATGGTGTAACTGTCCACATCTTGGACGGTGCATTTGTCAGCCATTAAAGAACGACTGGTCCAAATTGTTTGTGATCATACTGACTTGTTCATCTTCTAGAGTGGATACCAAGTGCAATTTAAGCGCAATATCGACCGCTCTGTGGCGCTGTCTGTTGAACTTACTATGGACATTAGTTGCGCATTAGGCGCTATGGGCACAGCCTCTTACGATTAGATCTTAGGCTATGCTTCTTCCTTTCCTTTTAGGGTACGTTGTACGAAACCATGTGGTTACCTGGCTTCTCTTTGTTTCCAGTCCATTCCAGTGCGTTTTGCAACGCCCCGGACCTTTCTAGTTCTTTCTAGATATCTCTGGGCTGTACTAGACATGCCCTTGTGACCTTGTATTTGTCGTATCTTCGTCATCCTTCGTCATCGTCTGAGTCATCCCTACTCGTTCTGACTCAGACAGCATTATGCTCTCCTTTCTGTCGCTTACTCATGCTACTCCAGACACAGTATATAAGGAGGGACTCTTGGGCTTCGTCTCCTCAGTCTTTTGCTCTACTGACTGAGGACTTGTGTTGTCCACTCGTCTGCTAGGTACTTGTGTCTATGCTATCAGTCTTTTGCTCTACTGACTGAGGACTCGTGTTGTCCACTCGTCTGCTAGGTACTTGTGTCTATGCTATCAGTCTTTTGCTCTACTGACTGAGGACTCGTGTTGTCCACTCGTCTGCTAGTCGTTGCGACTTGCCTTCACAGGTTCAGACTTCATCACTGTCTGCAGCGGACGGCTCCGGCTGCGTTTTATATCGCTAGAAAGCCACGATTCGTGGCTTTCTGACGGTATAAAACGCATCGTTAGACGTTCCGATTTGACCGTCGTACACGCATGTCTTTTGGGTGTCACAACCTGTGCGGGTCACGGGTTTCACGCGGGTTCAGTACATCGTGACCCGAACCCGTACCCACGCGTGACATCTGCGGAAACCCGTGCGGGTTCGTGACACCCGTGATACAGCCTACTCGAGAGAACAAGGGGAAAATGCCAGAGCATCACACCAGAGATAACGTCTATGGTGATGAACCTCCCGCTCAAGTAGATGCATGTATGGATAATAACAGTGATCAGCGTGAAGCAGAAGCAATCCTAGCCTCTCTCTTCTATTCGCGGTATAAGTCTGGCATTCCTGAGCATCATAAGGACGCCATGGCTTCACCAGATCGTGAGCATTGGATTGCGGCTGAACATTCGGAGTATGAGTCTCTCATGGCGAACAAGACTTGGGTCTTGGTTCCTCGTCCTAAGGACCGATCTGTTGTCTCATGTCGCTGGGTCTATGATCGTAAATCAGACGGTCGCTACAAAGCACGTCTGGTTGCACAAGGCTTTACGCAAGTCTATGGGAAGGACTACCACGAAACCTTCTCTCCTGTCGCTCGATTCGAGTCTATTCAGTATCTCCTTGCGCACGCTGCCCTAGAGGACTGGGAGATCGATGCAATGGATGTTAAGACTGCGTTCCTCAATGGGGACTTGGACGAGGAGGTCTACATGGAACAACCCAAGGGCTGGGTCGTGAAAGGCAAAGAGGACTATGTTTGTCTGCTTAAGAAGGCCATCTATGGTCTCAAGCAAGCCTCTCGCCAATGGAACAAGAAGATTCATGAATCGCTCATCGGACAGGGATTTGTTCGGACATACTCTGATGCCGGAGTCTATGTATATTGCCGACAAGGGGGGGATTCAGACCCAGACCGTGTCACGATCATTGTCCTCTATGTCGACGACCTACTTCTCATGGGTGACAGTCGAGGGCATATCGACAAGGTCAAGAAGGCGCTTGGCAAGCAGTATAAGATGACGGACTTGGGTCCTATTCAGCGATTCCTTGGTCTTCGTATACGTCGAGATCGTCTCTCACGGACACTTGACATCGACCAGAAGAGTACATCGAGGCCATTCTCGAGAACTATCAGATGGCCAACTGCAAGCCTGCGTGTACTCCTCTCCCTGCTGGTGCAGTTATCGAAGCTGCTACCACAGAAGCACCGGCGAAGTTGCGTCAACGTTTCCAGAGCTTGATGGGCAGTCTTCTCTATGCCTGTCTTGGGACGCGACCAGATATCTCGTATGCCATCAACCGTCTGGGCAAGTACAGTGCGAACCCTGCCGACAATCACCTTGATAGACTTCTCTATGTCTTATGGTATCTCCGGGGTACATCGCATTATCGCCTACGATATGACGGTGCATCTAATGCCGGCCTGATCGCATATTCCGATTCAGACTGGGCAGAAGAACGCGACGATCGGCATTCGCAGACCGCTTTCGTCTTCCTGATGGCAGGAGGTGCCGTGTCTTGGGCATCTCGACGTCAACAGACCGTCTCTCTCTCGTCCACTGAGGCAGAGTACAAGGCGGCTTCAGACACTGCTCGTCAGATGATGTGGCTTAGGACGTTTGGCGATGAGTTAGGGGATGACATGGGCTCGGCTACGCCGATGTGCGTCGACAACCATGGTGCTATTCACCTTGCGTTGAACCCAGCCGTCGACCGGCGTTGTAAGCACGTCGAGACGCACTACCACTTCGTACGCGAATATGCCGAGACTCCAAACATGGACATCTATGCTATTCCTAGTGAGGAGAATCTGGCAGATCCGTTGACCAAGAATGCTTCACTGCACGTCATGGAGTACTTCGTGGCAAATTTGGGTCTCGTTACCTCCGCGTCTTGAACGAGTGGGAGTGTTGAACTTACTATGGACTATGGACATCAGTTGCGCATTAGGCGCTATGGGCACAGCCTCTTACGATTAGATCTTAGGCTATGCGTCTTCCTTTCCTTTTAGGGTACGTTGTACGAAACCATGTGGTTACCTGGCTTCTCTTTGTTTCCAGTCCATTCCAGTGCGTTCTGCAACGCTCCGGACCTTTCTAGTTCTTTCTAGATATCTCTGGGCTGTACTAGACATGCCCTTGTGACCTCGTATTTGTCGTATCTTCGTCATCCTTCGTCATTGTCTGAGTTATCCCTACTCGTTCTGACTCAGACAGTATTATGCTCTCCTTTCTGTCGCTTACTCATGCTACTCCAGACACAGTATATAAGGAGGGACTCTTGGGCTTTGTCTCCTCAGTCTTTTGCTCTACTGACTGAGGAGTAAGTACTCGCCTACCTATGCTTACTTATGCTTTACTTACAAGTACTTTGTAGCTCGTGTTGTCCACTCGTCTGCTAGGTACTTGTGTCTATGCTATCAGTCTTTTGCTCTACTGACTGAGGACTCGTGTTGCTCACTCGTCTGCTAGTTGTTGCGACTTGCCTTCACAGGTTCAGACTTCATCATGCCAGGGCTGCGGTAGAAGTCGGGTTGAAGTTCAGCGGCGCATTCAACTCGTCAAGCATGCCTCCAAATGCCATGTTGCCCAGGGCAGCGCTTCCTGTAGGTGGAAATGTCGCTGTGCCGAACTGTCCACCACCGAACTGCCCACCGCCGAACTGCCCGCCGCCGAACTGCCCGCCGCCGAACTGCCCGCCACCGTACTGCCCGCCGCCGAACTGCCCGACACCGAACTGCCCAACGCCGAACTGCCCAAACTGGGCACCGCCAAACGCGGACCCGACGCCATTCATCGCAGGCCCAAGGCCGGCGTACATGTCGCCAGAGAACATGAGGGCGGGGTTGAACAGATCGGTGGACATGCTCTGCAAGCTTGGAATGTCCATTGTCGAGGAGTCTAGCTCCATGGCAACGTGGGAGGACGAGGCAGCGTTTGAGGAGGAAGAAGGCCCGGAAACGCTAGTCTGGACGGCCAAGGGTGTGGCGACAGCGGTCTGACGAACGGCCGTGGGGGGCAGATCGGAGAGGCTGGTGGCCTGGAACGTGTTCGTGATCGCGGTGAGTCGGCAGGAAGGAGCATCGGTGCTCGTTTTGGTTGAGGATGATCCCGTATCGGTCTCCATGTCCTCAGAGAAGGTTCGAAGCGCCCTGCTGTCACGGACTTCGCGCGCTGATTTGCCAAGCAGATCAGTCACAAGATATGGACGTGGTTAAAGGAGGAACTCACGGAAGACGCCCTTGGCAAAATGGATCATGGGCTTGATGATCTTTTCACGGAAGTCGGGCATCGCCTGAGGAAGGGTATGGCCGATCTGGTTCTGACCGAAGTGGACGCTACACGTGTGTGAGCAACACTGGTCATCTAACCAAAGTCAGCAGGGACTCACGCATAGCTGCGAATCTGTCTGCCCTCTTCCGGGCACGGACCTGCGCCGACCAGGGTGAAGACCCATCCATGCGCCTTCACAGCAGGCTTGAGGAGGTCCTGAAACATGCCCGGGCCCGCCTGGATAGCACTGTAGAACGTTAGACAGACTGCGGACGTATATGACAAGGGCGCAACTCACGCTTGGTACTCCTCTGGAGTTGGCTCTCGCTCGGTGTCGTTGGCAGAGGCAGCGGCGATGAGCGACTGCTTCTCCTCGGTGACATGCGTGGCTACCTGTGCCTTGACATCCTCGGAAGCTGACCTGAATGCGGTGTCAATGTGCGCATGCAAGATGGCCATCGTCTCCCCACGGGTGAGCTTCCGTCCCAGCTCACCCGCAGCGTCCTTGAGTTGCTCCTGCACAGCGGTCTTCTGCTCGTCATCGTAAAAAAGACGGCAGTACACCTCCCGCACCTGAGGGGCCCGCTTGCGGCCGCCTTTCCGGAGTTGGGCAGCGACAGCGTATGGGGAGGCACACGCCTGGCGCGTGGGGTTGCAATGGTTGTGGAACCAGTTGGCTAGTTGCTGGTCGTGGTCGTTAGCAGACTTCTCGATGTATCACGGGAGATCATAAGACTCACCTTGCACCTGGCCTTGATCGCTTCGGCTAGGCCAGCCTCTTCCTCAGGAGTCAGATGTTCGTGGTCGCCGTAGAGCTTCTTGCGTTCAGAGAAGTTGACAAACCAATCGTGGCTGACCCCGTTGAACCAAGGAGCGTAACGTCCGTGTTTGGACGCGTCCGTGCTCTCTAGGTTGCGCATGGTCATCCAGTCCCATTCCTCTGCTGTAGCCCAGCTAGCCGGTGCCATCTGGGACGATGTTAGTCAAACAATGACGTGTAAAAACGCGTCGAACGCACCTCAATGTACGCGACAAGGTCAAAGTAAGGAGTGAAGGAGTGTTTGCAGAGACGCGCACATGCGCATGCCTTTTATGGTGGCCCCGAAAACGGGTTTGCTGCTGCTTGTTCGCATTCCCAGGCACAATGCAAATCCCTTTTGGTGGTCTGGGGCCTTGAGGCCATGCGGTGATGGCTATAAGTGACGGATGGCGAGGGTCGTCAGGTCCCTACCCGCCTCTCCTTGCTCCCCTTCCCCCACCATGACCGACGATACTCACAAGCCCGGGCACTCGGTGTCCACCGAGTCCCCGAGCTTGACTGTGTCCGAGTGGGTTGTTAAGCTCCTTGAGCTAGCTAGAGTCTGGGATAGCAAGTGTGCGTCGACAACGTATGGGAGCATCTGCTCACATTTTGACCCCAGCCTTCCATCCCGGGGTGCCTATGCACGAGGCGTGCGAGCAATGTATGCATCGGATGCTTGCCGGTGAGTATCCTCGCTGTCTTCGTGAGCCGAGAGAATGAGGGACTGACGATGAACTTAGGGCAGACGCACGTCCACTTGGAGGTCGCGGGAGACACCGACGGCGCTAGTTCCGACGAGCGTTCACTTGGGAAAACATGTCGCCAGACTCCACGTTCCTTGCCGCCCATCTGCCTCCCGTCATCCGCGCCTCTTCCTCTGACGCCTCCACTTCCTCCGCACCCCTCTCTCGCGCAGTGTCTTGCCAGGTCCCAGAGGCGGGCACTGCATCGATGGTATGCCCTGTTCATGGTGCTGTCTCCTATCGTGCAAACACGTACTTGTGTGCCAACTGCCGCGAGCACGATGGGCACGCTATGCGCCACGCACCCCTCAATGCTGAGGCCGGGCCGTCCACCATGGAGTCAATCGTCAACTCTCTTGACGACTTCAGTATTGACGACTCGGAGATGACTCTCGACGACACCGATTCTCTGTATGCTACGCCCGCAGATGACCCCGAGACGCCCAACGGCCAGGCTCCCGCTGACGTCGCAGTCCTGCGGACGCTGTCCAGCAGCTTCCTCCTGCCGTCGCTGTCCAGCAGCCTCCTCCTGCCGTCCCCATTCAGCAGCTTCCTCCCGCCGTCGCCGTCCAGCAGCCTCCTCCCGCCGTCGCCCCTCAGCCGGCTGTCGGGCCCGCGTACACACCATTCTTCGCTCCCGCCAGCAATGCGCCGTCGTGGTATGTAGTCACATGCGGCAAGACAGTTGGTGTCTTCGATGATAGGTACAAATCATCCTCTATCATGTCCTCCACATCGCTGACAATACACCAGCGCCGTCATGGTCCATTCGGTGTCCCGCATCAGTGGTGGCGCAGGGCGTGGCGGCTTCGCTACTCGCGATGCTGCCATCGCAGCGTTCCAGAACACTGAGGCCGCAGGCGTTGTGAAGCAGGTGCGTATCTGACGGGCTAGCCTCATGCGCATAGTAGATGCCGCTTTCGCGGCCTTCTTGGTACTTCCTCGGTGACGATCTTCTTACATCTCTGCTTCTCTTATATATGCGTCTCTGATTCCTTCTGTTGCTTGCTCTCTCCTGCTCGTCGCATTCTTGAACTCCTACATAAATCATATATCAGACTCTTGCTCCATGCCTGTGACTGCTTCTTCTGCTGTCCATTCTTGATGCTCGTTCCGGCTCATAACACGCATAAACCACACATTGCCTGCGCTCAGTTCTCCTCCTCTCACCCCATACATATCAAAACCCTCACATTGTATCTCGATCTGGCATCGTTGGCGTTCTCGACTCACATACGCGTCTGAGTTTGAAGTGGTCGTAGCACATAGTATTCCCCACGCTCTTTACTCCACACGCTCCCTAATACACCGTGTTGCCCAGTGTGGGCCTATATATAACCCTGTGTGCACCGCCTATTGTGCAACTCGTGCCTCCTGCACCTGGTTGGTGCGCGCTATGGGCCGTCAGACGTTGTATCACACCGCCAAGGAGAGACGCCTTGCGAAGCTTGAACAGGCCCGATGTTACCGCGCGTCTTCGAAGTATGTCCCGCATAATGATTCAGCCCAGTATGTGGCACGAATTGACTGTCTGACACGCACAGAGGCAAAGCCACAAAGGCAAATGCCAACCATCGACAGTATGAGCACAGGAAACAGGCCGAGGATGCGCGCCTCTCAGTTGGGATTCGTCTCCCAGACATAGCACTCTCAATCCCTGGAGTCCTCCTCGAAGGCGGAGCCCGGGTCTTGCGACCCTCTTGGTCTGTCTATCTATCCCCCACCCAGCCATCGACACCCCCTTGGATGGGTCCATGGATGCCGCCATACCGCTACATGCCCGTGCCCACCCGTGACCTCGCGGCCCTACCCGCCAGTGACAACTTGTGGAATTCCGTGGCTGCATGCCTCGGAACATATCAAAACACCGAGATCATCGAAGCCGCGGGCGAACGCTATGATTGATGGGTCATGGAGACCGAAGGCACTATTGCTGCGGAGGTCAGAGAGGAGCTTGGGGCGAGGATAGCGTCCTGGAGGATGCTACAGCACTTGGAGGAGCGTGCACAGAGCCCTGATCAGTGCAAGCAGGTTGCTTTGGACTGGGGGGCGAAGATCGTATGCCTGCTGCTGGCGGAGTGGGAATGCCGTATGCAGGATGGAGTGCGGGGCTATGAAGCAGCACGCACCCTCGGCCGTCTTCCTTGGCAGGCAATGGGGAAAGCGTCGAGGCATTTGTTCGATGCAGAGATGTAATCACTCGCATGCATGTCTACTATGGCACTATGTATGTCGCTATGGGCCGCACCATAGACACCATGGTGGTTCCCGCATGCCGCGTTGCAATGTACATACCGGAACGTGTGCTCATAGCCTGAGTAAGGCGTGTTGCAATGTACGCACCAATGTATACTCATAGTTTGAAATAGCCTGAAGGCCGGGACACGCTGATGCACCATGTCGTCTCTACATCTTGCGCTAGGGTGCTGGCATGGTGTGTGAGCGGATGTCCAGAAGTCACTCGAAGTCCGTCCAGAAACGGAGCAGTTCAATAGCACCTTGTAGGCATCGCGGACACTGCGGTCTAGTATTCCCACTCGCACAATGTCGCAAACATGGGACAAATGCACAGTTATGATGCTCACTCTCTCGCGAGCAACACACGATGTTTACGACACTGTTTAAAGGAGAGCAGAGGCTGGTATCTGTATTCTGTTCTTGTATGACATTGTCAGTCGCACCGTTATGCGGTTGCTGTTTGGACGGCAGATCCCGATGGCACTGAGCGCGTGTATCCCTTTCGGGCACCTTCGTCTCCAACCCACCATGCATTGATCCCCACGCTGACGGATAGGCTGTATCACGGGTGTCACGAACCCGCACGGGTTTCCGCGGGTGTCACGCGCGGGTACGGGTTCGGGTCACGATGTACTGAACCCGCGGAAACCTGTGACCCGTGGACGGGTTGTGACACCCGCATGATACCGCTCTACAGCGGCCAAATTGTACACCTGATCATCACGATATATCAGTTCATCAAACTGGACATACCCGGGGGTACGGCAAGTCTAGATGACTTGGACCCCCCCAAACCCTCCGCTGCCAATACCGCTGCCAATAATCCCTCCGTTTTCCCGAGGTAGTAGTCCCTCCGCCCCTCCCCAATATGGGGGCGCGTGGGCGGGTGAGTCGGTGCCCGGCAAGCTCCGGGGTGTGTTCCCGCGCCATCGGGAGGCGCTTCCCGCCTGCCAAGCGCCTGCCCCTCCTTGCCGCCGCCATCAACACCCTCTCCCTGCCGTCCTCGACGTTGAGCACGACGTCCGCGCATCCCCGCCCTTCCAGTGGGCTGTTCTCCGTCGTTCTTTCAACGTTTGTACATAGTTTAGGCTGTTCTATTCGATTACAAGGTTTGCTAACTCATCGTCCACCAGTACCGCCCTCCCGCCGCCCACTGCGTCCCGCCGCCGCCCGCCCTTGTCCCGCCATCCCGCCGTTGTCCCGGCGGCCTCACGGCTGGACGCGTTCCATCAGGCGCAGCGCCTTGCGGTTAGTTACGCGTAGCCGTTGCCATCTACCCTAGCCGACATCGAGTGCTGACGCTGAGCTCCCGCCGTGTCGTCCCCGCCGCTCCTACCGCCGCCCCCGCCGTCGTGCTACAACACGGTAAGCTGTCAAGCTGTCATGAAGTTTCTATCTGCCCACTAACTGACAGTGCACTGGCCGAGGAGACGTAGTCTCGCGGCGCGCGCTCTGCAGGGCTTGGCTCTGATGGCACGAGTCACTCTGCCATCAGCAGTGCCTCTCCTCGGCTATGGGACATTCCCACCGCTGCCAAGCCTCAAGGTCTCTGGATGCCCTCGCACACCCGCTCTCTCCCGCCGGTGTTGAGGCGCAATGCGCCGCTCGATGGCGACGGTCACACTGTCGAAGGCAGGCAGGACCGGTGTCTTCAGCTGAGGGTACTGTGGTAGGAGGACTCCGGGAAGCGGCGTGGTGGGGCTGACCAGTGACTTTGGAGTTCGGATAGCAACACGAGCGTCAGGTACAACTCAAGCCGCAGGCTACATCATGCATTGCAGCGTAGAATTTTACTGAGTGTACTTATAAGTAGTCTCTCACAAAGCACAATATGTAGCGACATATGTATTCACTACAGCCAAGCTATACAGCACTGTCATTGCTCGCTGTTCAAGGGCACGGAGTACTGAGAGTCGGAGGGGAATCGCAGTATTGTCGGAGTGGCCGAGGCTCTCAAGGGCTCTCAGCCACACCTCGGTGCCTGACCCAAGACTCCGGCTGTGCCGCGCGGGCTGCAATCTCAAGTGTTTACTTACAGTGATTATAAGTCCTTCGCTTACTGAGTTAATCTCACTTACTTGTATATGTCAGTCTGTTTATCACACAATGATTAGAGACGATTGTAATTGCATTAATGATCAATCACTACAGGTAACAGAAGAGCGAGTAAGTATTCAAGGGTATGATATGAGGCTATGAGGCACTACTGCAGCGGAAGGGACGAGGAGAAGGAAGCAAATGTGGGTGGATAGAGCGGTGAATCGAGGAGCTAGTGATGTGTGCAGAGAGGAATCTTGAAGTACTTCTACGCAGCCGGTGCAGCGACATTCTCCTGCACTGCACGCTTCTTGCGGGGTTTCCCCTTGTCGGAGCGCTCCTTGCGCGCCCGCTTGGGGACGACGAAGCCGGTTCCGTCCTCATGCGTGCCGGAGTTGATGAAGTCGATCTCCAAAGGGCGCTTGCGGCCGCGAGGGGCAGTGGAAGTCGACGGGCTGCCGATGTTGTTGTTGTCGTTCACAGGAGGTGCTGTAGTCGGCGGCGTGGGTAGGGGAAGAGTCACTGTGGGGTTCGGTGCTGGGGCTGGGGCTGGTGCCGGTGCTGGTGCCGGTGCTGTCGCTGGTGCTGGTGCAGTTGCCTCGGGACCAGTGGGGGTGGAAGGGGGAGGTACCAGCTAGTGTTGTGAAATCCTGTCCTAGGACACATCAAGGACACGTGACAGGACAGGACTTGGACTGCAAAGGACCAGACTTTACACGTGTCCTCAATGTGTCCTGTCCATCAATGTGTCCTCAGTCCTTGTCAATCTTGATGTCCACGAGGACATGTAAGGACTGGTCCTGGACCACACCTCTGGTCAACTTATGAGTTGACTTCTTCCAGCCCTCAGCTGATTGTATTTAGTGTCTATAACCTATGGCATCATGGTAAATGGGTAACAGAAGGCATTACCACTGCAAGGAGGAGGGTATATCATGATATTCGTCACTTCATATAATGTAGGACCAGTCTGGACCGGTCCTAACACAGGTCCTGTCCTTGTCACAGCTTGAGTATCATGAGGACACATGAGGACATGTGTCCTCAAAGGACACGTGTCCTAGGTTCTGTCCTCTTCAACTCTACGTGTTCTGCCCTCGGTCCTGTCTTGTGTCCTACCCTGGGGGGTCAAAAGACAGGACAGGACAGGATTCCACAACACTAGTACCAGCTCCTGGTCTTCGACTTCTTGGGGGACGACAGGTGCGTCGGTCGAGATCGCCGAGCCGATATGGGCCTCCGCCGTCACGCCGGGCTCGTACTCGTTGCCGGTGCTGAAGGCCTCCAGCCACTGCTGCCACTCATCGTCGTCGAGCCTGCGGAAATGCGTCGTGCCCGAGCGCCACGCGTTGTAGAGGATGCTGAGCGTGGGGAGAGAGTTGATGTTGCCGGGGGCAGTGAACTTCCGGATGGGCCAGTTGCGGACGACGATGCCGTACTTGGCCGTCATGCGCAACTCGAAGTTCATGTAGAACATTTTCGGGGGCACGGAGCGCCCTTCGCAGGCCTCGACTAGGGCCATGATTAGTTCCACGATCAGAGAATCGAATAGAAAATTAGAAAGGACTTACGCAGCTTCTCATACACGAGGTCGGCAACCTTCTTCTTCAAAGCTGTCACCTCGTCGTCGTGTTTCAGGGCCTGGGCTGTGAGGTACAGTGCGTGAGTAAGTGCCTGAATTAGACGAGAAGGGATTGGACTTACTATTGGCACCGGAGAGATTGTACGCTTCCATGCCAAGCGCGAACTCTTGAATTGTCTTCTTGGTCTGGTTCTGGACGTACGCGGCGATGCGCTCGCTAGTGTAGAAGATATACGGGGCGTTGTAGGAGTCGATCTTGGAGCGGAAGGCCATGCAGAAGATGTCGATGTCGGTGCGCCCATGAAGATTTGACATCTGTGCCCCAGATAGGTGTGAGAGAGACGAACATACTAAGACTGGATGGACTTACATCACGCTGCAGAGTCGCTAGCGTCGCGCGGGTATCGTTGAACGCCGCGATCACGACGTTCTGGATCCCTTCTACCCGGTTCCTGCGACGTTCTTCAAGTTCCTCGACCCCGTCGCCAACGGCGTCGTCGCGTTCTTCCTGGGACATTGCCGCCCAACGCTGCGCGATCTCTTGAATAGGGCCGTCGGAGATACGCTTGCGCTCCAGGCCGGCCTCTTTCATCTCTGTTGTATGGATCTGCCAGTTAGCTACTAGCCTTGACGTCGTCAAGCGGGACCCTGACGTACCCTCGTTGTACTTCTTGATCTCCTTGCTGACGAACACATTCCACTGCGAAATCTTGCGCTCTTTGGCCTGTGCGCGGTTGCGAACATTCGACCGCTGAACGATGAGTTGATAGTAGTACTTAGCGGTGTGGGTTTTGCCGAAGCGTTCATGGAGCGCGTCGGCGGCAGCCCAGATCGCGTCGCGGGCGTCCCAGACGGTGTTCATGAGCTCCTCGCGATCGCCCTCGCGCTTCTCCTTCAGGGCCTCCTTGTCTTGCTTTGATAGTGTGCGCCTCTTGACCTTCTTGCGGACACGCCAGGGGAATCTGACGCGTCTCTTGCCCACCTTCTTCGCGGGCTGGCTGAGCCTCTTCAGCAAGTCTTCAATGTTGCTAGAGCCCATCGTGTGAATGTGTGCGTGGAGGCTGAGAAGTCGGCAGAAGGCAGTGCAGCGACGTCTAATGTGACAGCGTGCGAGAAGAAGCTTCGGGGACGGAGGACTTACGTGTTGGTCCGGACACCTGGAGTTTTGTGGGCGGGGGCATTCAACAAACCAAACAGCTTCAAAGTCGACCTCACGTGACTGGCAGCCAATGAGCGAGCAGAAGCAAATACATTCAGCAGACTACAACCCATTGATACAAGCAACTGATAGATCTAGTAGACGCACGGCAATTGGATAGCCCTCCATAACGCCAGAGACTCTGCGGCGGACCAGTTGAGCGCCAAGCCCAGGTGCGTGGCAAACGCCGCGAAGTTCGTGGCATGAACGCGCGCACGGGGAATAACGAGGAGATCGCTATCACTGACAGCCCGCAGTTCCAACATCTCATCGGCCTCCTCGCCGAAGGAGATTGGCAGGCGGTAGGTAGGTGCGAAAGGCGCATCCGGGTCGGGGAGCGGATTCACCAACTGGCGCAGGACCTGGAGGTCCAGGGACGACTCCCTGACGGGACCGAGGTCGAGACTTGCGCGCAGCTCTAAATAGTAGTCAGCATCGTACAATAAACAGTAGAGAAGCGGGCGTACGAGCAAGTAAATTCGCTTCCTGACTCTCCTCGGATGCATTAGCGCGATTGTCACCGTGAGACCTCTGTCGCGGCGTCTGCGGCGGGGGTCGGGTAGTCCGTGGCGTCTGCGGCGGTGGTTGGGTGGTGCGCGGAGTGTGCGAAGTGCCCTGAGCGGGAGCACTACGGCTGGCAGGCGGCGCAACTTCCGGCGCAGGGATCGGTTTGCCCAGCGCGATGAGCGGGAAGTTGAATCCCGGCCTGTCAAACATGTGCACGATGGCCTCTTGGACAGTGACTGCTCCCATCCAGGTTGAGTTGTCTGGGCGGATATTGTGCTTGATCTTCTTCCTGGTAGTATATACTCTACGTTAGTGCTGCAGGGTCGGGTCGGGTCAGGTTATTGGCCATCCAGAGCCATGACCCGACCTACGACTGGACATGACCGGTCCTTCAGTCTTATGACTGGACTGGAAGTAGTACAGCGGTACGACCTGACCTAACTGCAGTCAAGTTACAGTTTTGACCGGTCAAAACTGATGATCAGTTATAACCAGTTAAGACCAGTCATAACTACCCAAGAAGGTTGGAGAAGTCATGATCAAGAGGTGAATAGCCTTATACAAGCCTAAGATACTTTCTAAATGATCATCTTGATGACTTAAAGTCCAAAGGGCTATACAATATATGTGCTCTCACCTGATATAGCTTAGTTGGGACTGATTTTAACTGGTTATGACCGGTCATTACCAGTCAAAGGCACCTATAACCAGGTCATTGGTAGGGCAAAAAAGACTGGTCATGACTGGTCATCATCAGTCGTGTCCAGTCATAGATATTGGTTCAAAAATCATGACCACGACCTGACTGGCGACCTGACTGCTACCTTTGTGGTTATGGTCCAGTCATTTTTGCTCAGGTCGGGTCAGGTTCCAGTCATTTTCCGGTCATGGGACCTGACCCTGCAGCACTACTCTACGTTACAACGGAGGAGAGAATTAGTAGATGGTAGCCTGCTTACCACTCGTACCCCACCCAGACCCCGGTCTCGTGCTTCTCCGTAGCCGGCTTCACGATAGCGTAGATGTGATCGTTCTCGACATCGATCTCTGCCGTCTGGGCCTTGTATGTGAGAGTGTGAGCATCGTCGACCCGGACGCCTTCGAAGCTCGAGTTGAGCTCGAAGACTTTGATTGCATCTTGGAGTCGAGCGCAGGTGACGACCAGAGGGAGAAGGGGAGAGGATCGACCTAGGCCTGTCTTGGGGGGCCTGGGAAGCAAGATGACGGGCGTGGTAAGGACAGGCGTGCATAGAAGATGCTCCATTGAGACGTAAGGGCTCACCTCGAACCGTAGATCCCGGGCCGATCACCTCCCAGAACAACAACATAGGGCGGCGACGTGGGGTATTGCATCGTAGCGTTCTTGAAGAAAACGATCGAGGGTGATCGGTGGCGACAGAGGCAAGAGGGAGGTGAGTCCGAGTGGTCAGAGAGCAAGAAGTTTGAGCTGTTGGCGCCCGTACTTCGCGGTTGGATATCGCTCTCGTCTAGACACAACTTATCACTTGTAGGGTGCACCGTCTTGCCAAAGGCCTCCAAAGTACTACGATGTGTATAGAATAGCATATGTTGTAGTCCCTCGAAGTTTGAAATTTTACGGTCGAGTTAAGATGTGTATAGAGCAAGAAGAGGGGTTTATGTGAAGTGCTCTTTGGCACTCCAGGTGCGCGCACCTACTGACATGTTTGAAATTCGTTCTCGTTGTATGGTCACAAAAATTACGTTGAACAATAGCTGTATAATGTAGAATCACGCCTCAAGCATGCAAAACACCAAGGTATTCATATTCTGACATGCACAGTCGCATCTTTACAAACCAGGGTCATACATGAAGTGAGTCTACGTCGTAAGGTCTGCGAGATAATGTATGATCGATGTGACCTCTCCATCAGCATCCTCATCTACTGCAAGGTCCGCAACATCCGATGCATGTGGAGGGACAGGTTCGGGCGGGGAAGCGTCCTCGGGCAAAGGCCCGGTTTGTGACACCAGATTTGCACCTACACGCTTCCCGGGAGCACGAATTCCAGAGAATCCCGGAAGACCATATGTTGCTTCAATGTACGTCATGTTGCGCGCATTTGCAGCCCGACGCCGCTGGCAGTAGTCCAGAATTGCGGGGTAGAGGACGTTCTTCTCCTCGCGGAGACGCCGAAGTGTGCTTTGGAACAGAAGTTCCTCATCGCGAATCCATGTATGTAATCGCCGGAGTTCTCGGTTCGTGTTCGCGATCTCCTCGTGTGCGTGCTCGATTCGGCGCGCTAGACGCATGTACTCGCGAACCTGCGGGTGTGACCACTGCTTCTCGCGGATATCGTTCCGGGTATCCTGGAGAAGGGCGAACTCCTCGACGAAGCTGTAGTGTGACACCTCGCTCCAATCGATCTGTGGACGTGGGGGATCGAGCGCGATTGCCGCCGCGTTGTACTCCGCAACAGCATTGCGGATGGCCTTGCACCAACGCTGCAAACTTCCGAACCTTGTATCCTGATAGATGACATCATCAGTACATTGCGCATGTGCAGAGATCGAGCACGTACCAGTCTTCACAATGTTCAGTTTGTGCAATTCGAATAGTCGCTGGATTACCAGGCGTTGGAGCTTCCCGAGTGCGCGCTGGTAACGACGCGAAGCCATGTACTTGACTGTCTCCTTGAACAAGAAGTCGTCGGGCTGCCAGTGCTGCTCGATCGCCAGAGCCGCTTCGATCGCGCATACGTCAGATTCGAGGCGATCTACCCGATCCCGAAGTTGCCGGAGTCGCGTCTCCAGCCTCGCAGTTGCTGAGTGATCGGTCTCATAATGAGTGGGACCGGTCACCGGGGCCAGGAACCGGACTTCCACGTCGCGTGTCGCCCCGGGAGGTGGAGCACGAGGTCCAAACCTTGCGAAGCGTTTGCCAACGTCGTTGTACTCCTCTCTAGAGGAAACATGAGTGTGGTGGGGCAAAGACATGCATGATGTACTTACTGTGCCTTCTGGAATCGTTGCAGGGCTTCGACATATGCAATTGCGTGGATGTTGGCGGGGTCCTCATCACGTAGGGTAACGAAGTATTGCCGCTCTTCGGAATAGAAGCGCTTGAGGTCGTTGGTCGAGATTTGCAACTCGGCAAGGCTCGCGGTGAGCATCGGTTCCTTCTCAATAATTTCGAGGGCCTGTCGATAATTGCCGTAGAGCATTGATGCAATGTTTGAGTACTTCTCGAAGTCCCAGTGGCGGAAGTACATGTCGATCAGGGCGTGCCGGCGGTACGGGGACGCGTACCGAGTGACTGGAGCCAGCTCGTTGGACCCGGAGAAAATTCGCTCCATCGTCTCGAGATCCTCGATGCCGATCCCGGGGATAGTGTTTGGGTGATGCTGTACCTGACACGTATACAAGTGGGAGTATCCATGGAACGCGTTTACGCAGAAGCGTGACGCGCTCGCAATGAACTCCGGCCCTAAGCTGCTGTTCTTCACTGTCTCCTCGAATGCGCAGCCGATGTCGTAGCCTACAAGCATCTTGCCACGGATAGTGCGCAGGAGCTTTGCGATTATGGCGAGGCCATACTTTGCCCTGGATGACATCATGCATTAGCCACATCTGCCGCGTGCGTTCCGGCGGAAAAGATTGCACTCACAGTTCTCCGCTGCGGACCATGTCAACAATCCATAGGATGATGCCGTGCCTGCAAGCGCAAGCGAAAATGCCGGTCTCATCGAACATACCCCACATCCGCTTCGTCTCGTCTGCTGATGCCGCCTTCCAGTTCGTTGCGCAGGGTGTGGTGCCGGAACTAACTCCGTCGGTCGGGTCGCCTTCCGCGCCTACCGGAGTCTCGTCGTCGCTCGCCTCGGCGTCAGAGTCTAATGGTACCGCCGGCTTGGTGAGCACTTGGCGACCCTTCACCTCGTTGGCGAACTGATTGACGCAGTTGCGTGGGAGGATGTAGTCGCTGTCAAATGTTCTGGAATCGCCTGCTTTGCGACGGTCGCTGGGCGCGAGTCGCTTCAGCGAGTTGTTGCCGTCCATGCACACGATTCTAGTGTGTGTAGGGGGTTCTTCGTCCTCAAGCTACTGAACATGTTAGTCGGGAGGGGCGGTTCACAACTCCACGGACGTACCTCGCAAGCACATGCCGGACAGCCGTTGATGGCGCGCCAATCCGCTGAATCTCGACCGAGCTCCTTCATCACGAGCTTGTCCACGTTCTGCAGAATCAGCAGATAAATGTCAAAGGCATCGGCAATCGCATTCCGATATTGCCGGCGATATGGGATCTGTGAATTACAAGATAAATCGGAATGTCCCAGAATGTCCCCCATAGCAAAAAACCAAGAACTCACAAAGTAGTGGTGACATACGAGCTTCGTGAACGCCTCTGTACTGAACGAAGCTTTGAAGAGGCGGATAGTCCGGCACAACTCCAGTGTTTTGACGGAGATCGCAACAGATGGGAAAAGGGGAGCATTGCCGATGTAGCCGGCGGCCATGAGCGCCTCGGCCTTGCGCTGGTCACTGCGGATCGCAAAGGTCGTGGCGGTTTCCAGAGTGTACAGATCCAGGATCGAGATTGACTCTTGCGCCTCCATTTCATCGGCATTTGGCGGCGGAGCCATCCCTCCCTCGCGAAACTTGAGATAGCCTTCCACGAGTTCCGGGAGCAACGGCTCCCAGTTCTTGTTCAGGTTGCGCATGCGATGCTGCCATGTCCGCTTGTCTTGATAGACACGATGGCCAGAACTATTATGCAGTAGGAGTTGTCATTAGCAACGGTCAAGAAGCCGTTAGCAGCGCTACTTACTAGGTATCTATTATGTCGCGGATTGCTAGATGAATGGAAGCCGACGGATTGTCGGGGTCGTCGGGGATGTCCTCGTACTCGGGATCTCCGTCGTCTTCCTGGATGTAGGGTGGGGGATTGTTGTCTACTTCTTCGTCGCCGTCCCATTCGGTGTTCTCGGCGGGTGTCAGTGTAGAACCTGAGGCTGAGGCTCAGTGATAGAGTCCGTAACAAACTTCCCATGCAGTCACACCTTGGGACGCCTGAGCAGCTTTGGCTGCTTCCTCCTTTGCGGCCTGGATCTCGCGGGGGCCGTAGCACTTGTCGCGAATCTCGCTGTTCATTCGCAATCCCGATGGCACTGCCCGCCGATGAATCGGTCCGGCGACGCGGACATGCCTGGACGCCCCGCTTTTTGACATTGTGCGGTCAGTACTACAGTACCGGGGTGCTGAAGGGAGCATTATAAGGCGGATATGATCGATGGTGTGGGTTGTGGCGGTGCGTGCCTGCGGCTGCGAGAGATGATAATCTAAATGATAAGATTGAACTTCAAGCCGACGGCCGTGGACGTGAGTAGAGCGGGTTGCGGGGGAGGAACTAAGTTCAAAGTCAGGATACTCAGTACATACAAAAGCATGCATAACTCGATACCATCTACATCTACAGTGACGATACAGCAGTTCAATACATACAGCTGAACGCTGAGTAGCATCTTGCATGTACGGAGACTCGGACGATCGCGCGCGATCTACCATCGATCGGCAAGCGCAAGCGAGGCTCAGGCACCCGCGCGACCGGCCACATGATACTGTCCCCTGATGCGGTAGGATGCCAGAGGATGCCTCCTAGATTATACAACCAGTGGATTAGCACTTACCTGCATGAGACCTGCAGACGAAGGAGTCCGGGTTTCTTGCAGACAGGGAGGTCGGGCACCTCACCATTGACCTTGGGGGTGGGATGGCGGCAGGTGATATGAAGCAGAGCGTTGATGGTCATTGTAGCCGAGGACAGGCGCGCAATTGCGCCAAGCACCGCCGGTATTGTACCTGGCTCTATCATTGACGCAGGGGCCGGCGTAGCTGGTAAAGCAAAACTGTATCCCCAGCGAGCTCCCTGCAGGCTCTATCAGATACTGTCAGCAACGAAGCAGCACAACGCCACGACGGACGACGTACCGCGATGGCGTAAGACTTGGGTGGGGGCAGCGGCGGGAGCGCAGCGCTCGGCTACGGCTGATGGCAACGCCTGGTACCATGGCTGGGCCCTCTCCGACCACGAGGCAGGCTGCAGCTGATGGAATGCCACTAGCCGTGGAGCAGCTAACGCTAGCGGTCGCCCTTGGCGCTGACGTGGCTCCGACAGCGGCGGGACAAGGGCGGGACGGCGGGACAAGGGCGGGACGGCGGGACAAGGGCGGGCGGCGGCGGGACGCAGTGGGTGGCGGGAGGGTGGTACTGGTGGACGATGAGTTAGCAAACCTTGTAATCGAATAGAACAGCCTAAACTATGTACAAACATCGAAAGAACGACGGAGAACGGCCCACTGGAAGGGCGGGGATGCGCGGACGTCGTGCTCAACGTCGAGGACGGCAGGGAGAGGGTGTTGATGGCGGCGGCAAGGAGGGGCAGGCACTTGGCAGGCGGGAAGCGCCTCCCGATGGCGCGGGAACGCACCCCGGAGCTTGCCGGGCACCGACTCACCCGCCCACGCGCCCCCATATTGGGGAGGGGCGGAGGGACTACTACCTCGGGGAAACGGAGGTATTATTGGCAGCGGTATTGGCAGCGGAGGGTTTGGGGGGGTCCAAGTCATCTAGACTTGCCGTACCCCCGGGTATGTCCAGTTTGATGAACTGATATATCGTGATGATCAGGTGAAATTGTAACGTCTCGCGATAAGTTTTATACCGTTGGAAAGCTACGGATCGTAGCTTTCCAGCGATATAAAACGCACCGTCAGCCGTCCGCTGTAACAAGCGCTACCAAGCTATTGGTACAACCCCTAGGTAGCACCTTGCATGGGCTCTACAACAAGGACAAGTTAGCACAACGGGAAACGGCTTTAACCAGACGTTTATGAATGATTAACGAGTGCATACACCAAAAAGTGAACGAATGCGCGGTGAAACCATGAAGATATGGCTGATTTACTGTGTCAGCCTTTGGCTGCACAGTAAATCAGCCATACCGACCGCCGAAATGCACGCATTGCGACCGATGATGGCTCGTTCGAACACGGTGACCATGGAGCTTTCAATCAAGCCCTTTTTCAGCTCAAACGGATGAAAAATGGGGGTATGAGAGCGGATTATCTTGACCGCTTTGGGGGATGGGGATGGGGAGCAGAAGATGAAGTGCTATACTTACCACAAGGCACATTTCCATCTTCCTCCTTGTCTACTATGTCCTCCTTCCTGTACGCTACGTTCCAAGCCCGAGATCTTGAGAATCCATCGAGGTCTTGCTGAGATACAGCAGGATCACCCAGAAGAGTGGCAGGGCAGAGGGAGCTTGGATATCTTAGATTGAACAGCCTGCAGATGACATAGAAAGTGTGGAGAGGACATCCAGATAGCCCCAGAGAGGTGTGAAGCAAGCAGGAAGTGGATGAGGGTGGAAGAGCAGAGGAAACCTGACAGAAAACCCACGGGATACCCGTACCCACGGTATCCGTGAGCCCCGGCGCTTATCCCCGTACCCGTGGGAACCCGCGGGTTCGCGGGTCGGGTTTCTGCGCGGGTGCGGGTGCGGGTTCGGTCCGAGACCCCCGCGGGAACACCCGTGGCACACCCTATGCCTTCCCGTTGGTTCCACTCCATCCGCCGCCTCCTCACCATGAAACGTATTCGCCGTCGCAAACCTCTGTATGCGGACTCTGACAACGAGGACGAGGACGGTGCATCGACATCAACACCTTGCGAGAAATTCATCCACATCGACTGGTCCACCCGTGGCGACCGCACCAGTGTCAACACCACGTACCACGACATGCCGGTGTCCCAAAAGAAACGTCCGCGAGCCGCATCGCTACCTTCCTCATCCACCATGTCATCCCTGGTCTCCCTCGATTACTCCAGCTCGCTCTACGACGGCAACACCAATGTCATCGAGGAACTCGAGTACCTGTACCAGCAATTCGAGCTGTGCGAGCAACAGAGCGATGAAGCGGCTACACGCAACCGCACCGCCGGGGTGAGTAGTCTGAGCCTCCACTTGTGCACTGAACTCATCACGATCGCTTAGGATCGGCCCCTCCTGCAGTGGATCGGAGAAGCCGGTGCTTACCTCGCAGAACTCCTGCGGCTGGAAGGCCGAGGCAAGTACTCGCAGGGGCTCTGTCCTTGTGGCCTCGCGGAAGGTACATATCAATGCAAAGACTGTCACGACGTTCGGCTGCACTGCAAGGTCTGCCTCGTCGCAGCCCATGTTGCACACCCTATGCATCGCATCCAGGTACGTGCTTGTGGCCTTCGTACATGTCGTATCTTCTGTAGGTAAATCGTCTCGAACAGATTAGGAAAGTGCCCTTTCTATAGATGGTAAGTTGGCATGTTCAGCTGCACAGACTGCTCTCTTTCCTGCAGATTCACAATGTAATGGAAGTATAACTCCCTCTCTGTTGCCTGCAAGTGTTGCGGAGGCAGTCCGAGAGGGAGGGAGGCTATAGACATCAAAATCGGAGAGAGCGCCGGCCAGCGCTTGAGCTGTGGGTTCTGTTCCCAAAAGCCAATGTAGAAGCGGACCTCCACTACCACTTGGCGGAGTTCAAGTGTGCATTAAGTGACATGATCTCCTCTTGACCTCACAACGATGGACGGTAGCAAGCGAGTGAGACTGACGTTCAAGCTCAAGCTCGCAGTCGCTCAGATATGTAAACCCTGAAGACGGCCGAAAGTTGGATAGCGGTGGGATGCAGGGCACTTCTCGCACGTGTCCCTCAAGTCTCTCGGTCTACGCGTCCAGCTTGGCCATGAACCCGGAGAGACGTGTCTCAACCCTGTGCCCTGCTGGGGTGAAGACTTTGTCCTCCTGGACCTCGTTGGTATCCACGAGCTCAATGTCGACTACTGCGGGTGCGAGAGCGCTCTTCCGCTCCACCTCCAAGTCCTTCGCGCCCGCTGGTTTCCTGCAACTTCTATCAACCCAAAGACAGCGGCGACATTCGGTCTGTTGGAGATGTTCCAAACTCTCTCTGGACAGTCGAAGGTCTCTGCCTTCGGATACTACACCACGCTCACTCGTCGCACCGATAACACCGGCACCTTGCCCCCTAGGGTAAGCTCATAGTTCGGTCTGCTCTTGTCGCGGACACTGACATCATGACATCAGGATCACTATCACGCATTCTTGACCATGATCCGTAAGTGGCGCCACTTGAAGATGATGAAGTGCGCCGGTCGCGGCAACGACTCTGGAGGTATCAAGGCGACGCAGCCTGGGGAATGCGCTGTCCACTGTCCGGCATGCCCGCAGCCTGGGAAGAACATCCCGCACGCGCCGTCGTCTGAGGCACGCTTGGACTCCTGCCCTGTGGACTGCTTGCCGGAGCCCTCCGGCGAATCTGACCATGCATCCTCATCCCCGGAGCGTTCTACGGAGCCCACACCTGCCCCTCCTAAGCCTGACAGGTATGTCCCTGTAGACCGCGAACATTCTTCGTCTGCTGAACGTGCGCAAACAGCTGGTTGCGTCGTTTGTTCCTCGCACTCGATGCAAACTTCCGTCTCAAACGGAAGAAGGTCTCCTCGGACGAGGCCGACTCCGGATTGAACCACGGCTACGCCTACATGGTCTCTGAGCTCGTGTACAAGGCCCATCTCGCCGCTTTTGACGAAGAGCTCGTCACCACCCCGTCAAATCACTGCAACAATCACGACGCCGTCAAGCTTGCGACGCTCAAGAATTCAGCTGGACTAGCGGCCACAGGAGTCATCAGTGTGGACTGCGCACGCCATGGCATGAAGCGGCCGTGTTCTACGGGCGACCTCCAGAAGGGCGAGCAGTACGTTCTCCTTACTCATTATGCCGGGGCTCTTGCTCATGCGTGATTGCAGGCATGTCAACGTAGACTTCGTCTTCCATTCTTCCTTGCAGCAGAACGCGCCCGAGGACGTCATGGCCTCCTACGACGTCTCTTGCATCTACAACAAGAACATCGACTGCCGCTTTGACCAATACGGCTGGGATGTGTCAGCGCACGACATCCAGTGGGCGATCCCCAAGTTCCATATCAATGCTCATCGAGAGCACTGTCGCGCCAACTACAACCTCCACTTCATCCCCTTCGCATGCCGGTACGACGGCGAAAGCATCGAGCGTCTGTGGGCCGAGTTCAACGCCGCTGCCTCGAGCACGAAGGAGATGGGGCTGGGCTCCCGTCGTGATACCTTGGACGACATCTTCGCTCACCATAATTGGGGCAAGGTGATCATGCTGCGTATGTCTTCTGTCCCAGACCCCGGTCATCATGCTAAGCTAACTGGCTTCCACAGCTGGCTATCTCTTGAATAAGATCAAGAAGGGTGTCCCAGAGCGCAACACCCAAGTGTGCGCCTTCCGGGACTACATGGAGTCCTTGCCTCCGGATGCTGTAGCGGAATGGCGGACCGCCGTTGAATCCTGGGAAGCAGACCGCTCTCAGCCTAACCCCTTCTTCATCAAACGGCCGGGTACGTAGTCCCATGTTCGATGCGTGCCACTTTGATCCTGATGTTCGATGCGTGCCACTTTGATCCTGATGTCCGATGTTCGCAGCCATCACTCAAGCCGCTATCAAGCGTCAACTCACGGAGGAGGATGCCGAGGCTCTCAAGGCAGGCACCGCAGTGGTGCTCCATGACAAGTTTCCGGCTGGCGGCATGATAATTGCGGGCGTCAAGCTCGAAGAACTGCAGTAAGTGTGCAACATGTCATACACATTGATTGTCATCCTGACACCTTTCGCAGACATCGCTTGAAGTCAGAAGTGCAGGCGCTCTCTATGCACGCCACGGATCTACAGCGCGCCAAACTGCAAGAGAGGCAAAATGTCCTGCGCCGGCGCATCGATGCCTGGATGGAGATCCAACAGCTCTACATGCCGGGCATCTCCACGTACCGTGTTCGCCTCATGTCCCTGGTGGAGGAATGCTACATGCCTCACAACATCCCACTCCTGCTTCCCTCCGCTGCTGCGTCCCTCCTCCCATGTGATCCCTCTCTCCTCCTCCAAGAATGGTGGCTCCGCTGCGCGCAAGCATTCGACTCCCTCAGCGACCTCCGCGGACACATCGAGATGCGGACACACCTCTACAGTAATAAGAACCGCTTCGCCCAGGGCCAGCGTGCAAACACTCGGGCCCAGACCATCGTCAAGCAAGTTGACACGAAAATCGACGCTGACGCCGAGCGCTACCGCGCTGCTTACACTGCGATCCAGTCACTTCGCCCTCGGCTTGGTTCATCAGAGTGGCAGGAACACCTGCGGCCCTTGCAGCAAGCTGACATCCGCCACGTCACCGAGGGAGAAGAGGGCGAGTCTGAAGGGCGACGGTCAATCTCGTGAATCTGGCGAGCCACTGCGACCCCATCTGCTTCCGAGTCTGGAGACGCGCTTGGCGGCGTCGACCAGAGCCTACAAGAATGTATGTCCGACTTCACGTTTATCTGCTAACCTGAGACTGACCATGGACATACGTTGTAGCTCTGCGGGTAGAGTGGTGCAAAGCTCGCGCCTGGGCCAATCGTTGGACTGAAGAAGTCAAACTCCTGCAAGAGGAGATGCGCCACACCACCGCGTATCATGAATGGGCAGCCGAGTGGTGGACCGGACGTGTTGATCAAGTACATCTCAATCGTCCGGAGTACCTTGAAGGGGCGAACGCATATGCGCGGCGTCAAGCCGCACTACGCAGATCGTTGCGCGACTCCTGTGTTAAGACCTGGCGAGATGTCTGGGTGTGGGTGTGCTTAGGCGATCCGACCGACGACGATACTGGACCCGAACTTCTCGCCGCTACCGAGCCTGCTGTAGTGTCTGTGTTTGAGCCAGACGAATGAGTGCTGTCCTAGTTCACGTGTCCCCCGTCTGTCTATGTACGCGTTCTGGCCTTGTATGTCAGGTTTACTCTAGTCACGCACTTGAGGGTCGAGCTTCGCATACCGCTTGCCTTGTAACACAGCCTGTCGTGTAACTATGTATTTAGTCGGACCATTGACGAGAAAATGTGGCTAAGTCTGATGATCACATGACCGCACCACTGCAAGCACTATGGACTTCAGCACTTAAAGTCGCTGTAGCAAGCTATCTCGACCTGGAACCCGCCCCCTGTGTTGAACTTACTATGGACTATGGACATCAGTTGCGCATTAGGCGCTATGGGCACAGCCTCTTACGATTAGATCTTAGGCTATGCGTCTTCCTTTCCTTTTAGGGTACGTTGTACGAAACCATGTGGTTACCTGGCTTCTCTTTGTTTCCAGTCCATTCCAGTGCGTTCTGCAATGCTCCGGACCTTTCTAGTTCTTTCTAGATATCTCTGGGCTGTACTAGACATGCCCTTGTGACCTCGTATTTGTCGTATCTTCGTCATCCTTCGTCATTGTCTGAGTTATCCCTACTCGTTCTGACTCAGACAGTATTATGCTCTCCTTTCTGTCGCTTACTCATGCTACTCCAGACACAGTATATAAAGAGGGACTCTTGGGCTTTGTCTCCTCAGTCTTTTGCTCTACTGACTGAGGAGTAAGTACTCGCCTACCTATGCTTACTTATGCTTTACTTACAAGTACTTTGTAGCTCGTGTTGTCCACTCGTCTGCTAGGTACTTGTGTCTATGCTATTAGTCTTTTGCTCTACTGACTGAGGACTCGTGTTGTCCACTCGTCTGCTAGTCGTTGCGACTTGCCTTCACAGATTCAGACTTCATCAGGTTATGAGCCCTGCGCTCTGACCATTGCTAGTCGTCACTCTGCGCGCACCCTTTCTTCGACGACTCCTGCCCGTGCATTCCTCCACTAACTCCCTAGATCTTGACTGTGCCTGCCGACACTGCTACCAGGGGGACATTTCTGCGCTCGTGACGCAGCCCTGAGTGCTTTTATTAGCTAGTCATTGTATCTACTGTTGTACATCCTTTGGCGCTCTTGAGGCATACAGGATTTCAGGCATCCCTCAGCCAGGCCGTGCACTTGCATCCGCCAGCTGTTGTATCCGGGGTGGTTAGCACCTTAGGACCGGAGGACAACCGTTCGGACCCTCCTTACGATACCACTTTTCAGTACGATACGTACCTAGTTCTTTCTGGGCACAGTTGGCAACTTCTACCCTCGGCATTGGCATACTCGGCTTGCTGGTGTTTGAGGTTCACCTGAACAGGTGTCCATCTCTCGTTGCCATCGCACGTGGCTATCTTCAAATCATCGCACTTCCTGAACCTTTCGCATCGACACGGTGGATTCTGACTCAGACGTCTACGACTGCAGTCATCTCTACCACCGGTATAACACCAGACAACAACGTGACCTCTTCTGGTCCGAAGAAGATCGGGAGTACTTCCACTGCGATCGACAACCTTGTCCAAATCGCTTTGTAGAAGTTGTCAAACCAGACAACGCTCCCGAACATCGTCTTCTGGTTGAACCAGTTGAAGGACAGCACTGTAGACCTATCACTCCAGTCTCAGTCGACTCGTCTGAAGAAGACAGTCATCCTCCATCACCACAACTCCCTCCTGCTCAATCTCCTGTTCTACCAGTCGAAGAAGTTCTTCCTGTCACTCTCCCATCTCCGTCTCCAGATTCTATTCCTCTCCCTGCACCTTCAGACACTCCCTATCCTACACCAATCCCATCCGCTCCACCAACTCCTGTTGTAACACTTCCTGCACTACCACCTCTTCTCGATAACACACCAGAACCGACTGACTACTCGTATCTCTTTGCGATGTCGGAAGCCGGTCTCGAGAAGACCCTGCCTCAACTCAGAGGTCAGGAAGGATACAAGGAGTGGGCTCGTCAGATGAAGAGTTATCTGATGATGATTGATGCTTGGGATGTCGTCAGTGGGAGCGTTGCACATCCTACTCCAGCTGCTGATGGCAGAAATGCCAAAGAAGTGAAGGCCTGGGGAAAGACGGACAATCGGGCGCAAGGTATCCTCATGTACAAGACTAGTGCTGAGGTGTCCAAGTGCTTCGAAGGGAAGAAGACCGCTAAGGAGATCTGGGACGCCTTGAAGGCTACGTACGAGAAGTCGGACAACGGGTACTCCTTCTCCCGGTTCGAACATCTTCTCAACTACCCTCGGTTCGACGAGAGCAAGTCAATCGTCGACCAAGTGCAGACCTTCATCGGGCTCCTGGATGAGTTAACGGCCAACAGCACGAACACCCTTGCCAACCACATCAAGGTCTTCTGGCTCTTCTCGAAGATGCCTGACTCGTACCGACCGGCGATCTCCACCATCCTACACACTACCAAGGAGTCTGACCTAACCCTCGAGACGGTCAAACCCAAGCTCAAGCTTGAGGACTCCTTGCGTGGGACGTCGATTGGTCAGGCGCACAAGATCTCGAAGCCGAAGCCGAGACCTAGACCTCCTTGCACCCACTGCGGCAAGGACAACCATGACTCTTCTAACTGCTACAAGAAGTTCCCGGAGAAGAACCCGCGGAACAAGAAGAAGAGCAAGGACTCTGGCAAGGGTGGTAACGAGGCTGGCAAAGGCAATGGGAATTCGAACGGACATAACCATGCGCATATTATCTCTACTATCTCCTCTCTTGTACGTGTAGCGAACATCGCGAACGAGCTCTCCATTTCTTTCTACAGCGCAGCCGATGCTGCTGAGGGACGCGTCGAGACAATCTGGCTCATGGATTCTGGTGCATCATCACATGTCACCGGAATCATGTCTGACTTCACCGACTATCGTGAGTACACGCAACCTAAGTACTTCAGGACTGCTCAGGATGGTCAAGCGGGTCAGATTGCCTGTCTCGGTGAAGGTACAATTGTGGGATACTCCCTGGTGGATGGAGAGCGAGTCAAAGTCACTCTCAATGACGTCTGCTATATCCCTGCAGCGGGCGAGCAACGACTCTTCTCCACTGGTATGATTGAGCGCAAGGGTTCGTTCATATATCAAGGTGATGGACTTATGAGCATTTTCGACTCAAGGCCTAAGGGCCGAGTCACTTCCGGCTCGACGGTTGAGATCAAGGGTCGAAAGGTCCTTCAAGGTACCTATATCCCTATGATCAATCTTTATCTCTTCCCTCTCATCGTCGAAGGGAAGAAGAATTCTGGCGATCTTGATGCTGCATCCCGTGTCCTCGACCATGACTTAGTGCATCGTCGATGGGGTCATCCAGGCAAAGAAGCTGTCAAGCATCTGCCTGATGCGACCACTGGCATGGACGGCATTGGTCCTCCCTCTGACAAACCCTGCGAAGGTTGTGCGAAGGGCAAAATGACTCGTCGTCCCTTCCCTCCTTCTGAGAAGCGTGCTACAGTCGTTCTCGCTCTCGTCCACATGGACATTGCAGGACCTCTTGGCACATCGATCGGTGGCTTCAACTACTTCTGTGTCTTCGTCGATGACTGCTCCGGTCTGGCTGCCGTTTATGCTCTCAAGCAGAAGTCTGATCAGGAGGAAGCCTTCAGACAGTTCAAGTCTTGGGCTGAGAACCAGACAGAGCACAAGATCAAGAAAGTACGATCCGATCGAGGGGGGGAGTACATGTCCGACTCGTTCCAAGCCATGCTTCGTGAATTTGGGATTGAGCACGATAAGACGATGCCAGGAACGTCTCAGCAGAATGGACGAGCTGAACGCTTCATCCGTACAATCTCTGAGAGGGCTCTCTGCATGCTCCACTTTGCTGGCCTTTCTCATGGATTCTGGAAGCTCGCTCTTGATGCTGCCGTTCACATCTATAACCGTCAGCCGATGAGACGACTTAAGTGGAGTGCCCCATCACCATCTGGACCAGCAGCAAGCCGGACGTCTCCTACTTCCGGGTGTTTGGGTGCAAAGCCTACGTACACGTGCAGAAAGACAAACGTCAAGGGAAGCTCGACCAGAAGGCCGTCGAGAGGACGTTTGTGGGCTATGAGCCGGGTTCAAAGGGGTATCGCCTATGGAACCCGACCACCCGTCAAGTCGAAGTATCTCGTGATGTGATCTTCGATGAGACCGTATTTCCTGCACGTGCAGACACCGGCACTCGTCGAGCTACCCCCGACGACAGTCCGTTCCCTGATTACCAGCCACCTGAGGAACCTTCCAACGGTGATGCTGACCTTCCTGTTCCTGATCGTCTCGACGACGATTCAGATGACGCTCCTCCTCCAGTTCCTCCTCCCGTTCCTCCTGCAGACCCTGCTCCAGCTCCTCCACCTGCTCCAGAGCCGCAGCAACCGCAGCAGCCTGAGCAACCACCACCTGCTCCTCATCCGCAAGCTCCTCGTCACCAACGGCGTCGTCATCCACCTGAGGTGGAAACGCTCCTCCTTGTCGCTCTCCTCGAGAGAACAAGGGGAAGATGCCAGAGCGTCACACCAGAGATAACGTCTATGGTGATGAACCTCCCGCTCAAGTAGATGCACATACGGATAAGGACGGTGATCAGCGTGAAGCAGAAGCAATCCTAGCCTCTCTCTTCTATTCGCGGTATAAGTCTGGCATTCCTGAGCATCATAAGGACGCCATGGCTTCACCAGATCGTGAGGATTGGATTGTGGCTGGCCGTTTGGAGTATGAGTCTCTCATGGTGAACAAGACTTGGGTCTTGGTTCCTCGTCCTAAGGACCGATCTGTTGTCTCATGTCGCTGGGTCTATGATCATAAATCAGACGGTCGCTACAAAGCACGTCTGGTTGCACGAGGCTCAGGCCTTTGTGGTATATGGATACATCCAATGACTGTACTTACAGCACGGATGGGATACATCCCTCACTGTAGCCACAGTATGTCCTGTACAATGTATCCCAGCGTTTAGCGACCACAGGAGCTGATACTTGCCTTACTCGGTAAGCCGGCGCTGACCCTCTCCTCCCTCCCCACCCATTCTGGCATCCTCCAGCGCCCTCGCTCCTTAGCCAGCATACCGTCCGCATGCGGAGTCTCAAAGAAACCCGAGTCAATATACGCACCATCCCATTGCGCCTTCGGATAGCGGACTGTGAATAGGTCTACGCTCAGCCGCAGTCAGGTACCTTTCCGAGTCACCTGCTACCGCCGCATTCTGTTGTCAGGCACCCTTCCCCACCCGCTTCCGCCGCATTTGGTTTGTTTTCCATGACAAACAAGCATGCACACTTTAATCCACCGCCAGTACTTGGTATATGAGCAAAAAAATTCAAGTGTGTGACAGGGTCTCATTCGGAGCTTCCAACACACGAATTTTGGTACATTCGAGCCACTGGTATTTTTCACTGGTCTAACTCGTAATCACTGCTCACTTGGCATGTATGTTTTCCCTAGTCGCATACACCACATCCCCTTCCTGGTCTTCCCATCTTGCAACGTCTCCTCCGAGAGCAAATAATAAGTTGCACTTGTGTTCACTTGTCACTTAACTTACGCGCACCCCCGTAGGACGCAAGAGCGAACTGTCATCAATCAACTACTAGGTACGAAGACCCGCGCGCATAGATCTCGTCGACTCAGGCCACTCCCCAGGATCGACTCTCTGACCTACGACAGAGTGTGCATCCGACAGCGCATATTGGATACATCCCACTCAGCTTGGCTGTGGACAGGTATCCAGAGCTGCGCTCGGTAGCTCACGAAGCACTGTAGAGGATGCATCCAACGGCGGGCGCGTTGGGTACATCCTCTACAGTCGCGCCCTGTGGACGATGTATCCAGCCGTGCGCCCCGGATACATCGTCTACAGAGCGCACCCGATCTGGTAGCCCGCGAGGCACTGTAAAGGATGTACCCAACACGCCCAACACGCCCGCTTGGGTACATCCTCTACAGATGACATCGTTTTGTTGCACACTAGTGGATAGATGGTAGTAGTTGTGGCTGGGACCCCACTCGTATGGACCTACATGGGGACCCCACTCGTATGGACCTACATGCCCATGTCATAGGGTTCTGGGTGTTTCAACAAACGCGGGACTACGCCGACCGAGGGGCGCGCAACATCACGCAATAAAGATCGCAGTCGGCATGTCATGACATTAGTGTATTAGACAAGCGCAGCAATATATACATGACGACGCCTAAAGGTCTCACTACGCAACAAGACATCGGAAGCACAAGTACGAGAGTAACGAGACAGAGGAGAGGATAAACATCGAGATAAGTACACGATAACTATCAAGAAGTAGTGAGATCACTACGGGAGCGTCACCAACGACCAACGAGCTCAAGACTGGACTGCGCGTTCGACAAGGCTAGACCTTGGCCTTCTTCCGGACGGGCCTTGGAGTGGGCACTTTCTTCTTACCACCGGCCCAACGTGCATCGGGCAGCGGCGGCGCGTCGTGGTTCTGGCGTCCGGACCGTCTAAGTTGACCTCCCGTGGCAGTCGCCTCCTCGTCGCCCTCAGCGTCATCCGCTGTGACGCTCTCTGACGAGCACACTTTTGCTGCACCTCGTTTGGCACGGGTCCTCAACGCAGGCGGCGTGACATCAGACGAGGGGCTCACCGATGCACCCACTTCTGCTGTGCCACGTTTGGCGCGGGTGCGCTGCGCAGGCGGCGTGGCATCAGACAAGGGGCTCTCCGGTGCGCCCGCTTTTGCTGCACCTTGTTTGTCGCGGGTGCGCTGCGCAGGTGGTGTAGCATCAGGCAAGGCGGCTGTCCCTCTACCTCGTTTCGCGCGGGTACGCGGCTGGGATGGGGTGCTGGTATCGGTTGTGCTGTCCGAGGTCAGCAATACATCGCCGCCTGTGATGCATGGTGTTGTCGTGGGTGGAGACGTCGGCGTCAGATCACACGAAGGAGGGACGGGAAGGACAGAATGCAGGAGTTCGGCAATAGGGTCGACCAAGGGAGCTGATGGGACCGTCCGGGAATAGCTGTCAGAGGTCGCAGCCTGTGGTTCAGGGAGGGAGGAGGACAAGTCCGGAAGAGGCGGCGTGAACTGCTCGAAGAAGTCGGGATCAGCCTCCTGCACGGAGGCCATGAGTTGCGAGAATGCCGTGTTGTCCATGTCGTGGATGCGCTGCAGCTCTTCCGCGTCTGAGCTAATCTCCGGGGTCATGGACGTAGATGTGCCAGGAAGAGCTACCTGCGTGCCAGACGAGCTTGCGGTGGCGTAGGATTGGACGTACGTGGCGCTAGAGGGCGCTGGCAAAGCCTCAGAGAGTGCCTGAGTAGACGATAACTCGACCGCCAAATCGTAAGCGCGAATACTGCGCTTCTTCTGGACATCGCGTGCTGCATCGACAACGTAAGTTTCTGAGAAGCAGCGAGAGCGAAAGGACTTACGAAAGACTTGTGTGGCGTACCGTCCAAATGGGATGACATGTTGCTCCTCAAAGTCGTGCGTGACCTGGGCGAAGTTGGCACCGTCCTCCTTGTGGCCAAAGTGGGCACTAGGGAAGACGAGGCATGAGTCCATGCACACGTATCGAAGCAAGTTCACTCACGACATCGACCCGATCTTGCCATCGTCCTCGGGCACCGGGCCAGCACCGTAGATACTGAACGTCCAGCCTGCGGCGGCGGCAAGGGGCTTGAAGACGTTCTCGACGACTATGGGTGCCAGAGCGACGGCGCTACATATCGGAACATCAGTCAGAATGGCAGAGGAGCGCAAAGGTGTGCAGCTTACTCTTGGTACTGGTGCAGCGTGCGATTGTGGACATCAATGTCGAGCGCGCGTCCGGCCTTCTCAGCTTTTGCTGCCGCCTTGGCCTCGGCGAGTTCCTTCTGAATCGCACGCTTGACCTCCTCCGACGCAGCCTGGAATACACTCTTCGTGCACGACTTGACAACGTTCAGCCTCTCGCCTTTGGTCAGCTGGTGTCCCCATTCATCCTGCAACTCCTCCTTCTTCTCTTCGACGAGATGCAGGACATCGGACTTGTAGTACTTCTCCGAGAAGAGTTCTTGGGCTTGCGGCAACCGACTGGCCTTCTTGGTGACTCCAGCCGCACGAAGCAAGGTCGTCAGTGGCCTCTTTGAAGCTCGCTTGCTATCGCGATTCTTGTGCCAGTTATGGAGTTGCTGTTAGTGGACGGCGTAGGTTCAGTACAACGTCAGGTGAGCGATTGAATCCGTACGCACCACACGCCTCACTCTCTGCGCCTCTCCTAGCTGGTCCTTCTGCTCCTCGCTAAGGAGAGACACATCCCTGTGCCCGAAAAGAAGCTTACACTCCGACCACTCTTTGAAGTACTCGGTGCCCAAGGTGTCGAGGTACGTGGCGAGCCTCTTCCCCTTCTGTGCTGCAAGATAGGCAGGCCTGGTGCGTTTGAGCCAACGCCATTGCTCCGGAGTAGCCCAAGACCGGCAATCATAGTCGTCGTCGAGGTGCTCCCCGCTCTCGTCCTCGAGGCGCATCATCACGTCCTCGGGAGCGTCGGACATGGCGGGCACACGAGAACGAGGGGGAGCCGGTACGCGCGGTGAGGGTTGGCTGGGGAGACACGAGCGTGCCCACTCCCCCTACCCGGAGTTGCAGGTTCATAAATTATTGGAGACCGTAACTCCAAGCCTCCTTCGCAAACAGATTCCTGCAAGACCGGGAGCGTGATGTCTACATCCGGTACGTGGATTACTCGTAGGTCCTGCCAAGGACTGATAGTACAGGACTGCACAAGCCTTCCCCTTTCCTCAAACACGCATTCCGTGTCAATGAAGCTATAAAAGACTGCACGACGTGGCCCCATCCTCCATCCCATCCCCCAGTTGCATCCTCTGTCCATCTCTCTCATAGCATGCACGTCCGCTGTAACCAGAAGGTTGAGGATGCGACAGCACCTGCTGTCGCGTCCTCAACCTCTATGCCCGGGAGCTTCAATGCGACTCTCGCAGGCAAGCTCATCTCATTGCGGGGGGTACGCAATGCTGACAGCCCTTTAGCCGACGGCAAAGGCCAGATCCGCCACGGTATCAAGTGTTGGGAATGCCACCGCCTTTCCCTCGGAAGTGAGTATGCCTGGGTCATCTGCATGCCTGGTTGGCTGACCGTGCGCTGTTACAGTGGGAGTTTGTGTGCACCTTGCTGGTGCCGACTCCGACGACGACGCCGCGTCTCACGCCGATAGTGGAGATGTTGTCATGGAGGGCACCACTCATCAGATCACCCCCGAGGATGTCCACGACTACGACTTTGAGGGCACGGGGCCGTACGTTGCCATTGGGCCACGCATTTACCCTTCCTCCGTCCAAGCCCCGACCAACATCGGGGCTCCAATGCCGCCGGCCCCAACGATCACTCGTGGCCAGCAGGCCGTTGCTCAGGCGCAGATCACTGCCGCCCCCGTCGCCGCTCAGCCCTATGTTGCTGTCACCCAAGTGCAGCGCGCCGTGCAGACCGCTGCCGCTCGTGTGCAGCCTGCCACCGCTGCCGTCCAGCCCGTCCTTCAGCCCGCTGCTGCTGCTGTCGAACTCGTCGTCCAGCCCACCGTCCAGCCTGCCGCCGTCCAGCCTGCCACTGTCCAGCCTGCCGCCGCTCAGCCCGCCGCTGTCCAGCCCGCCGCCGCCCAGCCTGCCGGTGCCCAACGGCGGCCTCACAACGTCACGGGTGCCCAGGTCGCCGCGATCCTGGCAGAGCAGAACATTGTTGCTCATTACGATGCCAACGACCCCATGTTCACGGGCAAGTGGTATGTAGTTACCAGAGGCAAGACTGTCGGTGTGTTCCGCAACCAGTAAGTCATGCAGGTGTATCCGTTGCTCCGGTCGCGCGCTGATGCATTGTCATAGGGGTACTGCCAACGCCACCACGAACGGCTTCGGTGGCCAGAACTGGTTCCGCGTCAAGCCGTATGAGAGCGCGCTCGACGCGTTCTATCAGTGCGTCCTGATGGGAAGCGTGACGGATCGGCCTGCCGGCGCTTGAAGGGCGGTCCGTAGTGCATGTATGAATAGGTGGCGGAGTCTGCTTTCTTGGAACGCGTGCATCATTGTCGGGAGTCTCATGTATCATCGTTGTCACTGCATATAAACCCTGGGAGGTCCGGTGGACCTCCCCTCTGTATCTTGCCTTGATGGGTCGCGGCACAAAGTACTTCACTCTCGCGGAACGAAAGGCTGCCAAACGTGCACAGCATGCTCAGTACACCAGATCTGATCGGTAAGATGCAAGATTTCATGACATCATGATCGTCTACTGAATGTCACCACATTGCCACATAGAGGCAAAGCCACCCGCGTGCGTTCAAAACAACGAGCGGTGTCTTCATCGTCTTGCCTGACGATCCCCGCCGCGGCGCGTTCGCGAGCTGCTTGTTACACGCCAATCTCTTGGTCTTTGGGTCACGATGAAGGCCCCGATCTTGGTCTCCGCTCTCCTCCGTATACCTTCCGAGTTGCGATTGCCGAAGTCGACACTCTCGCCGCCGTCCAGGGAAATGGCAACTATCCACTGGAGCTGAAGCTGCACACACTGCAGTCTTGGTGGCTGCTAGAAGACGGATCGGCTCGCTTCACCGAGTGGTCAGCCCCGGATGCCGATGAAGCGCATATCATGGAGAGAGCGAATGCGGAGCTAGAAGCACGCATTCAAGCCTGGAATGCGGTTGCAGGCAAGGAGGATGCCGATGGCTTGGAAGAAGCTCGGGAAGTCTATCTCGACTGGGGAGCGAAGCGTATGGTGGGGCTGGCGCAGGAGCTCGACATTTGGCAGATGGGCGTAGAGGCTTACATCGCAGCTCAGGCGAAGAAAGAGCTGCCCTTCCAACTTTTGCACCGTGCTAACAGGGAGTACGTGGAGAATCTCCCCGTCTCTGAAGAGTCAGAAGTTGAGGACGACGATTTGTTCTCGGAGAAGTATGCATGAACACGAGAGTCTTCAGGATATGTATCACCTGGTAGCACTAGACACTTGCTTCAAGCAATCCCGTAACGCATACACGACCATACCAAGTTCACATTTGTGCAGTGCAAACCTCGCCACCAGATCAGTATCACAAACACATGAAGTACTGCCTCCAAGCGAGCTCAGTGCATCTCAATGTTGCCGGGTGGCTGGAACATATATGATCATTGTATGTTATGTTCGGCACCCAGGAGACACCGTTATATGGGCTCTGATTGGCTGGCGATGGCCCGCCCTTAGCATGGTGCAGGGCGCTTGGCCGTTCACAGGCATTCACACCTGGCGCTTCTGTGCCTTGCTTGCCCAGCACTACATCTGTTCCCGAGGATACCTGGCCCTCGCAGCTCCTCCCTTTCTGGCGATGCTTTGCAATATTCATACCACTCGCATCTCCGCCCTCGCACCTCAGCCTAACAAGCACACGCCCCACGCATTGCACCTGACAAAGATCTCGCGGGACCTGAGGCTACCTGAGGCTCTGTGCGTCGGCTGATGCGCCGATCTCCCTTTCATAGTCAAGGACGTGTGCGCATATCCGCGTCATGTTGCAGTAAGCATGCCTCTCCAGGTCGACATTGAGCTGGGTCGGGAATGGTGGCTGCTTGAGTACGGATCGCTCCATCAGCCTCCGCGCGGCTGCATGGTTCTGTGCCCAGGTAAGCACGGCCGTCTCTCATGGAAGTGCCTACATGTCTGCATGCTGACGGCCCAGGAAAATCAAGTTCCCTCTCCGTTGCAGTCCCCGAGCCTTGTGATAGGTGAGTCTACGAAGTATGCACCATTTGCACGTACCGTACCATATGCTGAGATTCACGTTCGCATAATTTTTGATACACCTTGTGCCTGTAGCGTAAGCCTCGACTTTGAATAAAAGAGTGTCCCCGACCAGTCCCAGGTGGACAGGTCCTCGCCAACCTCAGCCCATATGAGTCCGCGATGCAAGCTGAAACGATTCCTCGCCGCTCTCCCCTCTCTCCTGCGCAAGATGGGCAAGCGTCGCTCCAAGCATGTCACCCATCACAACCTCTCCTTCGGCGATGACGACAACGATGCTACCAACAACCAACAGGCTGGCGTTCCCCATGCGCCGCCCCCTACGGAAATCCACTGACATGTCACGTACAGCTTCCACGATGACTCACAGAAACGCTCCCAACATACTTCATACTTACTGATCCCGCTCGCTCCGCAGCCAAAGCACTCTCGCGTTTCTTCTCCTCCTCCTGACTGGGACGGCTCTTGGACTCCTACAGATGCTGCCGACGCCAACCGGCCGGAAGACCATGACCTGCAGTACCTCTACCAATGCCTTGAGACACTGAACATGGAACCCGGACCGTGCATACGCACAGCCAGCGTAAGTCGTCTCACGCATGCATGGAGTACCCGCGCTGAACATTGTTGATCAGGACCATCCGCTACTGCAATGGCGGGTGGACATCCAAGGTTACCTCGACGAGCTCATGTGTCTTGAGGGCCGCGGAGACTGCACGACCTCGGTCTGTGGTCGGTGCTCAACCATGCTTTCCTCCGTACATAGCCTGGGGTACCGTTGCGAGGACTGTGATGATTGTTCTTTGTACTGCAAGGAATGCATCGTCACTCAGCATGCTCAACATCCGCTGCATTGCATCAAGGTATGCTGTCTTCACATTGCATGTGTCACGCGCGCTCATGTCCCGTTCTAGGAATGGACTGGAACCCACTACGAGCACGTCTCTCTGAAGGCCCTCGGGTTGCGTGTCCAGCTCGGGCATCCCCCGGGCGAGAGGTGCGTCAACCCTGTCCGCGCCTTTGGCGATGCGTTCGTCGTTCTCGATCTGAACGGTGTCCATGAGGTCGGACTCGATTTCTGTCGCTGCGAGCGCGCTGCGGCCTCCACCTCACAGCTGTTGCGCTATCGCTGGTTTCCCGCTACATCGACAGATCCCAGGACCGCAGCTACCTTCCGCCTGCTGCAGACGTTCCATCTTCTCTCAGGCCAGTCCAAGGTCTCGGCTTTCGAGTTCTATACTACCCTGGCCAGGAAGTCCGATAACACCGGAACCAAGCCCCTCAAGGTTTGTCTCAGTTGACACTCCCTTTCCATAACAGCCGTGGCTGATCTGAATGCGGAAGGATCGCTATGTTTCCTTCCTCCAGATGATCAGGCAGTGGCGGCACCTCAAGCTGCTCAAGCGCGCCGGTCGAGGCAATGTCCCCGGTAGGGCTGTGAATGTCCCACCCGGCAGCTGCGCCGTGGAATGTCCCGCGTGTCCCCATCCCGGCAAGAACCTCCCAAGTGACTGGGAGAGCGCTCCGCCCGAAACAAGGTACGTGTCCGACAGCTGCAGGCCATCTATTGCTCATCACCGTGTCCTGCCAGTTGGAAGTACAAGCTCTATCTAGCCATCGATGCCAACTCCGCCTCAAGCGGAAGAAGGTGTCCTCGGACACTCTAGATCCCAGTCTGAATGCCGGCAGCGCATACTTCGTGGAGCGCAGTGCATACAAGACGCACCTCGAGACCTTCGACAAAGACGACACGAAGGAACGCGGTACCGGCGATTGCAACACGCACGATGCTGTCAAGCTGGCGAATATCAAGGGCACACCAGGGCTCGCTGTCACGGGAGTAGCTACTGTTGATTGCAGCCGGCATGAGATGAAGCGTCCGTGTTCAGTTGGCAACTTGCAGAAGGGAGAGAGGTACGCCTTTTCTACAGCATGGCTGGTTCTATTCCAATGTGTCCGGCTCTCAGGCAGGTGAATACGGACTACCTCCTCAATTCCAGCCTGTCGCACAATGCTCCTACACAGGTCTCTGTCTCCTACGACATTGCATGCAGCTACAGTGTCAGAGTTGTTACGCGCTGGACCAAATATGGCTACGACACCTTCTCGAACCGGGTGATCATGTGGTCGATACCCATGTTTCACTTGAATGCCCATCGCGAGCGCTGTCGCTCCGTATTCTCACCGTACCTCTTACCTCACTCTGGCAGGCTCAACGGAGAAGGTGTCGAACGTCGATGGGCGATGGCGAATGGTTACGCACCATCGACAAAGGAGATGGGACCAGGATCGTGTTCTGATCTGCTAGACGACGTCTTCGGGGATCAGAACTGGGCCAAGGTTACCAGATTGCGTACGTTCTGATCTTTCCTCGCGCGCCAGCTGTTCCTTACTAGAACATCCCACAGCCGCGACCATGCTGACACGCATCAAGGTGGCTGTAGTCGAACGTGGGAAGCACGTCAAGGCTTTCAAGCAGCTCACGTCGTCGCTGCCACCGCTCACAGTTGCGGGATGGGAGGAGATGACAGTCGCGTGGGATGCGGCACCCACCAGCGCCACCAACCCATATGAGTACAAGCACTCTCGTGAGTTGCCCCTGACAGTCCAAGTTCAGCATGTTCAGTTCCTGACGGCACTTTCGCAGACATCTCGCAGGCGGCTATACGCGTGATACTCGCAGAGCAAGACGCCCTCGACATCTGCGAGGGATGGACCCCCACTTTGCATGAGTACTACTCTTCCAGCACGATGATCGTCATCGGAATCGAAATGGAAGATCAACAGTAAGTGGCCTTACACAGATTGCACCTACCATCTCGCTGACAGAAGTACTCAGACGCAAGCTCCGTGCTGACAGCGCTGCCCTCAGCGCATCTCCTACTGACCTCCAGCGGGCGAAGATCCTCGAGCGCCAGAACACTCTGCAGCGTCGGGTCGATGGGTGGCGCAGCATCCAGCAACTCTTCATTCCGAGCGTCGCGACGCTCGTTGTTCAGCCCTGCGCGGACGACTCGATCCTGCCCCAGGACCACCCACTCTTCCTGCCCTCGACTGCATGCACCCGGGTCACTATCCCTCAGTTGCTCCTTGAACACGAGTGGCGACTGTGGGAGGCGCAAGCCTATGATGCCCTGACGGACCTTCGGGGCCATCTTGAAGTTCGCGCGTACCTGTACCGCTACAAAGATGAGCAAGTCCGCGGGCAGAAAGAGATCACCCGCTCGCACGATGTCATCCACGGTATCGATAGTAAGATCAAGCTGAACACATCTCGCTACCGCGCGGCCTATACCGCCCTGACGACACTCTCCGCCGCGCTCGGCAAGATCGACTGGAGAGGCTCCTTGCAGCCCCTCAACGACGGCGACATCCAGCACATCACGGCCGGTGATGGCAGCGGTTCGGAGGGGCGCAGGGAGATCTCCTGGATCTGGAAGGCCAGTGGGGTGGATTCCGAGGGGAACCTGGTAGATGAACAAGCCAGCGGCAACCTGCAGGAAGGTGCATACATCGCCGTACCATTACCGAATAGCCCCCTGACCCTTGCTACAGGTCTCCGTGTCGAATGGTGTAAGGCTCGCGCACGGGCGATGCGATGGACGGAGGAAGTCGAGAATTTAGACGAGGAGATGCGTCGCGTGAAGCAGTACCACGTTTGGCTCGCAGGGTGGTGGGAGACGCAGGCCACGTTGGCGCAGGCCGAACGTGCTGACTTCCTCGAAGGTCAAACTGCCTACGCTCATCGTCAAGCGTCAATCCGGCGGAAGATGGGCGAGTATTGCCGTAGCGCCTGGAGCTGCGTCACCGCTTGGATTTGTCTGGGTCAGAGCGTCGAGGACCAGATCCCCGATGACCTCCACAGCCAGAGCGACTCGGATTTGCCTTCGTTGCACACCGTGACCGCGTCTACCACCTCCACGACGTCCCTGGGAGCTATCCTGAACGATGATGAGATTCAGGAGGCCGGAGATGTTGAGTTAGCAATGGAGGACTTGGATTAAGGTTCCATGCACGGCTCTGATCTCTCCCCCTGTCTCGCTTCCTCCATTTCCAACCTCACCTGCTCCTGCCTGTATCCCAGCCACATATTCACACTGTACACTATCCGAGCTCCCTGACGTTTATTCATCTATGTACAGGTTACGTTCATTTTGAACTGTTCGGGCGCATCAAGATGAAGTTTGCGACTCTCGATCTTCATTACGACATGCCAATGTATACTACAACATGCCAGCTAAGGTGAGCGACACACCGTCGAGATGTCAAGGTCTGGACCATGCCGAATTGGGCGGTACTGTAGTGATGTATCCACACGTTGGATACATCATCTACAGGCCGCGGGTCCGGGCACAGGTACCGGATCGGGTGTGCTCTGTGGAAGATGTATCCAGCAGGCATGCGCGTTGGATACATCGTTCACAGATTGAAGCAGGCTAGCAGCGGCTGGAATGAGCGATATTGAGGATGATGTCTCCAACGGAAGGCGTATAGGATACAGCGCGCAAGCTGCAGACTGGAGGGTGATTCGCACCTGGTGAGGTTCCGGATCAGACGCGACTGTAGACGATGTATCCAGCCGTGTGCGCTGGATACATCGTTTACGGTCCCTCGCGGGCTACCAGATCGAGTGCGACTGTAGACGATGTACCCAATGGTGCGCCCTGGATACATCGTCTACAGTGCCTCACGGGATACCAGATCGGGCTTGACTGTAGGTGATGTATCCAGGGCGCCAGGGCGCACGGCTTGGATACATCGTCCACAGAGCCTCGCGAACTAACAGATCGGCGCGACTGTAGACGATGTACCCAATGGTGCGCCCTGGATACATCGTATACAGTGCCTCACGGGATACCAGATTGGGCTCGACTGTAGGTGATGTATCCAGGGCGCCAGGGCGCACGGCTTGGATACATCGTCTACAGAGCCTCGCGAACTAACAGATCGGGCGTGACTGTAGACGATGTATCCAGCGCGCACCGTTGGGTACATCGTCTACAGTCCATTGCAGGCTACCGGATCAGGCTTGACTGTAGACGGTGTACCCAACGGTGTGCTCTGGATACATCATCTACAGTCCCTCGCAGGCTACCGGATTGGGCTCGACTGTAGGCATTGTACCCAACGTGGCCCCGGTTGGATACATCCTCTACAGGGCCTCGCGAGCTACCGGATCGAGCACACTCTGTAGACGATGTATCCAACCATGCATGTTGGATACATTGTCCACAGGTCGAGCCGGAGTGCCAGCTTCTGCCACAGGTTGCAATAGCCCGCGCCAGCAGACGGGACCCTGCTGCGACCCCGCTCTGTACTGCACCGTGAGATATGCATACGGGCAGTACCCCACGGACGCGTGGTCCGAACGCGGGCGGCACAACGTGGGTGCAGTGCGACCACAGGGCATACGATAGAGGGCGTAGTATGGCGGGCGGCGGAGAATGCTGGGCGGCATCCGGGCACAATTGGGCAGCCGCAGGCGGCGGGATGCGCGAAGCTGCCGAAGCAGGATACGGCAGGCGCGCCAGAAGGGAGGTGGTCCCAAGAGCGGGAAGCATCCCAGTACCGCATTGCGGTGCTACAGGATGCGGGATATCGCCCACTAGGGTGGGGCACCGCTGACATGGTGGAACCCGTATTCGGAGTCATAGAAAATGGCAGCGGAGTTGGAAGTAGTATTCATTCTTTTCAATAGACAATAATGCCTTGGACGCCTCAGCGGAGTTCGATGCGAGGGAACGACGGGTGACAGGTCCGCTTTGGGGGGATGCTGAGGCTTGAGGATGCTGAAAACATAGCAGCAACATGCCATGTATGCCATGGAGGCGCACTACAGTAGAATGATCCAGTGCTACGGGATATTTGGGTGTACTGTAGTTACAGCAGGGGATGTATCCTGGTTGGTCTGTAACTACAGTCACGGATATATCCACCTGCCAGCATGAGGTGTGAGGCTTTACGCAAGTCTATGGGAAGGACTACCACGAAACCTTCTCTCCTGTCGCTCGATTCGAGTCTATCCGGTATCTCTTGGCGCACGCTGCCCTAGAAGACTGGGAGATCGATGCGATGGACGTTAAGACTGCGTTCCTCAACGGGGACTTGGACGAGGAGGTCTACATGGAACAACCCGAGGGCTGGGTCGTGAAAGGCAAAGAGGACTACGTTTGTCTGCTTAAGAAGGCCATCTACGGTCTTAAGCAAGCCTCTCGCCAATGGAACAAGAAGATTCACGAATCGCTCATCGGACAGGGATTTGTTCGGACATACTCTGATGCCGGAGTCTATGTATATTGCCGACAAGGGGGGGATTCAGACCCAGACCGTGTCACGATCATTGTCCTCTATGTCGACGACCTACTTCTCATGGGTGACAGTCGAGGGCATATCGACAAGGTCAAGAAGGCGCTTGGCAAGCAGTATAAGATGACGGACTTGGGTCCTATTCAGCGATTCCTTGGTCTTCGTATACGTCGAGATCGTCTCTCACGGACACTTGACATCGACCAGGAAGAGTACATCGAGGCCATTCTCGAGAACTATCAGATGGCCAACTGCAAGCCTGCGCGTACTCCTCTCCCTGCTGGTGCAGTTATCGAAGCTGCTACCACAGAAGCACCGGCGAAGTTGCGTCAACGTTTCCAGAGCTTGATGGGCAGTCTTCTCTATGCCTGTCTTGGGACGCGACCAGATATCTCGTATGCCATCAACCGTCTGGGCAAGTACAGTGCGAACCCTGCCGACAATCACCTTGATAGACTTCTCTATGTCTTATGGTATCTCCGGGGTACATCGCATTATCGCCTACGATATGACGGTGCATCTAATGCCGGCCTGATCGCATATTCCGATTCAGACTGGGCAGAAGAACGCGACGATCGGCATTCGCAGACCGCTTTCGTCTTCCTGATGGCAGGAGGTGCCGTGTCTTGGGCATCTCGACGTCAACAGACCGTCTCTCTCTCGTCCACTGAGGCAGAGTACAAGGCGGCTTCAGACACTGCTCGTCAGATGATGTGGCTTAGGACGTTTGGCGATGAGTTAGGGGATGACATGGGCTCGGCTACGCCGATGTGCGTCGACAACCATGGTGCTATTCACCTTGCGTTGAACCCAGCCGTCGACCGGCGTTGTAAGCACGTCGAGACGCACTACCACTTCGTACGCGAATATGCCGAGACTCCAAACATGGACATCTATGCTATTCCTAGTGAGGAGAATCTGGCAGATCCGTTGACCAAGAATGCTTCACTGCACGTCATGGAGTACTTCTTGGCAAATTTGGGTCTCGTTACCTCCGCGTCTTGAACGAGTGGGAGTGTTGAACTTACTATGGACTATGGACATCAGTTGCGCATTAGGCGCTATGGGCACAGCCTCTTACGATTAGATCTTAGGCTATGCGTCTTCCTTTCCTTTTAGGGTACGTTGTACGAAACCATGTGGTTACCTGGCTTCTCTTTGTTTCCAGTCCATTCCAGTGCGTTCTGCAACGCTCCGGACCTTTCTAGTTCTTTCTAGATATCTCTGGGCTGTACTAGACATGCCCTTGTGACCTCGTATTTGTCGTATCTTCGTCATCCTTCGTCATTGTCTGAGTTATCCCTACTCGTTCTGACTCAGACAGTATTATGCTCTCCTTTCTGTCGCTTACTCATGCTACTCCAGACACAGTATATAAGGAGGGACTCTTGGGCTTTGTCTCCTCAGTCTTTTGCTCTACTGACTGAGGAGTAAGTACTCGCCTACCTATGCTTACTTATGCTTTACTTACAAGTACTTTGTAGCTCGTGTTGTCCACTCGTCTGCTAGGTACTTGTGTCTATGCTATTAGTCTTTTGCTCTACTGACTGAGGACTCGTGTTGTCCACTCGTCGTTGCGACTTGCCTTCACAGGTTCAGACTTCATCACCCTGCCCTTCCCTTCCTGCCTGGCACGTCCCACCGGAAACTTTCCTTGCCATACTTCCCATCCGCGGACGGTCTCCTTCGTCCTTCATGCCCTCGACACCATGCTGTACTCCAAGTCGACGCAGCCCGATCGCGACGCGCTTCGATCACGACGCGTCTCAACTGACAACAACCGTGCACACCGGCTACGACGCGCCCTGCCAGACCAATAGAACATGTGAGGTTGCAGGTGGACAGCCAGAAGAAAGCAAACGGGCATGCATTAGTTGGAAGGTACGTCTGTGCTCGGAGAAGGCACTGTCTCAACCCTTGGTAGAGTTTTCATACCCGCTTGCTCCCTCTGTGCACCCATTGGGTCCTCCTCGCCTGCTAGCAGTATGCAGGGTCTACTCGCCCGTGAGATGTACCACTGTGACATCCCCACTCGGCCTCACCTTGTACCTTTGGCTTCACTCGAGCCCTGCGACAGGCCTGCAGCCAACTCGCCTGCACGAACGCTTGAACCTTGCGCATCACGCGGCCTCTGAAGTACACGCACCTTCCTTGTTCAAAGGCACATCGTTGGCCTGTGCTCGTCATGCTGCCTGCCTCCTAGCACGTTGTGGCCCGCGCTGTGCTGCGCTTGCGAGTTCTCGACTCTCTCCCCGGCGCCATGCTGTGACCTGCGGTCCCGACACTCTCCCCCCCCTCCCGCTGCAGCTTGCATTTGGTATCAAGCTATCCCCCCATGCCACGTTCTATCGTGTGCCGCACTCCCGGCGTTGCCCTCCGACTCCCGCTCTGTGAACGTCTATCCTCTGGGACCTCCTGATCGCTGTGCCGCTCTCTCTACTGTTGCGATGCACGTCCCGCTCTGCGCATGCTCAGCCTTGCACCGCGGCATGCAACCATGCCGCTGGTGGTCCCACTCTCCCTGCTGTTGCAATGCACCTCCCGCTCTGCGCGTGCTCAGCCTCGCGCCGTGGCATGTGACCGTCCCGCTCTCCCTATTGTCGCGCGCTCTGCGCATGCTCAGCCCCGCACTGCGGCATGAGACCGTACCGCTTGTGGTCCCGTTCTCCCTGCCGTCGCACTGCATTCTCACGTCGCGGATTGCAAATGTCTGGCTCACTGTCCCACTCTCACTACTTCTGTGCGCACTGATTTGGTGCTCGTGGAGGGCTGAGACAGGGGTATGCCCACTGGGCGGTCAGAAGAGCGTGATTGGTCACAATGAGGTTCTCGGTAGGTGCCGCATACCCAGGTAAACCTACGCTATCAATATCCTGGATGCGGCGGAGTGTGAATCATGCGTGCTGCAACGGGACGATCCCTGCTTCCCGCTCATTGAACAGGCAGCGGGGCGGGATTTGTCATTTCTCGCCCTCAGGTCGAGAGGGCGGGGAACATAAGCTGGAAGCAGTACATAGCGGCTATGCGAGCTGTCGATACATGAGCGAGGAGGGACCTCTACTTAGAGTCTACGGATGTATCACTGCATCTCTCGTTAGAAACCAGGATGGATCACGCCTGGGTTCTAATCAGAGATGTTGATATATCCGTCTGCCACCATCTGGTGCTCGCTGGCATGTGAGTATCGTATCGGGGCGGTCGATGTCCGAATGAACTGACGATCGCGAATGCTACAGACAAAACGCGTGCCACCCGGGCAGGAACCCCATGCAGACGGCGGGTACGGCTTATCGCACATCCTCGCCCTCTTCACGTCCATCAGGAAAACCCTCCCTTCGAAATTATGCCAATTATACAGTAATTGTGGATAACACCATAATATTATCTGCATTGGGAGATTTCATGCGCCTTTCTTCGTACCTCTATCCAATGTCTTGATAATGCCGTTGAATTGCGGTAGAATGCGCAAGGTGCAAGCAAGTGCCCGGTCTGACTCAGGCAGCTCGTTTGGATTCAGACAAGTCGTTTGTCGACATATGTTTGGCTCGGGCGCCTAGAAGCCAACAACGCGCGCGTATCCTCCACCCCTCTTGTCTTCGTCCCACGACTCCCTGACTCTCTCACCGGCACCATGCACTTGCTCTCTGCTGCACACTCGACCGCTTCTTCTCTTTCAGTCGGTCTGCAAGCAAGTTTGCTGTCGTCCGTGTAGCCACTACGTCAAGGTAAGTACCCTTCTAGTCATCTGCAACAACGACAACCTGCCACGTCATCCACCACCTCCGAGATCTAGTCACTAGCCTTTAGGTCGACCGGCGTATACATGTCCCTCCTCCTAGCTCTTCAGTACTGTCGGTCAGATAGGTGAGTGTATTCAAGCTTTGGAGTCCCTAGCCACAAACATTCAGGGCACGAGTGTTCCGACAAACCCCGATCGACTTGAGCCCATTGGCGCGACTCGGAAATGGAATAACTTCTGATGGTGAGTCCCTGTTACTGTAGAGTTTCGACCGATGCGGTGCAGGCCCCAGCGGGGTGTGACCTGTAACCGCCCGCAGTCGCCGGAGCGGAGCGGAGGCGCCCAAAATTTGCCTGATTTGGCCTGCTAAACGTCCGAAAACCGAGCCAAAACGCGAAAATGGGGGCCCCAAAGGGGCCGTGACCTGTGACCTACAGCACGATGCGGTGCGGCGGAGGTCCCTGTGACCTGTGACGCGCCGCATCGGTCGAAACTCTACAGTATCTGGTTTGGTCATGCTACCGTGAGTTCTAGTCAAGCTATCTAGTATGCGTCTGCTCATGAGGGTACAGGTGTCCGACACAGGCTGTCCCGACATGGCGGCTGGCTAGCCCGGAGATGTCCGCCCGCAAACTCCTTGTCATTCCTCTGATCCCGGTCGTCATATGTCGTCGTTGTCCGCTCTGTGTGTGTACCCAGTACTGCACTTGTTCGTATATCCCCACATCTGTGCACTTGCTACTTGGTATCGTACTTATTCGCATATGCCCATGTTGTATCAGTATATGCACAGCAATAACAATGTATTGTCATGCACCTCATCGCGTCTATGTGTGAATTCTGAAGCAACAGTGGAGGAGAGGATCGCTACAATGCTTGATGTACATGCTCATAATTGTAAGCAATTGCTGCTGCGTTGCAGAAGGCACTAGGTAATTTTTTGATAATTGTTGTGTTATCAGATTATTGAGAATTCGAAATAATTGCGAGCCAATTCATGCAATTTCGAAGGGAGGCTTTCCCTGATGTCGCGAATCGAGCTGGCACTGACATCCCTGTTCACACAGAGGACATCGCAGGGCTGAAACAAGCACTATTCATACTCGTCGAGCTGCTGCGCCAGACGGGTGTGGGTGCGCTCCCACTCGAAACGCCGCAAGTTCCGGATCCGCACCCGGAGAACGTGCTCGTCGAGGAGGAGACGAGGATCGTCCAGGCTCTGTACGAGCGGCAGCAGCGGATCCAGGACAGCGCGGGCGTCGTGGCGGGATTCTTGACCTTCTCCGGGGTGGGCGAGCAGCAGGCTCCCGCCGGGGCTGGAAGTCGGAGAGCATAGTAGTGGACTCACAACTACATACGTGCACTTGGCGAAGCCACAGCCGAGAAACGTTGGGAGCTACGCAGCGAGATCGAGAACGTATTCTGCCCGACCAATTGCATCGAGAGGTTGCCAATGTTTCTGCGCAATGAGGCTCTGGCAACTTCCCGTCAGAAGAACAACTCCGGTTTCCCCGACCCCCGGTTCAAGGCACATGTGCGCACCATTGAAGTATGCCGTTGGAGTGCATCAAGGTCTTGCCAGGTTTCTGAACCTTGCATGGTTTCTAAATTCTCATCGGGGCCGCGCCGAACCCGTACAGCAGACGCTGCTACTTTGGCTGATGGCGACGGCGCCGAGGAAGACCGAGGAGAAGATCGTGAATGCGGTCAAGAGTTGTGTGAGTTGCAAGGATTTTCTGGACATCACGCAGGTAGTCTTGGAGGAGCCGGAGGAGGAATCCGCTATAGAGTTCCGACTCGTCGGCCAACTAGAACCCCGTTTTCGCACTCACCTGCTCTTCTCCTGTCGGCAGGCCTATGAAGTACAGCGCATAGTTTGCATGTCACGCCACGCGCGCCGCACAACCTCACTTCTGCATCCTCGAGTCCGCGCTCATCTCTATCCGGGTAAGAAGTATCACACCGGGTGCACAAATTAACACCATCGTTTCGATAGAAAGTCAACAAAGAAGTGTCAGAAGATACACGCAACGTCAATTCAGTGGTCGCGGCGGACCACTCGAACGTTCCCTCCGACTAAGGCACACCATCCGCGCTGCAACCACTGCCTCCTTTGCCTACTTGCTCATGGTTGCATTGGCTAACTTCGCCTTGATCCGAAGAATTTGCTGCAATGCCCTGTCGAGCCTGGTGAGGAAGTCGTCGTGGGAGGGTTTGGCAGGGGAACTGTCGCGGACGACTTCGACGCCACCAGCCTCGATCTGTTCGTAGTCTTCTTCCCACTCAGCCATCATGGGGTTGTCGCTGAGCTTGTAGTTCTTCGCAGAGACCTGGAATCTCTTCAGCATGGCCCATACTACCATGATGAGCCCGGCGAGACACAAGCCATAACCATCCGCATCGCAGTTCTCCGCATACTCCCACAGATAGGGGAAAGAGCCGCGGACGTCCGGTTTCGGCTCCCCCTGGATCTCGGCAGGGCTCTGTTTGCCAAGAAGGGCGGCTCGCTTCGTATAGAGTTCCTTGAGGCTGGTGACGGAGAATACGCTGCCGAATTCCTTCCGGAAGCCATGGCGCACGTTGTTCATGGACAGAGACGTGTTCTCTTTTGCCAACTGCCTCTTCAACCGCTCTAAGCCCTCCTTGTCCTGGAGACCGTGCCTATAGACTGTATATAAGATGACCCAGCCAAAGGACTCGAGGTCATCTTCCGCCGTCCGGACGACAGACTTATTGTTGATCGCAGCGTCGAGGACACGCTGCGACATGAATATGGCAGTTCCCTTGGACCGAACACCTTGTGAGTGGACCGGCACGCGCAGAATGACATGAAGCAAGCCTCACCGTCATGCCATCGCCCGCTCGTGACTTCGGAGGGGTCTGCTCGCGTACACTGCGAAACCGACTGTGGCTCGCGAGTCGGGATTTGACGTGTCCAGAAACCGTCGCGCCCATCGGATGGTCAATGTGAGCCGGGTCCACAGGAACGCGGTAAACCCGATCTTGCTCTGGAAGCAACGGCACCGACGCAAGCTCGAAGTCCGTGAGGAATGCCCGAGTATGCTCCACAGGGTAGTCCTCGGGAACGTAATCCTCATCCATCACGTTGGTGGGCTTCACATCAATGAGGATGTTGCCCCCACTGATGTCGCGGTGGAGGATCTCGTTATCTGAGAGGTCTTTGTGTGCTGCATTGGAAGTCGGTCAGTCACGAATGCTCGCAGCTGAACTCACAATAGATAGCCTGACAGTCTCACCTTCGAGGACACAAATCATCGCACGAACGAATTGCTCAACGCTGGAGTACTCCCAGAGCGGTTTCCCAAACCTCCGCACCGCGATGCGATGGAGGACTCTGTCTGAGACTCCGTTCCTCTCGGTCGGAGGCGGAACAGGGCCGCGGAGACGAGTCACTGTGATGGCACGGCCCTCGGATTCATGGACGTCGCCGCCTGTGTACGGGATTGCCACGCTGTCGGGACACCCCAACCCTTTGCTGCGCAACAGAGCCACAATGTCCTCGCAGATGGCTGTCTCCGGTTTGCGTCCACTGCCTCTCCACGCAACCTTCAGGATTGCCACGCCGTTTGGACGTGCGGGCTGCTCCGTAACGCGCCATACGGCCGTCCCGCGACCTAAGAGAGTGTGCGACACCCATAGGGGAGGCCCGTAGGTGACCCAAACGCGAGAGTCCGTGGATGGTCCCATACCAACACGGTAACGCGGATAGGGCCTTCCATATGGTACGTAAGGGGGGAGCATGCGGACAGTGGGGTCTTGGCCGACGTCGTGTGGAGACATCTCGAAGACTAGGCGAGCTATCACACGGACAAACTTGCGTAGGCCGTCGTTGCCCACAGCGAGCGTGTAATCCGGGGATAGGACAATACCGCAGCGATCGAATAGACCGACACAAAACTGATCGCCGGACACGAAGACGCCATAGGTGAAGAGATTGAACGGATGTGAGACCAGGAGAAAGCGGGCGTAATCAGCGCCCTGAACGAGAGTCTTGTTGGCCTGCCTCTCCTGAAAGATGTTCTTCCCTTTCGTAGCAGAGTCACTGGCCTTGGGCTTCACTTCCATGAAAGCGACGCACTGCCTCCACAACAAGTTGGCGGATGGGTAGGGTGCCGTGGCCATTCCGGGTGACGCAGGGGGGGGAACGTCCGCGATGACAAAGTCGGGTTTGATCCTCCCACTATCAGGGAACGCACGATCGTCCAAGCGAAGTGGATGCTCCCCAGTGAATATCACCTGCCGAGACATGAACCTGGACTCAGGTTCGAGGCGCGTCACTATCGTCTTCTCGATTGTGGCACAGATCCTGTTCTACACGAGACAGTGAGCTTACACGTGACTGTGACTGATGAGAGAACATACCAATGGTTCGTATAGTCTCTCTTCGTCTGCATCCTCCAGCATAGCGACGGTGCGAATCTCCACCAGGTTATGCGCGCACGCGGCCTCGACAGCTGCCAGAACAGCTGTCGCAGTCTTGTCGCATGATGCCGGCCGCCAACTGTCAGGAGAGTCGGATGCGAGGAGCTTGTCTAGGACGGCCTCATTGTCGTATTGGACAGCCTTCGTGAGGTCATATCTGAAGGACGAGCGAAAATCGTCCGTGCTGCTATAGGGGACCGCAAGAGTCTGTGCTGAGGCTGCACCGGGACGAGTGGGGGATACAAGTAAGTTGGATTGGGACATTTCTGGGGAGAGGAAGGGGACTGACTGGATGATGAATCCATGGCCGGTCGGATGCCCTCTTTATACCTGGAAGGGCGTCTCTCCACGTTCGCGACGGCGTCGATATTGGAGAAGACCGGCGGAGTTTCTTTCCTAAAAATGTGTTGAGAACCTCGTATAAATAAAAAAGAGAAGGTGGGAGTTCTTACCTAGGCTGCCAGTGACAAGTGACTGCGAGAACGAGAGAACGGGAGAACAACGGCCGGGGTATGTCCTGGTGTATCCTGCCATGGATGGTGCGCATCAGACTCAGCGTCCGCGCCTCCACCTCGTGGGCTTACTTACCTATCGCGTCGCCCTTGCGGCAGGAGCTGGATCCGATATGGTATGTGGAAGAGAGGGCAAGGCGCGCCAGCTCACGACCATCGCACGGCACAAGCGAGGTGGCGGTGTCGTGACTCCACCGGTCACTGAGATGCGCGGTCACGAACGACGATTCGTCCACGAAGAGTGTCCGCAGTCCTGATCTGGAGTTCCTACAATATGACTCCGGGTCGCAGAAGCGGACCTTAGGCTCTAGATGCACTGCTCGATCGAACCGGCGGCAGGACAAGAGCTACGAGAGTCCACGTTCGGTATACGAATACTAGTAAGTACTACCTGCTAGTCCGCTATTGCCAGTGACACTGGCACAGTCGGCGACAGTCCAATTTTCGCCGGATGTCGTCTCACTGACGGATGTCCCCGCATGTGCACGGCATAAGCGTGGAGCAATCCAGAAAATCAGGAACTCAGGCTATTGTTCTGACGGCGACTTCTTCTCTCAAGGCAACAAGAACTACATTCCATGCCGCGAGTGAGCACTGCCTTCCGCGGAAGAAAGGACTCGAAAGATCAGACAATCTGCATCCGCGGCCAGAGAAGGAGAGCGAGGACGATCCTTTTAGGCTGTGAAGTACATAGCCACCCAGGATGACTGTGCTTTGGGCGGTCTTGCCATAATGATCACGATAGTCCCGAGCCTAGAGTCCTACTAGTACGATGGACAGTGGCGCAAACTCTCGACGTGCACACCCGCTGTTAAGTGCCCCAAAGATTGTGCCCGTCGCTCGAGTGGACTCCACGAGAGGCAGTGCCAGTGGTATCCCAGAAGTCGGATAGAAGTGCGATCGTATGCTCATCGGCGGGGCTCCCTACCGTGCCGACGACCTGTATCGGAGTTTGGCCATACTCATCGAGAACTTCTCGAGGTCCGTGAGACCATCAGATAAGCGAATAGCACCGAAGCATAGGAGGCTTCTCTGCGATGTGCGTACATGCACCAATTGCACGGCAGGCATACGGAAGCTCCGCCATTCCGAGGGTCCGACCACTAGTGGTCGGAACTGGTCCTACAGACCACTTCAGCCCTAACCCCAAGCACCAGATAGGCGCTTATGCAGGAGGGCTTGAAGGCAGCCAGAAACGCGATAAGATGGGATAAGATTCGATAAGGACCAGATAAGATGAAAGACTCTGGCAGCGACCCTGGGTGGTTATTTAGCGCCTCAGAAGCGCCGGGCGGCCCGCCTACGGCGGGTTCGACCCTGGGAATGACCACCTTGCCAGGATGTGGCTGAGGAACCACGTGCGCCCGGAAGTGACTTGGATGAGCCTCGGCCCGTCTCCCCGAAAGCGCACCAGACCCACTCTGCACAACTGAGCACGACGAGTAGGAAAGGACAGGTCTGCATAGTCCAAGACATGGCCATAACATCGAGAAGGACTCCCACCCGACGAGAAGACCATCGCAGACGCGACGAGAGTTTTACCTGGGCGAGGTTCACGCTAGAACAGAGTAGGTAAGCCTGTCATCCAAGAGAATGGAGTCTGAGGAACAGGTACCATATCTGACACAATTTAGAAGAGAGACCCTCGCACGCTGAGGTATGTATATGAGTACAACAAATCCAACGGCAGCGACGAGGAGCAGGCTTTCGCGAACATAAGCGCCCGATGGGCCGACGATGAATAGCGGATCTGCAGAGCGGCCATGGAAGGCCCTGACGTGATTGATTGAGCGCAAAGGAGGATGCATAGGATGGACAGTCAAGGTGAGTGGGATTTTGTCCGAGTGTGCGTGATAGCAAGCGCGAGACTCGAGTCGGTGCCCTCGCACAGGACTGCCACTTGAGGCGGATGCCCGCGAACCGAGCCTCAAGCAGTAGTAGAGAGAAATGAGAGTATGCAAGGACGTCAAAGGGTGAGGTAGCAAATGATCCAGCCCGACTGAAATGCCAGACAGAGACCTGCGAAAGGACTCGAGGGACTTACGAAGACGACCGTTCCGACAGCGAGTCCGACGTGTTTCCTCCTATTCCACCCCGCGCAAGACGACCATAAGCATGCATATGATCGCTCCAAACCGGAGCCGAGGACCAGCCATGTTGACATTGTTGCTTGCCTGGTCAGAACTGCTGGACAGTCCCACCACATCGAAGGTGCCAGGGGATAATCCTATGTAGCCGGGAGTCATACTGCTATTGGATGGGTAGGACTCGGTTGGATGCCGGGTGCATTACTGACCATCCCGTGTCTAGCAAGGAGAGACATGCATCATAATCCTTGTGGATCGGATGGAAGAGAGCCCGAGCGGACGCATGGTGGACGATACGAGAAGAGTCGCAACGCCTGGCGTCTATCCTTCCCAGCACCTTGAACTTGACCCTGACTTCGACGCACACTCGCTATCATGGTTTCTTGCATTCATCCGCGATCTTCAGTCAAGGTCGCGTAAGTCAGACCCCAGAGCAACCCGGGACGCACCCGGCTACTCAACAATTTCTGCCTGTACGTGCCAAGGGGCTTAAGTTTGATGTTCCATATGTGCTTAATCTGCCAATGTATTACACATTACACCGTCTTTCGAGGCAACCGCACTTCTCCGTGCTTTCTCGGGAGGGAAGACAAGAACGCGCACACTGGCGCATGATATCGAGGCCCTGTGCTGGGTCGTCGTGTACACCGTCTACAAGCACGGCCTAGACCACACCTCCCAGGGCTCCGAGGAACGCCAGAGACTCACTGTGGGAAGAGAACACATTGGAAATCAATGTACAAGATGATGGTGGTACAGCGCGTACACCACGGAAAACCGACGTTGGGCGCACGTACTTTGAACGTAGTGAGCAAGGAAAATCAATGTTGAGAACATTGAATTATGCCATTATACATTGATTTTCGACGTTGAGAACACTTACGCAACTCATCATTCAGTGTTAAGTACCTTCGGAAAGGCGTGATAAACACATTGATTATCGCTGTTCCTGACAGCAAATATCAGCGTACGCAACACCAGCCATACGGCCTGTTCCCCAACCCCTTTTGGGTCGCACTACATCCACGTAACGGAGAGATAGTGCATATATTTGCAACAGACTATGTACATGCGGTGCAACGACTGCCACACCTCCCTACAGCAATGCAGCCAGACAAAGAAACTGACACATACCTTGCGCAACAACGATGAGACCCAGATCCCGACATCCCTGACCAACACTTTTGCCCACCCACAGGAGTGCGAACTCGTAAACCAGGTCATAGGGCTGTGTGCGGGTGTCGCAGAATATGAAAGATGTACCAGTAGACCCCGAGTCGCCCCGGAGTTCGACCATCCGTAGAGGACATCCTGAGTCATGTCGTGTTATTGTGTTAGGGCTGTATGCAAGTGACGGAGGATCGGAAAGACTTGCCGATAGACCCATGTCGTCCCGCATCCAGAGATGACAACTGAATGTTTCTGCCGGGAGCCGTACGTCATGGACAAGTATCGACGACTGGTGTAGCAGCTCACCAGAGTCACGCTGATCGTGAGCAATCGCGAGCTTCCAGGCTCACCCAACGATGTTGAGCTTGTGCAGAAAGCTCGACCTGTTGGACTGATCAGCTGGATCTCGAGATCGAAGGCCATCGGGACATACCTGAGTGCCTCTCCAACGACAGACCTGCGTATATGCGCATATAACCGGCAGCTGTGCACACTAAATGACCATCTGAGCACTTACATGTGTCGCCGTTGCCCTGCAGCACTCTCATGACCCAGTCGCGAGGAAGAGAATTCCAGCCCTCCTGTGTGGAGGCCATCGAGGCTCGGTATTCTTGGGATTTGCAATCGGATTTAACGCACGGTGGTCAACCAGTCAAACACCCCTTGACAGTAAAGCAGACAGTGGTGAGGAAGGAGCAGATGTGAGAGACCCGATTGCGAGAGAGAATGGGGAAGGAAAGAGAAGCGCGATAGCATGTGCGCGAGACTGCCTAGCATTCGAGCGGAGCTTAGATCCAAAGTCACGTGACCGCGTACTTACGCGTACTGCTTGCCGCCTGCAACCCCGTCGTCCTCATTGCTATCTACCACCACCTCCGAGTCTCTGACGCAGTATTGCTGGATTTAGGTTGATAGGAAGCCCGATTAAAGCGCAACAAGGCAGCCGCCAGTGGGAGGAGGGCAAACCGCGACACTCATGAGCTTGAAGGAAAGCATGAGAGCAACAAAGGGTATCGACTTCACCCGACCACTCTCCTGCATGCTCTTGCAGCGCACAGGACAAGCAGAGGGCGAGGGAGAGGAGGGCGACTACGTGTGGGCTGAGTCTGAAAGCGCGTGGCCGTTGCTCGCTCTCTTGCAGTGCCAAATGGTAAGCAGAGACGAGGGCTGGTCCCTGGGGGCACGTTCATCCCTTGACGCAAAACAGGTGAATCCTGGAGGCAGGTCTGGCCATCTATAGGCTCGCTTGCCAGCCTCTAGTTCTTCGAGACGGACGAGAGAGCGAGAGGTCGCATCCCACCGGCCAAGATTTACAGTGTCTAAAACGCCAATAATCGAGCCGCTTCAGTAAACCTGTCTAGTTTTTTTCGACTGTGTAGTCGGTAGGGAACTAGATGGCAACAGGCTGAAGGGAGGGAGGAGGGTGGTGATCTAGTTCATATAGATACTAGTTACGCTAGTGAACTAGTTGCGGGAAGATGAGAACAGGCAGACCAGATTATGGGAGAGTGCAACTAGTTAGCAGCCGAACTAGTTAGTTCGGAACAACTAGTTCCGAGTCCGGGTACCCGGTCTTCAAGTAGAAGTGTTGATTGAGATCGGGTCATCTAGTTAGTGCCACGGAACTAGTTATCCAGGTCAACTAGTTAGTGTCGGAACTAGTTATCAGTGACTCCGAGATGCGTGTGGCTCGGCCAAAAGAGTCATAGTATTGAAGAGAGTTAGTAATCAACATATGCTAGTCAACGTCCGCGGTGTTGGACTCATTGTCGGTATTATCTGGTGTGCCGAAGATGATGTACTCGTCGATGTCTGCCCACTCAGTAGGCAAGCCACGACTAGTCAACACCTCTCGTGCTGCAGTGCGAACTTTCTCCCATGCATCTACTCCGGCTTGGTAGGGATCCCATGGTGGAACTCCAACACCGCCTTACAAATGAGAATGTATCAGCTGTGTTCAAGGCATAGGGGTTAATACCACTTACCGGTCAGTGTGTCGATACCTGGGAGGTTGGACAGCCCATCCTTGACCCAGATGAACTTCTCGCCGTCCTTCAGTATATCGAAGATATACGGAGTGCGGTCTAGTTCACAGACTGTCCACTCATCTTCATTGTGACCAGGGCTGAATGATGCCACAACTGTGTTGGGAGCAACTCCGAATGGCTCGAAGATAGTCACCTCGTTGAACTCTTCAGTTATGGCAACGTTGTACTCGATAGCCGGCTGGCCATCCTAGCTCATCATACTGGAGGTTAGAGAAGCGCGTCTCTAACAGAAAGTATACTGACGTACCTCAACATAAGCATACACATGAATGATAGGGTTGGTTGGCTTTTGTGCGACTGCAACTGTACCCTCCTCTCCCGCTTCAACAGATGCCCCTGGACTTGCAGGAGTCACGGCTGCTCGACTGAGTCCTTCGATCTCGGCACGCTTGACTTGGACACACTCTAGCTCATCGTCCGAGAGCGGCTCCGAGACATACTGCAATGTCTGGCATCCTCGGACGCTGCACTACAGGTCAAGCTTGTTAGTTGTTCAATCATCATCACAGCTATCATGTTGGACGCACATGGACGAAGTAACGACCGCAGTTGGGGTCGTCATGGAGGTACTGCAGCTGTTTGGTGGAGACCCGGTGCGAGCAGAGTAGAGCGCATGCTCACTTCGTATCTGCGATTGTTCTGACATAGTTCTTCAGCGTCAGAAGCATCGCGTTCTTTGTGTCCCGTGTCTTTGTTGGCGTGTGGGGAGTGCGGGGAGGTAGCTGACTGGGAGCATGGCTGCAACCACCAGGAGGGGCTCTGCGACGAGACATGAGGACGGAGGAGGCGATTGATGGTGGGCATGGAAGTGACCTCAACGTCTGTTATAAGTGCGCATCGGCCAGAACTTACATAGACCTACTAATTGTGCCTATTGATTGTGCGGTGAACAAACCCGCCGGTCTATGCGCATCCGGCCGGATGTTATATCCTTTGTGCACCGGTACATCCGGGACGATGCCCTGGTCAGGATACAGACCAGCGATGACTTCAAACATTGGCACTGAGCATACCGATATCATATCATAGTATCAAGAGACGAACACCGTGCACATAGCTACAATCGTACAGAGAAGTATGGAATTGATGGACTTACCTACTATGATCGGCCGAACACCTAGTACTTGCGCTTCTTCTTGGACGACTTGCTTTTGGCCCTTAGGACAGTATCAGTATGCATACAGATAAACACAGAAGAGGGACGTACTCTGGTACCTGTGCGACGTTCTCGTCACGCTCCTTACGCTTGCTGCTACGAGTGGCAGGTTTGGCCGCTGCCTCTGGTGGCACTATGGTCACCGGAGCCTGCTGCAAGCGAGAACTGCGCTGGACTGGAGTGAGCGCCGTGGGAGGTGTCTCCATTGCAGACATGTTGGAGCAGGCAGGAAGAACAGGTTCCGACGCCGCAGGCTCGATGGGCTCCAGTATGTGAGGCTTTGGCATGGATTGCGCTGGTTTGATAGACTCAGCCTGCAGAACTACAGAGTCGGACGGTGGGTGCGCGGCCACGATGGAAGGGTCGTTGACGACGGGAGGCTCGGTCGCGACAGCCTGCAACACAGCCGATGGGCGAAAATCGGTAGCGGAAGACGCGGACACGGCAGGCTTGGAGGCCGCAGGCTCAGGAACAGGAGGGTCGTTGATGACAACAGCCTCGGTCGCGACAGGCTGCAACCCAAGAGGCGTGCGAAGCTTGATAGCGGCAGACGCCTCGGGCTCGGGAACGAAAGGGTGGTTGATGATGGCAGGCTCAGTCGCGACAGACTGCGACACAGGAGGTGCGTCAGGCTGGGTAGTGGGGGACAAGACCATCACGGGAGGTTCTGATACTTCAGGCTGGGAGACGGAAGGGTCGCACACGGCGGGAGACTCGGACACGAGAGGCTGCAAAGCAGCAGGAGGTGTGGGAGGTGATTGTGTAGAAGTCCTGGCAGGGGAAGGCTGGGACGGAGCAGATGGTTCTGAAACCACGGCCTCGGATGCGGCGGGTTGGAATACCTGGGGCTCAGCCACGGTGCGAGGCTTGGACGTCGACACAGCAGGACGGGCGGGAGGTGAGGGCGCAGAAGACTCTGGAGCGGAAAGCTCAGACGGCGCAAGAGGTGCGGATACGATGAGCTCCGGAGCCGAAGAAGCCGCATCGGACGCTGAAGAGGGCATGCCATCCTTGACCAGAGGTTTGCTTGCCCACTGATCCATGATATTATGAAACTCTTTCATATCCTTCAGAAGAGCGATGATGTCGTCGGGTTCTCTGGCGGTACTTGACACTCTGACGTGACGTTGTTAGCGCTGCAATGTATTCATATAAATCACAGGACTTACTGCCACTTGCGCATCTTCTTGTTTTCGTTCTTGCCAGCGTAGAAGACAACCATCTTCGTATTAGTCTTCGTCGCCAGCTCCTCAACATAGCAATTGACTGTATAGTAAAGATCTTCAAGCTCCCTGTGATATGACAAGAGTGAGCCAATGACACGAAGACAAGCAATGAGCGAGCACTCACTTGCGCCGAGCAGCCACAGGGTCACCGCCGTGCTCAGCGAGGGCCTCTGCCTCCCTTCGTTCGCGCTCCGCAGCCGCCTCTGCTCGAGACGCAGCAGCATCTGCGTTGTATCGCTCGAAGCTACCGTCCAGCTTCACCTTGTCGATTGCATCAGAGTAGGCCGCGTTGACCGCTGCTTGCAGCGCACTACTGGAGGTGACACCTTGTTCCTTCAGCTGAGCACGGACATGCTCGCGGACCTCCGGATGTGCAGCGATGAAGAGGTCGCGCGCACTCTTGGCACGGGGTGTATCGTCTCGAATCGTCGAGTCGAGCAGGTTGACGAGCGTACGAGTGGCAGTGGTGGCCGCGGTGGTTGGAGTGGCTGCCTTCACGAGATCATCCCAGTTGTTGAGAACCCATTTGCGGGCTTGCTGTGAACTGCATTAGAAGTAGTATGTGGATATGGATGATCTCGGACTCACATTGTGACGGTTAGCCGTTCGAGTGAGGGCCTCCTGCTCGGTCTCCATCCGTTCGGCCTTCTTATTCCAGGTGGTTATGCTGCGCAGCCACTTGGCATCGAAGTCCGTCGCAACCGCCTCGGCGTACTTGGCTTTCGCCTTGTAGACCGGGTTGGGGCCGAGAGCAAGGTGCATGTCGCGGCGAGCACGCTCCCAGATCCACGCATCCTGATCGACATCGTGGGGCTCGCGACTGACGTGCAAAGGGAGATCGAGGCGGTCGATGAGAAGCCACCCGGGACCGGGCTTCTTGCATTCTGCCATGAGCGGGAATAAGGCACGGGAGGGGAAGCGTGCGCGGGGATGACTTCTGCTCACCTCGCTGGGCTGTTAAATGGGTTGGCCGCACAAAGCGGACGTAGGTCCGACCGCAGGAGGTTGTCCAAGCGTGAATGCTTCAAAGGGGCTGAGCCACCCGGCCATGTGGCTGGAGCTTTGGCAAGCAAAGCTCCGTCGCACTGGCCATAGTCAACAGCCAGAACTTGGCAGTGGTTGAAATGGGCAAGGTGCGAGCGAAGGCATGAGCCTCGGACACCTTCATCTTGACGGTGTATTTGCAGAGTATCGCGCTCGACGAAGGTGTCTGGACTGGGAGGGAGAACGGCAGGAGGACGACAGGAGAGCAAAACTTACACAGCCTTGGTGACGCAGACTACGGACAGGAGATGACAGGATGAAACGGCGGCCATACATATGTCTAACCGCGAGATCACGACAGGAGTCGCGTCTGCGACCACGGCCAATTGTCAGCCGGCCACCCATGAAATGCCTCGATGCAAAGGTACGTACCTGTTTTTGCGGGCCATGGTAGGTCGCGAGGAACTGGCTACCAGATGGCAGCGACACCGGCCCATGAGCTGGATGAGTAACTCACGGCGGTGCGGCAGCTCAGAGACGACGAGTGTCGATGGCCAGCGGAGGGTCTAACTAGGACAACAGGAGCATCAGCCTGCGCCGCGTCAGAGACGCAAGGGGAGGATGGGTACGGACCTCCTCGCCGTCCTCCTTCCTTCCTACATGAGATAGGCTGGGGTAAGTGGATTTCGCGCAATCCGCGCAACGAGGGGTGAGCGGAGAGGGGAGGCCGAGGCATGCGCAGTGGTCCATGGAGTCTACCGCCGAAGTGCGGGTGCATGAGCGACACGAGCATCGAGAATGCGTCTTCCTCCGGAGATTGCAGGATTCTCTGTCCAGCGATCAGCACAAGACTGGCACCAAATTTAATCAGCATAACTTACTTCAGCAGGTGTGGAGATACAACACACCCTGCGAGTACTGGATGTCCGGATGCATGCAGGGACACCATTGGAAGAGCTCCCGATTGAGCTGTCAAGCATCATGGGCATCCCGTTGAACCCTTCTCCCTCGTCGTGCTCAAACCCCAGCCGCGTTGCGACCTTATCCCGCTGCGCGACCTTCTGGGACAGGTCGTCCATCCGCTTGCCCTTCATCCGTGATCATCACCCACACCTGGTAGTGCACGCTCGCGAGTACGCCGCCCAGCACCGTTCTTGCTCTTGCGAGCCTACGGTGCAGAAATTGACAACACTGCGGACTCCCGGGGCTGCTCGCGCTGCGTGCGCACCTCGACAGATTGCTTGTTCTCCTTTGGGACTCGACATCACGGCGGGACGACAACAACGTGGACGCGGATACGTCTCCGAAACCGTTGATGCCAGAGACTAGTAGGCGCACCCGCGAGCGTTGACATACGCTACACTGCTCTTCCCCGTCCGCCGTTCTCCGTCCTCCCATCCTCCATCGCGATCGCGCCCCGGGTGTCCTCCAAGCTTTGCGCGAGCTCCAAAGTTTATGTCTGTGTCTCCACCTATGCAAGAACATCAGCCATCTTCTCTGGCGCGAGCTAAAGCAAAGTACGCACCGAAGAGCACGCGAGATAGGCGAAGACCCGGTTCCTGTTGCTCCTGGTAGCTCTCAAAGCACATCCGATAGCTGACGGAGCTGAAGGGAGGTGTGAAGTCGAGACTAGTCCCCCAGATTATAGGAAGCGTAGACTTCGAAAGGTCGACTAGGGCGAAGCAGGTAGCCAAAGACAAGCTGGAGGCAGCGGACGTCACGAGTGCAGCTCAGCGTGACAATAGACGCTGAAAGCGAGCTCTGTCTGCCTTCTCTGTCTGGGTTATCACTTAAGTTTGAGCGGGGTAAACTATTTTGCGAGGTACCCTACAGCTATAAGAATGCCCTCAAAGCATAAAATCGAGGCATTGGTGCATAAGTTGTTCTTTAACAATTGCGACTTTGCAAATACCGGGGGATTTTGGAGTGACACCCGTCATGGTCACGATGTTATGCACCGCGCGCGCGACGCGGCCGCGACGCGTCGACTGGGTTCCTTCGCGCAACCTCCTTCAAGTCATCTTCAACAAGGGCTGAGATGCCCGAGGTCGACGTCCTGAAGGCAATCGAGTACAACCTTCGCAACCTGGTCGACAATTACCCGAAAAAGAACGATGGCTTGATGCTGATTGGTGAGTTCTAACGTTAGCATTCTTGACCGTATTCCTCCTCACACATCTTGATTCTTCCAGGGCACTGGCGGTTCTTCTTCAGATGTCATGCCGTTGGTACGAAGACGAAGAAGTACGACACGCTGTCGTGCACGTCCTTCGCGTACGACAGCCGGTTGGAGGACTCTCTGGACTCAGAAGACTTCAAACCCAATCCTTTCGACCAGGAGCGCGTCAGTTTGGCCGCGTGGAAGCGTTTCGCCCCGCTATTGAGACCTCTGACAGATGGACCAGTCTCGGTAGCAACCAGAGGCAAGGAACTTATTGTTGCTGCGGGTTTCGTATGTCCTGTCAAGCTTGGTTGCTCTCTACTACTAACTTCTTTATTTTGACAGCATGCGGTCCGCATTCACTTAGGCCTCGAGGCGTCAGTTTTCGTCGTCTCTCTCGATGACTACCACTCCCTCACCGAACGGTGTCGCCCTGGTCCCAACAAGAACAAGACAAAGGCGAAGAGGCTAAGGTCCTTCATCCTACCTCCCGCTTTCACTGTACCTGGCTCCCCTGCATTCGTCAACACCGAGGATCGGTATATCAACATATTTGCCGCGGTAGTTTGTCAAGACTGCGCCATCATTATCACCTACTTCTCGCGCCTCGTACGCCTCCACATCATAAGTAGGTCACGATTCTGGATGCAGGAGGACTTCCGCGTCGACTCTGAGGTAAGAGTCTGTGAATCCTTCATGGACATGAGGCTTAGCAGACCGCGCTCGTAGCTTTGGATGCAAATCTGGGATGAGGACCACGGCCCTGACTGGGTCACAGAGACAGACGCGGCCGTGGAAGGCGTCCGTCTATGGAGAAGTGAGGTACTTGCGGAACCTCACGCTCCTGCGGCACAGACACCGATTATCGTCTCGCTATACGCGTTGCAGACGGTCTTCAACGGTATAGGCAAGCATACCGCTAATGACTTCCTGCATCTTCTGGGCGTGTGGCCTGGTATGCCGACTGGGGAGTTGTGTGCTGATGACATGCTGTTCAGCCGCTTCGTCGACCTCCTGATCGGTTACATGGCTCTGTGGTCGTCCAGCGAGTTCCTCCAGCTGGTAGCCCCTCCCGCCAACCATCCAAACCCTTTCGCCTTCAACTATCGCTCACACCGCAACTACATCTCTCGCTACATCCATGTCTATCGCAAAACCTTTGTCAACGTCAGCCCAGACTTCTACAATCACGTTGTGACTTCCGGTCTGCTGGATTTGTCTCATGTCATAGGTAAGTCCGACAGCTACTCAGCATTACTCTCCGTTGCTCAAGGTTTGGGCAGGGAACAAGTACGACAGCTCCTCTGTGACGCAGACTGAGTTGTCATACAAGATTTTGCCGGTGTTCTTCTACCAACAAGGATCTGTCAAGTTCTATTCGGCGATACGTGCACGACGACCGGGTACATGGCGTTATAGTATGAATGACCAACTGGTGAGCTCTCATGACTGTCTAGCATGCGAGTTGTAAGTAATACCCTTCCGTTCAGATCCTTGCTCCTGACATGCGACGATTGGCCAACAATACGACAGTCGGCCTTGCATCCTTTCGAGAGATGGTTTCGAATGTTCAGGACGTAAGCGTGAATTGGAAAGCTGGTCGTAAGAAGACGGTAAGTCATAATGGGATTCAAGCGCCACTCTCAGGCTTAATCGCAATGCAGCACCGCACGGGTAAACTGGGACGACCATACAAGGACCCCAGGAAGAAAGACCTCCAGAGAGCCCTGCAAGTGGTATCGGGATACAGGTACCGTATTCGCGCGCAACTGAGAGATCTGGCACGCGGCGTAGACGGGTATGTGCCGGAGGACGATAGTGACGTGATCCCCCATGAGGATGAGGCGGAGGACAATGAAGAGGACTCGGATGCGGATGTGCCTCTTGCCATGTCCCGAGGCAAGCGCAAGCGGTCAGCAACCCCCGAGCGCATCGTGCAGTTGCCCAAGGCTGCAGAAGTATCGGGACGGGTTACAAGGTCCCATAGTCATGCACTCGCTCTACCTATGAGCAGGTGAATAGAGCCGTTGCTTTCCATGTATGACTTACGTATCAGGCGCAATCGCAGAGCATATACTTCTGTCGCGTCAACCGACACCGGCATATTGCTTGATGTATCACCATCTACCCGCGGTCTACGGACCGTATCCAGACGCATGGGCCGCTTTGATGTCCTCGACCGTCAAAGCACCACCTGGTGAGTGGCTCATCGCTGGCCATTGTGTGTCTGCAGCCGCCACTCAACCACATCCCCTTCTCATTCAACACCAAGTCTGGCAACTCCTGTCGCACCTTCGTCTCAGTCGACCGCTCGGCCGTCTACAGCTCTCTATCCCTAGCGATATGCCACCTAAATCACGCCTCAAGGGGACATCACGCAAGAAGGCCCCCGCTTACGACGAAGGCGTGGACGTCGAAGACGGTGTAGGAACTGTTTTCCGGGGCGTAGATGGAGTGCAAGAGATTCAGTACTTGTCTCCTCGCAAAGATCGCAATGCCGCACCCTCCTTTCCGTCCATGCCGCCGCCTCCTTCCGCTCTCATGTCTCAATCACTCGACTCGCCCATGCAAGATGACTTCGGTCTGAGCGGCAACGCTGACCTCGAGTGTCCGACCGTCCAAGTTCCGGATGCCCACGAACACCCGAACCCGGTCGCTTCAGGTAGTGATGACCAGCGGAAGTCAGCCTCACACAACATCGGCAACCCAACCACCAAGGTGAACAACACGATCGTAAGTCTCCGTGTTGTCTACCTCTCGCATTCTGTGCTGAGCAACTGATTATATTGTGGGCTAGAAACCACACGAATACATGCAGGAGTTCTTGGGCTGGGCGCAACGCTTACTGAACGTGTTCCGCGCTCGAGAGACGGACCCCCTTATCGGGAAACCATGCACTTTGTGTCCGACGCTTTCGACCATTGTGGAGTCCATTGCACTTCCTCACAACTTCTCCACCCCGTTTGAACCAGTCACCTCTGTACGCACACCTTCCTCTGAGCCACTCGACTCCGGTGTCCCAACCACTGGTCCGTCCGCCCAGCCACAATTGCCCTCAGCTCACCCGATCGCCCTGTACCGCTGTGAGTCCTGCTTCAATTCGCCACCGCTATGCAGCAAGTGCATCGTTGCTACACATACGTGGAACCCGTTCCACCGAGTCAGGTTCTGATATGGATCCTTCTTCGAGCCGGCGGCTCTCTCGGATCTTGGCCTCGTCATTCAACTAGGGCACCACGGAGGCACTTGCCCGACCACAATCGGTCTGAAGAACTCAGTGCCCAAGAACATTGAAGTTGTGCATACCAACGGCCTTCATAACGCCAAGCTGCACTACTGCGGATGTCCCCCAGACGACGACTCATTCGCCGAACGGCCGCTACAGCTCTGGAATATCGGTCTTTACCCTGGAAGCTTCAAGCGCCCCTCCACCGTGTATACACTCGATGTGCTGAAGTACTTTGATCGGCTCTCCCTGCAAGCAAAGACGACTGCTGAAGATTTCATGGGCACGCTGCGCCGTCTGACCAACCACGCTTTTGGCTTCCGTGTCAAGGTATGTGGGCGACGGTGGAATCCTGACCAATGAGCTAACTACTTCTGCAGGACCGATACCGTGAATTCATGAGAGCGTACCGAGAATTCACGTACCTGCAGGCTCTCAAACGGTTTGGTCTCGACTCGGCAACTAAGCTAGTAGCTCGGTCTCTTGCAGTCCTCTGCCCGGCATGCCCGCAGCCCGGAATCAATATGGATCCTGGTTGGGAAGACCGCCCGAAGAAAGACCGGTGTGTCCGAGTCGCATCCTTGCATCTGTTGCTTCTACGACTCAGATCCTATACATTGTTTGTCAGCTTTCAGGACGCGATGCACTATTGCAAAGACGGGAACTTCGTCATATGTCAGCATGCAAAGAAGTTAGATGCCCTCGACTTCGCGTTGACCGATGGTGCTATGTATATGCCGGACAACCAGAGCTATGCGGACTTTCAGGAGTTCATGAAGGGAGACAGTAATGCCGAGCGCGAAGTAAGCATACTTATGATCTGTTCAGGAAGCATAGTAAGCTAACAGAAGTACTACAGACGGAGATCTGCAGCAACTTCAAAGCGGGAACAGGCAAGTCACGATATGCTGGCAAACTCAAGTCTGGACAGATTGGCCTCTCCTGTTCCAGACATGGCTTTGTACTTCCCTGCGGCACGGTTGACATTGAGCGTGGTGAAACGTGAGTGAATCTGCTCCTAGTCTGCTGGAGGAACTGATCAGACTCCCTCTGCCGCCACCCAGGTACGGACCGGTTGACTTCGCAACCATCTTTGCTCTGATCCCTTGGCTTGTTCTGCTCCTCTTATACTCGTCGTACGACATCAACTGCAAGTACGGGATCAACTGGCTTACCCGTCTCGCGGACTTTGTGGTATTCATGCCAGGCCTGAAGGAAGTTGCATGGCCCTTGATACGCCGATGCATCCCTAAGTGGCATGCAAACGCACACAACGGCATATGTCGGTGGATCAACTCCTTCTACTTCATGCCAGGTGTAGGACAGACCGACGGAGAGGAGCCCGAACGGAAGTGGGCCATTATGAATCTGCTAGCCCGAGCTGTGCGCGAGATGACATCTGGTCATCGCCAGGACATTCTCAACCACCACTACTCTGACTACAATATACAAAAGCTGTTCAAGCTCGGTACGTCACTCCCCGTATAGCATACTCGTCTCCCTGCTTATCATATGACCTTTGCGGCACTGTAGCCAAGACACTTGCGCAGCGCTACCTCGCCGCGCTGAAGAGTTCAGAACAGAACAATCAAGAGCTCGAGCAACTTGAAGAGACACTGAAGAAGAACAATGTCTCTCTGGCCGAGTGGAAAGAGGAGGAGCGCATCTTTCTCAAGTGTATCATGGACGACTCGGTCGATTAGAACGATATTAAGAACCCTTATCAACCCCCGCCAGATACAGGTATGCTCTGGCTGTTCAGCGTTGTAAGAGCTTACAATATTGACATACCACCAGCCCTGTCGCTGCTGAAGGTTCGCAACATGCTGGATGCGGAGGAGAAGGCTCGACGTACCAGGGGTCAGAAACGCAAGCAGGCGGACATCGAGACGGCAGAGAAAGCCTCAGAGGAAGTGCATCTCACTCAGCTATTCCTTGACGGCTTGGACATCGAACGGAGCCAGTGAGTATGCTCATACTGTTTCCGGTTCGACGTTACGGTGTCTGAATATCCTCGCGGTTTCAGGGGTGCTATTCACGAACACCTACAGGAGGCTCAGGCCAACACCAACGACGATGATGACAGCGATCAGTTACCTGTTCCACCTGTTGTCACTCGTCTCCGACAATCTCTCAAGCCGAAGGTTGCGTTGTGGTTTGAGACCCATGCGAAGCTCTTCGGCCGCATCTATGACAAACTCCGTGCAGACCGTCAACTTGCTGCGGAAGTGCCAGAGCGAGATCTTGATTGCGAGCCTGAGGATGAGGAGCTTCCATTGCCTCATGCACTTCCTGCCCTGATCCGGAACCACGGCCTCCTTGCTCTGGCTGTGTCAGTGGAACGGAAGGTCCTCCGTGCTCAGGCATCTGACGCTCTCCGCGAACTCCGGCAGAAGACGGGGTTACATGCATTTCTGTGGAAGAAGACAGCGGGGACCTTTGGACAACAAGCGAAGACCCGGAACCAGAAGACGTTCAAGGAGGTGAAGGACGAGATCGAGGCTGCACGACTCGACTACGAGCGGGCTCGGACGAGCTTGTATGAGATAGCTGAAGACTGCGACCACACCGACTACCCTCCCCTTACAGCAGCAGACTGCCGAGAGATGACAATGTACCATCAGCAGGAGATGCCCGGCATGAAGTCGAAGACAATTTCCTGGTTCTGGAGGGATGGCAAGTCCTTTGGCGACAACGTCGATTCTTATACGCTCGAAGGTCAGTCCTCCCGATACTATCATGATTGTGCCACCTATCTAACATGATTGCTAGCTGTGTGCATTGAGTGGTTCCGGGCGAGTGCGCGTGCTATGCGATGGCGCAAGGAGGTGCTGCTTCTCGAGACAGAGATGCGACGGACTCAGCGTTACTATGATCACCAACACCAGACTTGGCTCACAAGGTCAAAAGCTGGTGGCAAAAGCCTTGTGGAGCGTGGCACGGCCACATACGCAGCTCGGTAAGCGTTCAAAGTGCTCGCATGAAGATCCTCAGGAGCTTGACTGACTCGGATAATTCACAGCCAAGCGGACATGTGGGCAGACCTCCATCGAGAGGCTCGTGCGACTTTTCCGGCTAACGTACATGTTTGAATGTGTCTATCTAGCTAATGCAGTGAACAATGTGTGATCTAGTTCAGAGGCCTGCTGGGACCGGTGTCTTCCTGAAGTACTAGTGGCATATGGCCTAACTAGTTCTCGTCAACTAGATAAGTGCGAACTAGATACCGTTTGAGAGCAGGTGAGATGACGAACCTTTAAGTCTAACTAGTTAGACTAAAGGAACTAGATAACAACCCCTTGGCAGCGATCCGGGGTAACTAGTTCAACAGTAACTAGATTGTCCCCCTTGAGGCGTTCGGGATCAAAACTAGTTCGCTCTCGACTAATTAGTCCGGAATTACTAGTTCAGTTCACTGAGACTATATGATAATCAATGTGTTAACAACTGGTAAGACAACGCTCTAAACACTGATTTATGAGCGGGTGCAACAGCTATTATCAATGTGGTAATAAATGTTCTATACAATGATCTGAGTAGAAAAATCTAATCAATGTTACAAACACGTATAAGTACCGTACATTGATTTTAACTGTGGCGGTGCCCAATGTTCTATACATTGTTTGCGGGGGTTCAATGTGAATAACACTGATTTTCAACGGGTTTACTTCCCGTAGTGGACTACGGGACGAACTCGGCAGTTTATACTCCGCGAGCAGCATCGAGAAGTTGCTATACCTCCGCAAGGACGCTCTCGCACCATCCGACGACGAGAGAGATCCAGATCCTCTCTTCAAGGGCATCCGTGAGCTGCTGCGGTATGCCGAGAGCGTGAACGAGGGTCTGGCGTCTCCTGGACGTTGTACTACTGGATTCTCCTTCAAATAGCCCAGCCACGATATGACGGAGCCGAGGATGTACGGCAAGAGTTCCGGGCTGTTGGCTTTGCAGGCGATTTCTTGCGCTCGCAGTCGGCCAGTGCAGCGAGGGCAGCAATACTGGCAGAAAGGTATTTGAAGTATACGAGTTTGGAGGACACCATCGAGACCGTCCTGTCGAAGCTGGAGCTGCGCTAGATTCGCTCTTCAAGAGTCTTCATCAACACCTCATGTCCTCCCACATTCCACTCCGGAATTTCGAGCTATGCAGTGCACTTCTATTGCTTCCCTAAAGCACAGCCATTCGTTGTCAGAAAAATTCTTCGCAAACCAGTGTCATCAACACTGCTGCGCGAGGATGTACTTCTTCGGTGCGCGCCTGTAGCAGCGCCTCGTGGCGGTGGAGGAAGACTTTCTTGTATCTCGACTGCCCCTACTACCCACTTATCTCTCCTTCGTATCGACCTCCAACCATTCATTGATCACCGTTTGTTTTGCAGGCGACTCAGCTAGTAAGCTCTCCCTCCATGGACAACAGCATTCTGCCGATCGATGTCTGCGAAGCAGTTATCGACGCAGTGCGAGGATACACCCTCTGGAACGAGGTATACAGGACCTGGCAGGCAACGGCCCTTGTATGCCACGCATGGGTCTCTCGCAGTCGATTCAACATGCTTCGCGACGCTTGCGTCTGGACGGTCTCCCAAGCCGAACTGCTCAGGCGCACCATCGAGCGAAATCCTTCCGCGGCCAATGACATACACACCCTCTGCTACTCATTCCGGCAGGCCTACGTTCCCATTGTCTACCTCGCGGCTCCCGCACTCTTTCCGAAATGCAGAGAACTGACCTTGCGGATGGACTGGAGCTACTTCCCCTCTGGATACTTGGGCCGCATACCGCATGGGTCCTTGGGCCTCACCAAGCTCACCCTCCACATCGACGGGCTTACTGCGGGCAACTTCTTCCGTTTCGTATGGTCGTTGATCGAGCTGCGTCACTTGGAGATCCGCGGCCAGTTCAAACTCAGAAAGGGGGAGGAGGGCCTGAGCAGAATGCTGAGCGACATACTTTCCCGGACAAAGAAGGCCTCGGGATGTGCTAAGCTCGAGTATCTCGATATCGAGGTATGTCGGTCCAACTCGTGAGCGGGTCGGTCAATAATCTCACAGACACGACATAGGGTTGCTCTTCGACCGCAAACTTCCCACCTGCTGGCGGATTCGGAACGAATGTGCGGTTCTTGGCCCTCGCGTGCCCGGACGGTGTGTCACGTATGTCAGTTAGGAGAAATGATGGCACCGCAGACTGAGATGTGACAGGAAACATGCTAGATTGCATCGGGAATTTCGAGCAGCTGGCTACTCTCAAGACGAAACGAATCAAAATGAGACCTCCTCGCGACCGCTCCGCTCACTGGTTGCGCAAGAATCCTCCGGGACTGAGGTGAGTTGAGCCATGTCGTCGTACTACATACTAAGCTCAGCGAGACATCTCTAGTTTCGGCCCGGTATCCAACCCCCGACCTCGATGCCGCTACTGTGGGGACTCTCTCCATGTCCAAGAGCATTGCCCACACCGGCCGAACTCCATTCTCTCGAATATCCTCGCATGCGTCCGCTCTGGCTCGAAGTTTCGTAGGCTCTGCATCGATCTTCATCCTTCTCACCTTATCTCCTACCACACCACTCGTTCTCGACTTCCTGAGCTTATATTCGATGAAGATACTCGGGCAATCCTGCATAGTCTCCCGGGGTTGGAGGAGATACACCTAGCCCTTGACGAGAATGATCCCCGGCACAACAGCGACAGTTGGAGCACCGAAGTCACTCAGTGCTTAGTGGGTTTCGGGAACCATGCACTGAGTCGCGCCTCCCTGTTTGTCACGGTTCGTCTGAGGAAGGGTTGTGAGTGTCTCGTGCGACGCTGTTCTTCCATCCATGAACCCGGCTCTCCGCTCACCACGTCGACCTTTTCCTAGACATGAACTACGAGAACCTTTGGCTCAAAGAGCCTGACGTTCCCGAGGTCGAGGATTTTGCTACATCAGTTCCGGAGGAGAACATACCCAGTGCTTGTATCTATCACAGCCATGCCTACTACTGAACACGACTCAGGACCTGGTGATCG
>JABYQS010000156.1:0-87568 GCA_022592435.1 Cerioporus squamosus | reverse complement strand
AACAACGTACGCTGGTATCGCTTTCCCTGGCAGTCCCCCGATATCTCGCAGACTCTTCCTATGGTGGGCTATCCTGTCCGGAGAGCCGAGGCGAAGCGCACACACACTGGAGAAACAGCCAATAGCAAACTCGTTCGACATCTATGAAGTCGAAGGCACGAGTTTGGGGCGTACATGCAGACAAAGGGTGCAATTCAACTAGCACGACTTCGTATGAAGGAAGACTAACTCGTTGCTCAGGGTTACACGTTTCATTCAGTTATAGATGTCACGCTACATCAGCACCTTGCCAAGTACTCTCCTCCGCCTCACACATACTCGGATTTATGGCGTGTGGGCCAGCGTCAGGTTCGTTTCTCTCTCTGAGCAACCTGCCGACTCTGACGGCCCTTGGCTCACGGTCTACCGCTGCTCCCCAGGTTCACATGAATGCCTTTGTATCGGATGATATCCCGCGACTGGGTGCGGGCATCCACTTTGGCTTGGGATGCAGCGAGAACGTCGCTCTCCGTGTGCGCGGCTGTCCAGCGCTGTCGCGTGCCAACATCCTCGCAACTGTACACGCTCTCCATCTCACGTTATCTCCCTCCGTGTCTACGTCTCGGATGACTATCTGTGCCCCGCTCTACATATCCCTGGGCTCCCCATAACCAGCGCAACCAGTGGAATGCCCCATGGACGTGCCCTCCGTTGGTTTGCCTCCACCATCAGGGCCCGCTCCGCGCCAGTCTCTCTCCACTCCAACGGCCTGTCCAGCGAGTACTCGGAGCACTACGACGCTGCGACTGCCCTCGCGCGCCAGGGTTCGACCCTCCCTGAGCCCTCCGCTCTGCATGAGACGGTCAGCCTGTCGTCACCATCCCACTGGCCACCAACCCTGTATGTGGACGACATTGCACCTGAGTTACTACAGAGTGCTCTCGGGGCTTCCTCCTATCTTGCCTCTAGCTGCCTCCACTATGCTGGACGGCCCTAGTGATGAGCCGTTGTCGGCGGAGGAGGTGGCCCGAGCTAGTGACTCCTCTCTTTCACCATCTGTAGCGATCATGCGCCGCAACAACCTCGACCGCCTGCTTCTGCTTCGGTGTGCATTAGACCGCACCCCCGTCACAGCGTCCCAACTCCGTGATGCCTTCGAGCAGCGCATGAACCCTCCGTCGGATGATGCCCTTCCTGCAGTATCGCCTCCACTACTCCCTCACTTGTCTGACAGCACGAGCCCTTCCCCGTCACACTCTCGATACTTCCTCCAAGGCGTACTTCTCTCGCCCCTTCATGGTTGGCGAGATCGATGCAGCCGAACAGCACATAGCCAAGAATTGTCTTGGGGCAGCGTCGGGTCTAGACGACATTGGCTTTGAGCGCGTCCCCGACAATCCCTCGGAGAAGCTGCGGGAGTACTACTCCCGCAGCTCTCTCGCTGGGGTGCATCGGGACCGCCCCTCGACTGGCTCAGGTAGCTGTATCGACACTCCGAGTATGTCGTCAACGCTGCGGGCAGTACCACGGATACTTTCTCCGACTGCGACGTCCTCATCGGCGATCCGGCGTCGCCGATCCTGTAGATCCTCTTCCTCTCGGATCTCTACCTCGACGAACGACGACCTCACCCTGGCTAGTCGTATCGGAATCGGAGTTCGCAGACGACTCTGCGATCATGACGTCGACGGTTTCTGCACTCCTCCCCAAGAACTCACAGTTTTGGAGGTACTGTGCTGGCAGCTTTGTTGGAATACGCGATCCCAAGTCGCAAACCGCCGTGTCGGAGCCCTGCCGAGGAGTTTGCGTTGATTTCGGTGTCGGATGTCGGATGCGCCAATTGCGCTCGTACCCGCGGTCACTCTGGGCGGCGTAACTTTCACATCCACGGCACACGATCTTCTCGAAGAGCACTACGCCAGACGTCCGATCTGCGGTAGCGCAGTACATCTACGACGCGACCCAGACGTCAGAACGCCTCCCCGCTCAACACAGCACGTTGTGACTGCCTTCCTCTCCCGCTCAAACTGGACGAAGTGTGCAAGAGACAACTGTACCTCTTTGTAGAAAACCTTGTGTCTGACATGACTGCGTCGGAAGCGGTCGCATCGGGGATGGCTACGTTGTACCTTGTGCCAAATGAACCCCTGGTGCGGGCGGGCGATCTGCTCGTCCGTGTTCCTCGATGGCCGCGAAGAAGTATGATGACGGGACGAGGGCGATGCGCGAGTGTCGGGACGAGCCTTGCTGATCCGTTGGGATGGGTCAGGCCCTCTTGATAGCCACACGACTTCGTATGGAGACCTGTGCAGGATCCCCTCGCGTCCATCACTACTTGGAGCGCTCGAAATGCCAGTCCTCGGAGCGGCAGTACGCTGGACGTCTTCCGGCAGCGGTGCCGCGAGATGGCGAGAGTATAGGCCTGTAAGCGCAGTATGAGTCTGTGTTCAGGCAGATAGTGGTACAGAAGGTGCAACGGCGCTAGAGGGTGGTTTCGATGCTGGGACGCCCCGATATCTCTTGTCTCGCGTGGGTGAGTGGTTGGTCTCAAAGTTTGGGATTGGGACAAACGGCCGGTATTCGTGCTTGTGTAGACCTTGAATAGCCCTCTCCACATCCTGTTCCAGATGGGAGGTCGGACTTATCGTCTCGTGCCTCGGAGACCTCGCGAACCCTCCAAAAGCACGGACACGAGTTCGCAATTCGCTCACCCACTGACGGAAGTACGTTCTGTCTGTCCTCACGATAGACCCATTCGTGTTTCTAGATACAGATGCTACAAACGCCAGCGCACTCCCCCTTGTAAGTCTTGACCAATCTCAAACACTCGCATGAAGTTCGTTAGAGTGTCCTTTGTCTTAAAGTGCAACCAAAATTCACATCTCCCGTATACGACAACGCGACATCCGAGCATATTCTGCTGTAAATCAGATATAGGTGCGCTATCCTGAATACGATTAGGCGTACCGGATATGCATGTAGGTCCCAAGTCGATCTGACGGTATCCGTGAAGACGACGTGTTGATCTTCCTTAGCCAGGATCGTAATTGTCACTGCGTGTCCACGTTAGAGGCACTCCCTCGGGCAGGGATGCATTGAACTCACCAGCGACTGGCTTCCCGTCGTCGTTCAGAATGCCGGTTGTCAACACTGAGACATCGAGCTGGACATTGATGTTCCCGTTCCTCTCTTCCTGGACACCGTATGAGGCATCTGGGAAGACGCTGTACATAACCGTGCTGCAGCTGTGTGAGCGTAATACAGAAAATGTGAAACTCAAGACCGTAGACGTACGCGACAGACATGGTGATGACGGGGGAAGCAGAATCATAGCGTGTCCAAGGCTCGACACTTATGCTTGCCAGAGGACAAAGGATGGCTGATATCGCCAACATGCATCTCCATAGCGTGCATGAAACCTCGGGAAATGCCTCAGAACACGTGGTGCTGATCATAGTTTGCCTCTGGAATTTGAAAGCCGACCCGAAGCCGACGGCGTGTGTTGGCGCCCAAAGGCTAAAGCTCATGCAGATAAGTACCGTCCAGTTGTAACTTGTACGCACGATCTGCTTAACTCGACACGGCACCCGTCCGCTACTCCCGCTTCGGAGATATTGCGCCCTGGTGCCAGGCCGGCTGCGACGCCGTCGAGACGGTCTACCACGTGTTCGTCGTTTGCCCCGCCTACGCTTCTCTCAGGAACAACGCAACCCGCGACCTGGTGCCCGAAACGTCCGAGCAGCTTCTTGCTGCTAAACTAAAACCACATCACCTCTCAAGGACGATATTCTTCGCATCGCGTCCGCACTGTTCCTCGACGAGCCAGCGACTCTATGGCTGACTCTTTGAGAGTACCGACTCCGCGACAACACCGACTCGGCCACATCGAGTCCACCACTCCTCAGGCTGGTCCGGCATATCCCAGCGTTCATCCGCCGACGATATTATCGTTTGTGCGCTCTCGCGCATCCCCCTCGCGATTGCAATCTATGAGGATCAGCCTCAATTCGACGGGCTCATAAGAGTATTCTTTCTCATCGTACGGTGCGACATTCGACCCTCCATCAATCCCAGTACCACCGGCAAGTCTACAACTATCACCAGGCATGGATGCGCGAGGAGGAGCAGACACTCAACTAGCGATTGTTCCGCAGGAAACACTCCGACGCACGACGATTACTTCCCTCTGGATGGGCGTGATCAGTCATCTTCCGTCTTGAGGAGAAGGCATGTTTCGCGCATATGTTGGCTTCTTATTGAAGCTAAGCCGCACTATATGAAATAGGTTAACTACGAGTTCCAAACTCACAAGGAGTCGGCTGGTGGCTCCTCAATTTCTTCCAGGAGCTCGGCACGGCCGCATCATCGCCGGCCATGGCAAGGACACGCACCAGTAACTTTCCTCGGACCCCATACTTATGTCCCACCTTCCTCAACGAGAGCCGTAATTCTTCTCGGGCTTCCTCGACGCAACGGATTTCTCCACTTACGACGTTCGCGTCCCGAACATCAAAAAGCTCATTCCTCATTACGTGTACATGTTACCAACCGCCATGGCTGCTCGACGCACACCGAACTCTGCTCTTGCTGAAGGTACGCCCAGCCCGTCCACTCCCCTTCCGTCTCTCCCCTTCCATGTCTGACATGTCTGATCTTGTCACAGACGCAATGCAGGCACTCAACGGCGCGAGCCATTGGCGACTCGACGCAAAGGGTCAGCTGATGGACCACCGAGAGCGGGATCTTCAAGCTGCAGATCGACGGTGATGGGGCTCAGACACAGGTTCGCACTTTTCTGCATCTCAGCGACGCATGTCCCGCAACTGTCTCTTTTCAGGAAACTTCTCTGTTAGACACATCGTCGCAGACCAGCCTTGAATCCAACTTTAACACTCCCTCCGCTCAGACCGCCTCATCCTCTGCAAACAACCCCGGCCCGCGTGGGTCCGCAGGTTGGTCAGCCAGCAGACCCTGCGCGCTCCGCCAATCACCCCACTCAAAGTAGGCTATATAGGCGAATCCAGGAACTTCCCGCACTCGTACAGTGGCGGCCTATCTAGACCTGATATTGTCCGGTTGCAGCGGGCGGGTGGTAGTCATGGGAACGCGGATGCCTGGCTTCCGCCTACGGCCCAAGCAGAAGAACTCACGAGTCGTGTTCTTGACACGTGCACAGGTGTACCATGTCGACAGGCTGTACATGCATGCGCTATACTGTCGGCGTGACGCGCTGGCTGATTCTCATCCACATCTCTCTCTCTCGCCATACAAAGAATGAGGAGACATGCTCAAGCAGTTGTCCGAAATGCCTGCGGTGTAAGTCTTCAACCTCAAATTCAGGCAGATTGGATCCCTAAGATTGTTCCGCAGTACTTCGTGAGGTCTACGTGGTTCACTCTCCCATACCTCTTCCGGCGCGCTCTAGATCCTGTGAAACAAGGGGACGGCTGCATACGTACTCGCCGGTAAGAGATAGTAGTATGGCTCGTTCTGGTCCTTCGGTTGAAGAACTGCTCCAGATATCAACTTGCATGGGAAACATCTTAGCAAGTTTCCGGGTGTACGGGCTGTTTGGCTACAGGCTTGGCTGTATTCAAGAACTAGGAACAATCGAGACAGACAGCCTAGGAAAGTGGCAGTGTCGGAGGATATCGATGTGGCATAAGCGCATGGGCCCCGGCCGGGATCTCGACGTAACAGCCGTCGCCCTATCGCCCTAGTTCTCTTGTCTGGGACGTGTTCCAGAGGCGTTTTGCCTGCCAACGCACCGATTGCGCCCCGTTAACACAACGCTCGACATACGCAACACGCAGACACGCCGCCAACAGCTCACTGGCCCATGAACGGGGACCGATCAAGTTCGTGGAGCCACCTGACATATCTGAGCGAGAAGGTATTCATATTTTCAGAATCGTTTGAAGCGCACACGAGACCCCCGGCTCGGCCGATTCGAGGTCTCTATGGAAGTCCAACCCTCCGAGATAACTCTATGACATATGGAGCGTATCTAGATGTATGTGCCCGAGTGGCAGGATCAAAAAGCCTGACTCTCTCTACCACTCAAAATCGCCCTTCCTGCACGGCCACTGGACTAACGTTCGTCGTGCATGCCAGCTCGGGCTCAGGCCTGCCCCGGCTGTTACTGCCCCGGCCTCTAGGTAATGTGCTTCCTTCAGTTTCTATGAATAGTATCGAAACGTGCCAGCGTGTTGAAGTTACCCTCTAAGCCCGTTCTGGAGATGTGTGACATGAATCCGGTTACGTCGTGTTGTGACAAGTCACAGACCACTCGGCCTACACATACTTGTCATTGTCAACTTCAGGCACAAGTTACAACGTATATACCCTCGATAGATCTGTAGGGTAAGTACTACATACTAAGTCTTCGCTCTTCGCTCTCGCTTACTCCGTCGGTTTGACTTACCCTGTCTCGTAGATGACAAGATGCGTCCGGCCGTTGTGTGTCTCGATCGCACAGACTGCCACTTTATCGGCCGACTTCCCATTGTCCAGATCAAGACCAAATCTAACACGTGGGCGACACATGTAGCGGGCGCCCGAGTCGCGATTCGAAGCTCGCAGAGGCTGCTGCTCTTTCTTCTCTCCCCTGTTTCCGCCCTTGCAATTATCGGCCTCTGAAGGAGACACAAGAAGGCAATCATGCCTCAGCTAACATACACGCAAGGTATGCCAATTACCAACTGGCGAACTACCAGGCAAACAATCGTTACCAGGCATACATTTGGCGCTACACAAGATGGCTAGTGATGGCGAGCGGCGCGTTGGTCTCGATGTGCTCATTGAGAGAGGTACGTGTATGACTACTTCTAAGCCAGGCGCATGTCTAATCAGGTTTGTTACGCCCTCGCTCGATGCTTGGCAGTCGCCACTCGAAGGCGCTGGTCGAAGGGCAACAACAGGCTCGCCCCCCATTACCCTCGGTTGATACGGAAAGCTTTGAGTCTCGAGGTAGTGTCTGTCACCGCTACTGTATAGTGAATCGTAATCGTCATCTATCCGCCTAGGCGCAAGCGCACAGGGTTCGCTTCGAAGGCCCAATCGGTGCCCAAGACGTCGTCCTCACGGATGACGGTATCGTCTTGTCTGTCTTGTCTACTTCCAGCGATATATCTTCTGATATATCCTCGACAGCTATGAGGACTGGAAGGAACCAGAGTATCAGCCATATTCTATCCTCAACCTGCCGCAAATCGAGACGAGGGCCGAGGTCAGTATGTCCTTGAATATTTGGCCGGCCTGGCAACTCTTAACAGGCCTACGGAGTAAACAGGTCGTATTCCAGTACCACTCGAAAGCGCGCCACCTTCTCGACATACAGGACTTGCTCAAGAACGGCATGCCCAGTGACCCGCGCGTCTACGACGTCAAGATCTTCCCTCTGCTTGTGAGTCTTTCTCCGTCGCCACATCGTTTCACAGGACTGACCTTGATTGTGCGACCAGCTCCGTGAATGTTTGGAGACAGTGGACGACCTGCGTTTTACGGTATGGATCTGCTCTGCCGCTCCGTGCATGTGTGTGCTTACCTTGGTACCAGAACGCAGAATTGAGCGAGAGAATCAATGAAGGGAACGTGCGGGTTGACCGGTTGGAAACCGAATGCGGTGAGATCTAGAGTGCTCGGTGGCTGCTTGTTTGCCCGTATGCTGGAGGAATTCCCGACAAGTCTTGATTATGTTCCTGTGTCGTACATCAAAGGCTCACCGTCACAAACAATACTGTACCGCGAGTACGAGAGTGGGGTAGAACGTTAAGCGAGTAAGGCAGTGAACAATACTCCTCGTCGTCGTCGCCGTCGAGCCTGAGGCCTGACCGCGGGCTAGACCGCACACGAGCTAGCCATGCAGCATTCTTATTACCGACTGTCCTTACGGGCGCTGCACGGTAACGCGTGCGGCAGGACAGCACGCGGCAGACCAGATTAGCGTGCGTCCCCTGAGCTTCTCACGAATGTGGATCGAGCGCACGCACACCGGATGCGCCTTCCTGATGATTGCCCGGTACCGCGGCATCAAGGTAATGCAAGCCGATATCTGCTCTTTGTATTCGGAGATCGACAGGCCGAGAGATAATCGGGTCGCCGATGGGATGTAAGACTGGCGACTATCCCCGGGCTGTGAAGACAGACCAGAAAGTTGGGTTTATGGGGCAAATACCATGTCGCGCTAGTCGTGACCTGCACGCAGGTAGTGTTTCTTTGTCCAGAGGGACTCGACAGTTGTGCCGCCCTCTTCGCCTCTGAATTCCTACCACCATCGTCGTTGCTGCTGTTCATTCTTCGAGCTCTTCCTCGACTCCATCCTGCGGAATATGTCAGCTACATACAGCCACCGTGAGTAACGAAGCTCGTCTACCCATGAATCGCCTGCATTGAGGCCCTTTGTTGCCACCAAGTCGTTTGCGAAGGGATACAAGACTTAGCTCGAGGTGGAGAAGTCGAGATTCATTTCGACCGCATCCTTCAGAAGGGTGAGTAGACGCAAACCTGAAGGTTGTCACCGTAACTCACCTTTCGGTCATAGTTGCCGCTGCCCTCCTCGAGGACGAGCGTGTTTTCGGAGTTAAATGTATGAAAATGATCAAAGGATGTCTCGCAAATCAGGTACGGTGTCTGAAGGGGAACTCCGCTGCTTACGACTGACCGACATCACAGAGACGGGCTCGCAGGCTGAGGATCGAAAGCCGCGAAGACGGCGAAGTCATTGTACTCACGGAGACCGGTATTGAATTGTAAGTTCCGTAACACTGCGTGTCAGGCACTGCTAAAACGCATAGCAGCTTCACCTACTACGGAACCGTGCGCGCCTTGCGGGAGGGCGACCGACGGCTGGACTGCCTAAACATGAACGAGGTGAGTAGCCGTCTATCCCCCGCCCAGAGTCATGACTTACCCAGCCACAGATAAAGAAGCGCACTGCGACGTTCGAACAGCTGCTGGAAGAGATTCAACAGGTTTTCGAGGAGTTTATGCCCAACCAAGTCGGCGTGCTTACACCCGAAATGCTAGCGGACGAGGTAAGTGTTCGACGGCGAGTCCTCATACAGGAAACTCACGCTTATTGGCATAGATACAACAAGTTTTCCAGGAGATTGCGCGCTTGTCCGAGCAGGTACGCTCGCCTTGTTCACGAATCTCGTCGTGTCCAGGTCGTTGCTGACATCCCCCGTGGCAAGACCACCATGCTTTACTCAGACATCGCAGCCAACTCCGAGCGTGAACGCGAACTGCGTCGTATCCTGGCTATGAGAAACCCCGCAACACAAGGAGCTAGTTCGAGTCAGTGATCCTACGACGTCTAGGACGTGGTTGGAAAGGTCGGTGGACAGTGTTGGGGAAGCGGACGATACTCACGGGCAGGGGGGCGGGATACCTTCGTGATCAGCAAATTGTAGAACGAGCGAATAGAAGTGCATTGAGTGATGCGGACGTCCGAGTCGTGCCGAAGGGCTTTGGACGATTGCGCGGGATGGCAAGTGGAGGATTGGCCAGGGCATTGGCATTGGCAAACTGACCAGCTGTCCGGTCACGTGAATCAAGGCCAGATGTGGACCGATCCGAGTCATCCGACTGGTCAGTTGCCCTGCAGCTGACGGCGCTAGATCGGTATCTAGCGCCCGTATCGCTTTCCTGAACACGTTCGCCGAGTGGCTCAAGGTGACCTGAAGGAACACTGTGGTGACCCTATTACTACGTACTTCCATCTACCCCAGTATTCTCACATAGGAGCTCGTCATGAGTCGTTTAATTCAGCAAATGGACTCCCCGCCGCCGGGCGTACAGGATATTCCTCCCATTCTTCACGAAGCCGTTCTCCAGTATGTGTCCCCAATCGCCACCGCGTAGATGTGCTCTTGTGGTGCGTGTTTGACCAGTACACATGCAGGACTTTTGGCACCCCTGAAGTAATGAGCCTCCATGAAGCAATCAGTAGGACGGAAGACGTGTCAGATGGCATCCGTAGCGCAGCCCGTCTTGCGGATGCAGCTATTTTTGAGTACGGATCCCTGGTTGACCTATCGTTTGTCCTCACACCACTGATTACCATTACAGCTTCCAGGAGCGCCACATTCTTGGCAACGATTGTCAGGAGTGGCCAGCTAAATTCTCCGACAGACTCAGGTTCGCCAACAAGAAGTATCGCCATCATGTCAAGCAGTCTCTATACGAACAGCACACCCAACTCCTGGTTTTGCACACACGAGCTGACGGCCCGAACCCTCACAAACGTCTGCTGGACGCCGTCGACCTTGCGCTCACCACCTGTCGTACTGCTTTCGACTTAGAAAAAGAAGTATGTAGTTCATCCCCGTCAGATCACGCATGCATCTGACGCGAACAGGCCATTGATGTGCTCGAAGGCCAAGGTTGCGATGAACGCAAACACTTCATGCTTACTCGTAATCTGAGACGCGTCGAAGGTGTCATAAAGAACCTGCGAGACGACGACACGTACATCCGAACGACATACAAGGAGTGTGAAGCCTCTATCTTGCTGTTCACGCCAGTTGGTCGACGCTACTTTTGTCCTCGAGCTCCGCACGCTCATTGTTTATGCAGGAGAACCTGTCTCGGACTCTTACAGTTCTTCACAACCGCAAACCGGAGAAGACAACGTACTTCGAAGATAGCGCTCCTCTACTTTCAGAGCTAGTCAAGCTCCGTGACGAACGTGACGCCGTCATAGAAGAGATGAAGTGGGCAGGGACCGTCCAGAGGGTTGTCTGGATAAGTTGTACCACTGGTACAATCACAGCCGGGCAGCTCAGATCGCAGATCGCGAGGTTCGATGGGCTCGAAGCCCGTATCAAAGCGACAGAAGCGTCCCAGTCTGTCCTTCTCAATGAACTTGAAGTGAGTTCTGATCCCGTGCATGTGTATCACGCTCATGCTTCCAGCAGGACTTGATCCACGCCGCCCAGTCCACTCCGTCCACCCTGCCTGGTCCCGATGGTACGGAGATGCCAGTTAGTATGGTGCTCGAAATAATACAAGTGTACGAACGGCTTCTGGCTCGATGTGAGCGTGTAAAGAGGGTGAGTGATTAGTCACGGAGGACTTTAAGCTGTACTGAAGCTACGCCAGAGCGCGCAGTCTGTAGTAACCGATCTCAAGCAGGTGCTGCTTATTTAACCTCTGTTCGTCATGGTAACGTACGATCGACAGGCTTGGTGGCGACGACTATGTTGATGCGGAGGGATATATGTCTACATTGTCTGTAAGCTGTATGTGGTATGTAGTATGCGCTATGTGATATGCAATATGTATGTGGTATGCAACTATGCGGTGGCCATACTTCCCAGGGGACATGTACTATGGCGCGCGTGGTACGAGTTTGAAGGTACCAATGACGTTACAAGGACGATTTCCCCTCCTCAAGTCGTGCATAGTCAGTACCAGAGGGAGACCTAGCCTGAGAAGAGGGCGATCAGTGTTCTTTCGGCGAGACATCGGGAGTTGCCGATTGTGGAGAGAGAGCGGCACCCGCTCGCTCTCCCTCCTCGTCAAGCTCCAGGTTGCAAAGTTGCCGCGCTCTGTCTCTGGTGTCCTGATACGACAGCGAGTCTACGGCAACCCCAGTTTCCTCACACGTCGGGCCCGACGTGAGTAACGGACCTGCAACAACTTCTACCTCAACCTCAACATCGGCAGCAACATGAAAATGGCCGAGTCGGAGGGACTCAGCAGTATTGCGTAGCGTCGTAAGCACCCTGGCATGGCTCAGCGCTCAGCACGTATCCTGAATGTCCGTAGAGCTGTACAATGCACATGGTGACCTTTTCTAATCTCAGGTTCGGCTATCGCGCCCTGCCGCAACCCTCCCGCGCTGTGGTGAGCGGTGCAAGGGCGGGACAGAGCGCTGCTTCGTTGGTCCTCGTTGAAGGTACGTAGACGTATCTACCGCTTCTGTATCGTTGTTCGTTCGTTCTAACTTGCATGCCAGACGACATCCGGCCTCATCTGGCACGACTCACTGTGTCCCCGTGGCACGTGCAAGTTATTGGGCGTCGGAGGCGTCCATAATCGCTCCCAAAGGCGTCGAATCATAGAGGCCACACAGTATCAGTCCAGAACAAAATGCCAAGGGCGAGCAAGTAGTACGCCCAGGTACACAGACGTCCGAAGCAGAGAAGGAGAGGATGAGGACGGTTCCCGTTGGGTTTGCGCCCTCGACTCTCGTCCGGACGATCGCGTTTTCCGCACCAATGGCGTCACGCGTCGCGCACATTTAAGTATAGCCCGGAAGTGCCTACAGTACTGACCTTCTTCTTTTCCAAATGCGTCCCCCCCTGGTGCCCCAGACAGCCTCGAACAGAAAGCTCCAGGCAGTCCAGTGATGAGAGGCAGCAAACCGTATTCCCGAGTACGTAGTATCCCGAGGTCCACCAGGGTACGCACCTTCTGTCTGCCGTGCCCATCCACGCGTACTCACCTGAGCATCCTTTCGCTGCACGACGCCTAGACAGGTACGTACTGATTGTGGTCCCATCTCGGCGGCATCTGCTGACGTATCTCGACTTCAACAACTTCAGCGACCCCAACGAGCACCACGGACCTTGCTTGTACCCTGTCGACAAACCGAGCGACAAGGCGTCATCTTTCGCAACCTTGCGATCCCGTAAGTTCGTCGCACCGTGCCAGTCCTGCCTAGTCGTGCTTACTGATCACAGGCGTTGACAGATTTTGCGCATATGAACCTTAGGAGCCTTGGCGAATGACGATGACTTTCTTCAACGTTCAATTTCCAACGGTGCGAAGTTTGGCTTTACTGAGGTCTCCTTCAACATAATCGCCTCTGCAGCATGCTTTGTGCGTTGTCTCCTCCTGTTCTGCATTCGCGTTGACAGTACTCGCATAGTTGCGTCACTTGGCCTCTCCCCACAAGGCCTTCGCGCATGGCACAGGGGGGTACCAACCCGAGACAGACTATCTCGCGTACATGAACCTCTTCATCATGAGCAATGTTCACCGCGCATCCTTTCGCTCCTGAAGTGGTTTAACGACTACGCGTTCGGATGCCAGCCGCTGAACGACTCTACAATGCCCGAGCCCACGTGCGACTTCGATGACGACCGGCGGCGGCATGGATGGGAAGAGCTTGACACTCCGGAGATCCCTCGCCGTAACCCGAACTCTCAGGCCGCCGCGCCTGTCCAAGTTCTTGCAGAGCTGTCCCACCAACCACACCACCCGGTTGAGGCTCTTGTTCTGCCGACGCTATGTCCGGCGACGATGCTGATTAGGTGAAGACATCTCAGTGTCGGTGGGCTTCGCTCCGGAGAGGACGAGTGGGTGGGTCACGGGTCACGGCAATGTTTCTCTCGCCAGCCCAAGGGTCGCTTGCACAGTGCACTCACCAAAGCGTTCCCGGCTGAATTCCGCTCTACTCCGCTAAAACCTAATTAATTTGGACCGCTACATCGTTGCTACATCGATATGCAAACTGCTGTAAGGCCCAAGGTTAGGCGGCGACTCCATATGCTACTTGTATGTAACATTAGAGTCTATTAAAGTGTGGTATCTGCACTGTATATACTCAGACTGCAGTATGATTCACCCAGAATCGTGGTCGACAACGGGCGAATCGCCCACTGGCGATCCTGGTGTTAGCGCTCCGCACGGTTAGGCGTCCCGTAAGGATGGCTTGGTCCGTGCGTACCCGTGAGAGAAAGAGCAACCCCAGCGTCGCCCTTACCAGTCGTCGCCCTCATATTTTATATTTTGTTTTAATCGTGGCCCTCGTCCCCTCCTCCCCCGAAGTACCATTCCTCTCAATTTAATCTGAACCGTCTTTATCGATCCCGTACATTCACATCGCACAACCCTCCTCTACGCAACTCCTCGCAAACCTATCATGCTGACAAGCCTCCTTGGGCTCACAGTCGACATCGACCACATCCACCCCGTGTCCTACGATAAGCATGTCGACCAATTTTGGACTACGAGCCAGGCAAGTCAAACCACCAGCTGCCGTTATTGATAAACCTCTAATCGTTCACCAGATGACATAGCAGTTTCCGTGGATCTACCGCAGTTCACTATGTCCGGCCAGGTCGTACCTCTTCCATTGGATACAAATGTGGGCTTGTCTGCTTCCGACTCGAAGCGGGCCTTATATGTGTCCACAGAATTCCCTCCGCTCAACAAGAACGAGTGCCTTCATAGGGATATCGTCAGGCTAGAGTTGACGACAACATGGTCTTATCCCGCTGTTCCCGGTACGTGCATTGTTGTGCCTGCTCGTCGTTCCCGTATGTCTTTAGCTCGCGGGTCTTCGCCGATGAGCCTGTTTCCGAGTCCACCCAATTATCAGTACACAAAACTTACTCATCCGACAGCCTGTTATCGCTGGACATCCTGGGAGACAACGACTCCCTCCCGCGAAGGTCTCCCGGTTCCCAAGTCAATCCCATGCGATTCGGACACCCTCTCGTCTTCGTGTTCGCCCGACGGCCGCCGTGCCGATTGTGGTTTGCGTTCCTCGCATCCGTTCAGCAACATGCCGCAATCGACGAGGCAGGGCCTATTCGTGAGAGCGGATATGCTCTCCTCCGTCTGAGAATGTCGTGCGGATGAGGACGATCCTAGGAGCTCCGCCACTACGGCCAACCTCGACTCGTACGGAGTCAATCAGTCGTTCATCGTCGTGTCTACTCGCACGTCAACTCTCACGGCATGTCGTACTTCGAAGGCGAGCCTCCGGGTCCCAGCTTACTCATCTATCCGCGTTCGTGACACGTATGCGCAACCTCCGCGTGTCCCGCGACTCATTGCTCCTGCCGTCGCTAAATGTCACCCGGTCGTCTTCTTTCCTCGATGTCGTCTCCGTCGATGTTGTACAGACCGAATCTCACGAGCCGGACGTCCTTCATCGCGCATGTTAACGCTGAGCAGTCCGACATCGCCGTACTCACCCGTTCGGTCCCGCGCATTACCTTAACTCGAAGTTGGTTGGTATCGCCACTTCCCTTCCGAGGCAAGAAGGCATGGCCGCGCCCGCCATATGTCCCGGGAAAAGTCATCCTTTCCGAGCCCTTGAGGACACGCTTCTCACCATCCTCCGCACTATCTGCAATCCAAGATTGCAGGCAGCCATCGAGGAGCAGCTCGGAAGTAGACAAGGGCGCTCCCGGATGCCCCGTGGACAAGAGCGTGTCGAGGACCGATATCAAGAGCTACAACCAGAGGGTGAGGCGCTCCCCCCAGGATGGCGATGCGGAGGCTTCTTAGGACTTATCGAGTCCCCAGCTGCCCGGGCTGCTGAAGTTTAAGACCTTCATCGTGCCCCCCATCCCCCCTCCTCGTCCGCGCTCGCACCCCGACATCAAGACCTCCCGAACGCAGTCGGGAGGAACAGCGACAAGAGCTCGAGTCCGCCGTTATGCCCGGAGCGGTCACGTGTATGCCGCCGTCACCACAGTAGGCGCCCGCGCCCGACTTCCCGACGCGCCTCACAATCCCGCCGCTGAATTCACGCTTCCTCGTTGCGACGCACGTCCACAAGTCAAGATGCCGGGCAACTTTGCTAAAGCAATCCTCGAGGTGCGTATATATAGTATCCGAGGATATATGACTGAAACGCATGTATGAACAGGCCATCACTGTTGTTGTCGTCTTCTCGATGAATGGACAGACCACGTTAAAATGCAAAATTCTCCAAGCGGTAACTTTATGCGACTCCAATCGTAGTACTATGCTCATCATCCACCTTGATAGAGAATCGAGTTCAATGTCAAAGTAACTGTCACCCCCACCCGCGTCAGCAACGAGCAGATTGTCCCGCCGCCTGCGCGCATCAACTCGCCTCTCGCTGCGCCTTACCGCTATTGCATGTTCAACCAAGTTTACATAGGCAACTCGTCATATGGTGAAATTACTTATGCTTGCTTAGTGCAGCAAAGGGGGACTTACTCCTCAGCAAGTTCACCGGTACGCATTCTCGTATTTACTGCCATCTATTGCGTCGCTTACTTACCTCGCATCACAGCCTCCAAAAGATTTTGCACGATCGGCGCGTGCTCTACAGCACGTCCGTCAAATTGTGAAGCATTCTCCATCCTCTCATTTGCGGGACGTCATTGCGTAGATTTGTTTTCTTGGTTGTCGCTATTATCTCGCTATCGCGCGTGCACTTGCACTATTAACCCACCACTCCATTGCAATCAACGTTGTCCCTCGTTGTCTACCATCACGCTGCTAATTCTAACGTCAATGAAATCACCTTATTCTCATTTGATCCCTCCGGTTCCTCGTAGCTAAGTATGCTTTAATGGGGCTAACTGATATAGTTCGACTCGCTGCTCATCGTCGTCTGGACCGTCTCCGCTGGTCACATACACTCGACCATGCAACATCCCAGAAGACGAGCCCTTCACTCGCAAGGAGACGTCGCCCGCGCCCTACTAGCCGCCCGACGCCTATGGACCTCCTTGGCCCTTGAAGCACGCTCCAACACCTACCGTCGGCCTCCTCCGAGTCCGCTTGCTCGCATTCCGCTGCGTCTCTCGTACCCAGACACCAGTCACGTACATCGTGCACGACGTGTGCGACTGTTTGCACGCCATGCCAGCGCTGCCTGCAACCTCCGTCTCAGCAGCTCCCAGTGACCCTGCGCCCAGGTGAGTCCTCACTTCTTCCGTTCTTATATTAGCCCCTTCAGTCATCTATACTACGCGGAGATGTTCATTCATACCCCAAGATGCCCTAGTCTAAGCTACAAATGCGAACGCAATGGCCTCGCATGAGCGACTTGTCTCACAAAACCGGCATCTCTCCCGCGCCCGATCTCGCCGCATTCCTTCTCGCCAGGCAAGTCAGCACACGCTGCGCGCATGCGGGCCCGATGCTCACAGATTCCGGCGAGGTCATGAAACCCGCGTCGCCTCTGCGTCACATCACGCCGCGCAACCGGGTGTACTGTGCGACGACGACTTATTCAGAGCCTCGACCCCGCCATCCCGCTGCTACTAGGTTCTGGACGAGAGGATGCACCCCAAGGGCGCGTCTCTGTTCTCTCTCCCGCCTCTCTCCCCCTGACAACTTGTCTCGTGTGTCTACAGCTCTGTGTGGTGGTGACGATCGCGGAGTTGTGCGGCGCGCTCATGTACCACTTCGTTGGGAATCAGTACATGTCCGCGCCCGCATTCGGGTCGCTGGGGGACCCGTACACGAAGATCGCGTTTTCGTTCGTGATCCCGACGATCGTCTTTCTCGGGTCGCTCTACGCGTCCGTCACTATCTTCTGCATCTTCAAGGGCGAGAGCAAGCACCGGCACGAGAACACTGTGCCCGGCCGGGCGGTCTGGGTCGCCATCATCGCGGCGACGTAGGTGCTCGCGTTCATTATTGCAGAGCCTAGAGGTGTGTCCTCCCTCCGCCATCGTCTCTGTTCCGTCGTAGCTGACGGGTCTACGGTTCAGTTCATTCCGTTCTTCCTACCATGCTTGTCCGTGCGTGAAGACTCGAGCTCTTGTCCATGCGCGAAGGCTCGAGCTCAGCTGTACACAGCACGAGACACAAGCGCAGAGGTACGCCGCGAGTTGGAAAGGGCGGAATGTCAGCAGCCGAGAGGAAGAGCGATCGCCAGGATACGCACCTGGCGCGGAGTGCGCGCACCAGCCTGTTCTGCTTCTGCGAGAAGAGGGAGGACGCAGAGAGACGAACGGGGGCGAGCAGAAGGAGGCCGGCGAGCAAGAGAGCAGAGGAAGGAGTCGAGTACTGACAGAGTGCTCGCCACGACATGACATTCACACAGCCGTGACTGGACTCCTCCTCAAACGTGGGCGTGGGCTCTCTTCTCCTGCCCGTGGGGAGCATGAAGGAGGGAGGTAGTCGTTCAGGACGAACTGGGCAGCGTCGAGCTCTGAGAGATCTCTACCTCGACGAACGACGACCTCACCCTGGCTGGTCGTATCGGAATCGGAGTTCGCAGACGACTCTGCGATCATGACGTCGACGGTTTCTGCACTCCTCCCCAAGAACTCACAGTTTTGGAGGTACTGTGCTGGCAGCTTTGTTGGAATACGCGATCCCAAGTCGCAAACCGCCGTGTCGGAGCCCTGCCGAGGAGTTTGCGTTGATTTCGGTGTCGGATGTCGGATGCGCCAATTGCGCTCGTACCCGCGGTCACTCTGGGCGGCGTAACTTTCACATCCACGGCACACGATCTTCTCGAAGAGCACTACGCCAGACGTCCGATCTGCGGTAGCGCAGTACATCTACGACGCGACCCAGACGTCAGAACGCCTCCCGCTCAACACAGCACGTTGTGACTGCCTTCCTCTCCCGCCCAAACTGGACGAATTGTGCAAGAGACAACTGTATTTCTTTGTAGAAAATCCCAAACCCCGCGAGTCCCTTGTCCGACTCCTCACTTTCGACCACAAACTTGCTGTGGAGGAGCTACGTCGTTTGCCTTCTGCCGAAGCCGTCCCCCGACTGCATCGGATCTGCCGCTTCTGTCGGCGCCGAGGAGCTGTCGAAGATGAGGTGCACACTATGGTGGGTAGAATGCGCCGACTCTCGTCTCCTGGCCCTTCGGGGGGGCTTCTATGCGCACGTCCGCTCCTCTCATTGCCCCGACCTGGATGGCATTCGTTGGTGGAGGAAGTGCTTATTATACATATTTGAAGTGAGCTTATATAAGTTACAGTTGTATGATCAGCAGTATGATTCTGTCCCTTTTACGCGCATGCCCACATATTCGTGTAGATTGTGACCTGCTTGCTCCGTCGCTCTGCTAGGCCGGGGTATGCGAAGGGTCCGTTACACGCCCCTCGCAAGTTCTCGGACTCTGTAAGGGTGCCGAGCGAGTATTGTGCGATCGCTGAGTTGATCTCTAAGTAGGATTAGTGGGCAGGTGGGGGGAGGCGCTAACCGTAGTTCAGCGTCTCTCGCACTGTCCGAAGGTCCGGAGATCAGACCTACTTCCCACACACGGTCTCCTCCTCCTCCTCCTCCTCCTCCTCCTCCTCAGCCCTCCGAGTCATCGCCACTGATCGAAACCCGAGAGTCAAACGCGCTTGCCCATCTGACCAGCCCCCTCATCTTCCAGGTTCCTGCTGGTCTACATTACTCATCGCAGTAAGTTTTTGGTATATGTTGCGTGAGAAGAGGGTAACCGCTTGATATTGTGGATAGCAGCATGGAGCGGACGTTCATAGGTCCGGAGGACGTATTACGTCTCGTCTCTCCCTCCACGAGGCGTCGCTACAAGCGCAATGCACAGTTGCGCGTCGGAATAGACCTGATCGACCTCGAAGCACAAGCTCGGGATCTGGAAGAAGAAACCGAAGGCGCCGATAATGAGCGCGGTCTCGATTCTCTGGAGGACGCGAATGAGGTGCATGACGCGCCCGAATCTTTGGTTGCTCACTCTTCGAGGTCTGGAGAGCTGTCCGAACCTTCCGCTGCGGGAGATCTACCCGAAACCCTTCCCATAGCCCTCGACTACAACCATCACATGCCTGTGACGTATGCCGAACCTGTTTCTCAGCCCGTTGTTTCCTTCACCGATGAACTCTACCACGTAGAGCTCGCCCTCCTGACTCATATCCTGTCGTTCACCCTCTCAGGGCGTAACCTACGCTTTGTCAATGATCCTGCATCTACAGGACCTTTTGTGCGGTATGCCATCGGGTCTCCAAATGCATACAACACCGGATCCGCCGCTCTCCATCCGTCGGTGGGAGCGAACCTGCAATTCCTGTCTTATCATTCTTGGTTGGTCACCATGTACGACTTCGTGAACGACTTCCCGTCCGATACCCCGGAGGATGCGGTTCAGGCGCGCATCCGTCTCCGAGACAAGATCGTGGACGAAATTGAACGTCTGGAGGATATGAAGGAGATGCAATGGGATCTACAGCAGCGGATGCCACTCTCCAGCGATCTTGACGATGAGGGCAGTGTCGTAAACACGGGTAAGAACGGGTCCCTTTCCGCAAAGTACCTCTCACCAACCACACGCCAGATCGCTTTTTTACCTTCCAATGGTCCTCTTGGCCACGCGCCTTGGCACCTATCTACGCGTCGTCCCTCCTTGCAGCGGCGATCAATCTCTTATACGGGCTACCTCTCAGAGCGACTCGTTTGCTTCTGGGCGGTATGCGAGACACGATCACCCTGACGCTGGAGTACGCCAGAGGCTCGAATGTCCTCAACTACGACGACAAACGCCTTCTACGTTTCCTTGCGCGAGATCCAAGGACGGTTCTTACCGCGTTCGACCTCGATCCGTCTGTTGACGAGTACATTTGTTGTGTCAACTGCTTCGCACTCTATCCCAACCTCCCATCGGCCCCGCAGACGTGTACCTTCCGATCTACCAAGACCAGCGAGGCTTGTGGAGCGAAGTTGTGGCGCAAGCGCACGATTCGAGGGCGAGTCATGGAGTTCCCGGTCCGAAAGTACCTCCACCAGTCCTTGAAGCACTGGCTGGGCCGGATGCTCTCTCGCAAGGATATCGAGACGTGGCTTGAACTGTCCCGCACGGGCCCCGCCTCCATGCCGATGAAAGACATCTTCGACGGGCTTGCCCTCCGCCGGTTCAAGGATGCCAAGCGTATCTCACTGTTTCTTGACGGTCCCGCTGGAGAGTTACGCCTCGTCTTCAGTCTCTCCGCTGACGGCTTCAATCCGTTCCAGACGAAGGCCGCAAAGCAGTCAGTTTCGTCCACTGCCATCTACATGGTCTGCCTAAACCTTCCTCCACACCTCCGTTATCTTCCTGAAAACATGTACCTGGCTGGTGTTATCCCAGGCCCTACGAAACCCTCTGAAGAGCAGATCAATCACTCACTCGCACCCTTAGTCGACGAACTCGAATTGTTCTGGGACCCTGGGGTTACCTACACGAGAACCGCGAAGCGTCCACATGGTCGTCACGCTCGAAGCGCGATGGTTCCGTTGGTCTGTGACCTCGTAGCTGCCAGACAGGTAGCAGGAATTGGTCAACACAGTCACAAGCATATGCTCTGTTCGTTCTGCGGATTGGCTCAGGAGGACATCGAGGAGACGGACCCAACCAAATTCCCGCTCCGTGATCTCCAGGCTCATCGAGAGACCGCAATCGCCTGGCGAGATGCAGAGTCTACTCAGGAACGTAAGCTCATATGGAAAGCCACGGGAATTCGCTGGTCAGAACTCCTGCGTCTGGAATACTGGAACCCACACTTGTACATCGTCGTCGACTCCATGCACAACTTATACCTCGGTCTACTGCAGCGTCACATACGCGATTTCTGGGGAGTCAATGTGAATGTTGACGATGGGGATAGCACTGGGAGGGACTCTGTCAAAGCCCCCCTTCGTCCAGACGAGCCTCTGATGGCATACGCGCTCGATGTTCTCCTCCATGGCTCCGACCACGATCTCGACCACTTCCAGAAGCCTATGCTGTACCATATAGCCCACGATAGCGGTATACGGCGTAGCGGTACAATCAAGTTGCTGCTCAAGCATATCAAAGCATGGGTGCGTAGAGATGCCTACTTGTTAGGAGATGCAATCGCCGACTTTCATTGTCCAGCGTCTCAAGGAACGACTTCCACAACCGCGTCCTCCGGGCGTGGAACCGGTTCCTGACCCGCGGAAGGACAAGCGCCGAGACGCTTCAGCCTCACAGTCACAAAGAAAACACCAGCTTGGCGGGCATGTAGCGTCAGCGGATGCATGCCAGCAGGTCAGCGAGGGTCAGCGCGTGTCCCGTGCGGACCTTCAAGCCGGCGTGTCGCCAGAGCTTGACGTCCCCGATGCCAGTGCAGACGCCCCTCTGTCGTCGGTCTCTATCGAACAGCTGAACGAGGCCGAAAGGATCTTGGGAATCACCACTTCTACCAACACCCTTGTCCGTCTTGGAAAGCCCACTTTGATCTTGCTGTGCACAAGACGGAAGCTTCGAGCAGATGGTACTCGGATGCAGCTAGCTCAACGTCTATTCAATTGGGTTGGTTAGATCTATAGGTCGCTCTCTCTCCGCCGACTCACTCAATGCATTGCAGAGAACGCACCAGGGAAGTACTTCAGAAGTACCGACCGACAAATCCACGCCACTACCAAAACGCTCTTCCAAGAAGCGCCAGCAAGAACAGGCCGTCAAAGCGGAGGCTGAGTTCTTCGACTCGACAGCTGCTGCTCCCGCCGTTGAGGATGACGCCCAGCAGGTTGCTCCGGAGGTAAGCTGCATTTTCCCGATGCAATGGAACAACGGACTCATAACTGAGAGCTGATCCTTATTCGTTTCCTGACTTCCGATTGTAGATCCGAGCATCGGCGGCACTCGGACGTCAGACCCTAGCGGAGTATGTGAGGGACCGCACTCGCATGGAAGTCCCGAGTTGGGTTAATCCGGCCCCTCGTGCATTTGGTACATCTCAACACGGGAAGCTCAGTGCCGACCAGTGGAGGACCGTTTGCTCGATCAATCTCCCTGTGACTCTCGTCAGGACGTGGGGACTCGATACTGGAAGACGGCATGCGATGTTGAAGAACTTCCTCCACCTGGTCGACGCTATCCAAACACTGGGATACCTCGAAGTCGACGAGAGAGATATGCAACGAGCTGATGAGCTCCTGCAGAAGTATCTCGAAGGGGTGAAGGAGCTTTACCGTGGTAGCAAGATCCAGCCGAACCATCACCTCGCGCTACATCTCACAGTCTTCATCGCCCTTTTTGGACCTGTCCACTCATGGCGTGCGTTCGCCTTCGAACGCTTCAATTACATGCTGCAGATGCTTAACATCAACGCAAACATGGGTAGGTTTCTCTCCTTCGGACTCCGTAATGGTTTGATGACGCCGTGTCGTGTTGTGCAGGCGAGCTGGAGTCTACCTTCATGGTTCATAGTAGCCGAGCCGCGAACTTTCGCCCTCTTTTGCGCACACAAGCCGTCAAGGCCTCCATGCCAGCGTTCAGTTCAGTCTACGCGAAACTCTCCTCTGAGGACCGTCGAGGTATGCGCCTGGACGATAACCTACGCATGGAGAACCCCTCCGATCCCTCCGCTTCAACACCTAAACCCGCACCTCAGCATAGGATATCGCTGGACGACGCCGCGTATAGGGCGATACTGGACCGGCTTGAGATCGAAGGCGAGCTGCATCCCCTTCAACTTGGCGATAATCACGGGAGGCGTCGACCACGTGACCATGGACTCCCTTCGAGATCAGCCGCATCGCATCATGACCTAGACATCGCGGGCATCGTCTACAAGGTCCGAATGCGATCACAGAAAGACAGCAACATAATCTGCAGCCATCCGTCACTGCAGGTAGCAGTACCTGCCCGGATCGAGCAGATCGTATCCATCGACCGCCGTGCCCCTGGAGGAGAAGAGGTCCGCGATATGTTCCTCCTTGCTAAACGTTTAGTGGAGTGCAGCGCCGCCGACCGAGCTCAAGATCCGTATCGCGCTTGCGGAGTCGGCTACCTCTTCTACGACGAGTATGGTCTTGAATTCCTCGCGCTCAGGCCAAATGACGTGCACTGTCATTTCGCCAAGACTCTCATGGACGAGGCCTTCACGAGGACCATCGTCACCGACGGCGGCGGCACTTCCAAAGAAGATTTCAGGTTCGCGAAGCGCTGTGTCCATGTTTTGCCCCTAGGCAGGGTGAGTCACTGAAGTTCTTCATCACAACGGCCATCTCATAGATTCGGTAACGGTGGTAGCTGTTGCGCGCGATGCCTCCCCTCGATCGTGATCTGGAGCAGAAAGAGGATGTCTCTGAAGACACTCAGGATAACGATGCTTCATGAGTATCTATTGAGCGTGGCTGTATCCTCCTGGTGTTTGCATCTGGTCGGGCGCAGCGTCGATGCGCTGATCAGGAAAAATATACTTGGCTCGAGAGAGCTCTCGAGACTCGGGAGCAGCGATAGCACTCGATAGCCGCGTGCACAGCCTCCCGAGCACTGTCGAGCACCCGCCGAGACGTTGATACTGTATTCTGTATGGGTACCCCCTTGCAGACATATGACACAATAATGATGCAATACAAGCAAATACATTAGAGACTATTTGCAGCGGATGTGATATCGTGGAGCGGATGCCATTAATAAGTTGGAGCAATACCTATGGTTTAAATGTGTTCATGGTTTACCGAGACACTCTGTTTTGAGTCCGCAAGCGTTGGTGGTAGGAGGCGCTGAAGTGGTCCAGTGGAGGGGCTGCGGGGTACAGGCATCATACCCCCGCCAGTGCTGAGATCACCGTATCTCGAGCCCGTTCGGAACCCGCTGCAAATAGTCTCTATTGACGTCTACTGATATGCTAATGACTATACATGTACGATGTTGAATGGTGCTAAACACAGCTGTCTAAGCATCGGCATGTGGGCGTAGCAGTCAGAGCAGATGAGCAACCCAGGTGAGCCAGCAAGCGACGGGCATGAGGGAGACGCAGACGGTCGGTAGACCACGAGAGATGGTTGCACAGGCAGGCGAGAGACGGTGGCATAGGCAGGCGAGAGGGGCGAAATGGAGACGGCGGCATAGGCGAGATTAAGACCATGCGGCGGCAAAGCGACACTGAGATGAAGAGAGACTGACAGACAAGCCAGACAAAGCAGGCAAACGAGACACAGACTGGAGGATGAGCGAGGCGAAGAAATGGGGCACAAAGAGAGGCTGACGGGCGATCGAGCGAGAGACGGGCGGGTAAGCGAGACGAGGACGCACTGTTCGGAGGTGAAGAGGAGTGGTGAGTAGCCAAGGCGCAGAGCGAGCGGTTGACAAGAGGCAGGCCAGCGAGCGAGATTGGTGCACTGGAGACGTAGGGCAGGGCAGGCGTCCGGGCGAAAAAAAAAAACAAGCAGGAAACCGGGCGAGCAGATGCACTCTAACTTCCTGAGCTGCTACCATCTTGCCATGTTTTGCTTAATGCGTAGTGTGCCCACTTGAGTACAGGTGAGTAGGTAGGAGATCTAGAGGAGGAGAAGGAGAAGGAGATGACGACGAAAATGAGCCAGAGCTCAGCATATCATCATGTGACCGAGCTGAGGAGGTCGTTCCGGATTGCAATCCCTTGAAGCCTGTGCAGCGTGCATGTCGTCAGTCGCGACGGAGCACCAGCAGGCACTGCGGGAAGGTAGGCGCTTATCAGGTCGCAGCCATTCCCCAGGCCCGTGCTTCTCCCTTCCCTTCCTCATCGATACCTTGAACCACTACGGAATATCTCTATGGCCACTCCAGCGAACAACCACGCATCACAGAGCATCACCCCGAGCAAGCTGCGGGAAAGCGGTCAAGCATCATCCACTCCTGCGGAGGAGATCCAACCGGATACAACCTCTAAGGTTGAGCCACTCGCTTCAGAACTCGGATTACACAACGTAGCCGCAAGCGTACCCGATGCCACAACCTCACCCGAAGGAAGTGGTATGGAACAAGCATCCACGACTCGGACCAGTGTACGTTTCTTGTCTCGATAACACCTCGATCACTCAAGCATGCCACATATTCAGAACGATGCGGAAGTTGAGCCCGAGGAGGACATGACTAGCTATAGGGTGACCGAAAGACGTTGGCGTGATCCGGTGACGATCCGCTGGTTGGAGACGATGGACCATTTCTATCGTTCCGCCGCTGCGGGACGTTCCACTCGTGGCGAGTAATGGGTATGTACTTGCATTGCGAGAACCCAAAAAAAGACTGACAGCGGCTTAAAATGTGGCGGGATGTCAGGAAACGCTCTGAGCTGATGAGCTAAAGGATGGGGAGCGGGCATCGTGCGAATGAGGATGCGGGAATGTTGTCACGACTCGTATAGTAACGGTCAATGTCATTACTCGCTCACCGTGGCCTATGGGGTTGCCCGAAAGCTTGCGAGGGATGGGTGCGTGCCTGTCACGGTATGATATCACCAAACTTTGTAGTCTGGACTCCGAGTCCAACTTCCGCAGCCGTCAATGACAGAGAAGACAAATGGACCTGACCTGACCGGGATATCCTACTCACGTCCGAACATGTACGAACGGCGACGCACTTACGCTTCCCGGACTTTGTCCACCATCTATAGTGCGATTGTGCCAACAAATCACTTACCCCAGGAAGTCTTCACCTACTACACCTTCCGCTCCGTATCGACAACCTCGTCCGCTACCGTTTAGCTTCCTGTGCATCCCAAGGCCCTGCTTCAAAGCTATTCAGAGCAAGTCTGCTATTAACACGTGAGACGGTAGTACTTCTGTTCAGAATTGGCATGAATGAAGGTTTCGAAGTCGAGGAGGAGGATGACGAAAGTGTTCGTCAGCGCGGAGTCGCGGACAGAGCGCCAGCGCCCAAGAACGGCCCGCTTCCGACAGCAGCGTCGGGACTTGTCGCATCCTACATAATTGGACGCCGGGACAGGCCGGGACACACGGTTCTTAGTTCTAACTTCTCTCTCTCTCTCTCTCTCTCTCTCTCTCATGGTGACGGTTGGCGCTCCCAAACCATTTCTGCTCCCCTCCTGGGCGGCTCGGCCTGCTCCCGAGTCCCATCCTCCATGTGCCTGTACGCCATACTAGACATCGAAGGGGCTACACAGACTAGTCTTCCCAGCATCCGTTGTCCAGCGTCCCTTGGCGAGTCCTAGTTCCGCAGTGCGTCTTCTGCTGCTTCAGTGTGCGGTGGTTATGCATTCATATCTGGTCGCCCTCGACAGTTGTCAGTCTGTCCTGCAACAGATCCTAGAGGTCAATAACGGGTCCATCGGCCGCGTGGACGCAAGCCGATTTCTCGGTAGCAACAGTGGCGAGCGACACCACGAGCTATGTTGTCGGACCCTTCGTCTAGGTACAGCAGGCCACCACGAAGGTTGATTCTTTCGTCGGTCTCGAGTACCCTCTCCAACCGCACTGCAATGACACGACCATTGGCGTCTCCTCGTACGGTCAGTCTCATAGTTGATCGCATCCTCGTGGCTTACGGCGGCCCCCATGTCGCACGCGCTGGAATACAATTGCACCCACAGGCTCAACAATGCTTGCATATAAGGGACACGCGGAGCCTGATCGTTCTCAGCAACGCGGAGTTGCATGGCTATTCGATGGTTCTCCCCCTGCATCTTAGTTTGCCCTCCATACGAGCGCATCCCTTGTTGCGACGTGGATTTCGTCGGACACATCGTCTGTCTGGCCTGTCGTCAGGCCATCGGCGCAGTTCGCACCGTGCCAGGCCTATCGGAGGGCTCGTGTCATGAGCCAACCTGCAGCTGCAAGTCGGGCCCGTTCGTAGCCGATTCAGCATGCCGAGTTGCCCTGCTCATAATGGCACTTGTTGCCTCGTGCATTCGCCATGTGGGAAGTAGCGTGATATACATACTATACATGTCATTCCTCGCGTGCGGCACTCGGCCCTCTACGCCCTCCTTCCTCTCACGCAGTCTTTGCTCATACACATTGCTCCAGCTATGTTCAGCATAGTGACCAGTTCCGCTGATGCCCTGACGGAACTTCAGACCTTAAAGCTGACGATCAGCATACTCCACTCGGACTTGGAATCTGCGCTAGAGAGGTAAGCGCCACTCATTGTCTTTGTCCTCCCCTAGACTAACGCGTCCAGATTTTGCGAGGAGAACGGGCTTACGTTCAGTAATTCCAGTGTCTGGGAACAGCAATTCACGTCTACCCTCCGCGAGCTCAACTTCCAGTTTCGAGCAGCTGCATTGACGGATATTCGAGAGAATGCCCGGCATGCGCGAGCCAGAGATGCCGCTGGGGATGTTGGACGAACGACCTCCACTGCGTCGGCTTTTCTGCGTGCCAAAAAAAGTCATGTCGCCGCGGTATGTGCTCCCTCCGTGCGTGTCCCCGATTACATCTCATGCATTGCACCAGGTTCTTGCTCGGTATGAAAGGAAACAGGAGCAATTCTCCCCCGAACAGCGCGACATCATGAAGTCCCAGATCCTTTCCCTGACCAATCTTTACGACGGCTGTTTGGAGGAAGAACGCTGTCTGCGCTACCACAGTCGCCGCGTTAACGATTGGCTTGCCCTGCTGAACTTACCTGAGGTATGCTTCCCGTCCCTCTCATCGTTCGCGGCGACTACTCATTTAGGTCTCACTAGAGCGCTTTCAATGCCCGATTGAACTCCTTGCTGACCGAAGGATACAATCCTCCAGCTCAGGCATATCACGGTCCCTTGAATATGCTTTGCGAGCTACGTGCTGAGCGTGATCACATCCTGGATGCGACATATGTTGCTCACGCCGCTGCCGCCGCTTCGGGATGGATCACTTGCGACGTTCCCCAGGTCGTCTGGGGTCGCGAGTTGTCGGAGGTCCGAAGCTTTCGTAATACCCTGCTGAAGCAGTCCAGGGTACAGGAAGACGCCTTCACGGATCTGAGAGTAAGTGAGGTCCTATAGCATTATACGGTTTACTCACGATCCTCCAAGGATGCGATGCTAAGTGCCAAATGCTCTTCAACGGCCACTCACTATCCTCTTGGAGGCTCGTTCGAGATCTGCGACCTGCGACGCTCTCTGAGAACGTTCGAGGATGTTGAGCGATACTACGCATCTGCCGCAGAAGTATGTTCGCGCAGCACGGCTCAGCGTAAACGATACTGAGATGTTGCAACCACAGGTACACAAGACTATCGAGGCCCTGTTGGCGGATCTAGAGTATACACTCTATGCGGCTACGTAGGTTATCCACAAGACCAGTAATGAGTTCATGCCATCAATGCAGTCCGAACGTGCTACCTCATGCAGCACGAGCTCGGGTAACGTGTCGCACAATGTCGTGGGTCATGATTCGTGGCCAGCGCTGCCGCTGGCCGGATACGGTTATCTTCTCGTCCTCGTCCTCGTCAATGTCCACCCTTCCCGGCGCGCGGCGATCGTCAGGACCCCTTGCTTCGGATGCCCGATGGTGGGCTATAAGTACTCATAGTGGGAGAGAGCGCGGTAAGCTAACTGATGACCTCATGGGAGAACATCACATTAATTGTCGGTGCACCGGGCCGATCCCGCAGTGACGATGTCGGTCCCGACTCCCGGTAAGTACTTACATAGGCGTTTCACATGGTCTTCGCATGGTAGTCGCATGGCTGGTCGTCACGAGGTCCATCGAGAAGAGCCTGTCAGCACCCGTCGCCGCGCTACGTCCTCCAGCGTTGCTGAACACTCCACTATCCTGCAGCTGTGTACCTATAGTACTGTCCCTCGATATCGGTCTTGGACGCCATGCTGGTGCGATCAATCCTCTCCTCTTTCACTGCCGGCATATACCGAACAACAATGCATCCCAAGTAGCAAGCTCTCACCACCACTGCCGGGCGGAGCGATGGTCACCGGTACACTCGGTATAATGGGCCATTGTGAGTGCTGCTCAACAAGTGTTTGGCTGAAAGGAGCTCTCATGTAGGACAGATATAAGGTCCTCGCGTTCCGCGTCTGCTCTGCCCCAGCCCAAGCACTGTCTTCTCTCCCTGAGGAAGAAATCCCCGTCATGATTGAACCGGAACAGCCAGTAACTATACACGTCAAGCACTCTCCATATCCCGCTGTCGAGCTCTCTGGAAAACAAAATGTGCAACTCAAACCGTACTCCGTCATCCTCCGCCATCGCCATCTCAAGCAGCAACATACGGTTGTCGCAGGGTGAGTGGCGAACATTCGACCTATGCAGCCAGCCTTATCCCTACTTGCATGTAGAAATGGTCTCAATGGTGGCGTGTCTGAAACCCCTGCGAAGAGTACCCGCGGGAAGCTCGTCATATATGCCTCCAAAGCCATACCCGGCGCTCCTCAGATCACGTCCAACCCGGAGCCCTCCTCCGGTCTTCAGTGAGTGTTGAGCTAGAGGTGTACTTCCCATACCATGGATCTAACGTGACATCAGGGCCAACCCAGCGCCAGACCGCGCTCCAGCACCGTCCCTCCCAGTGCCTCCCGCAGTCGCGCAGCCGTCCATCCCACCCGCAGCTCCCCTCCCTGCGCAGCCCGTGCGAGTGCCCGCTCCTCTTCGGTCTACCGGCGCAGCGTCGGAGAACGTGGATGTCATAGGTAGTCAGCGTACGAGGTGCGTCCGTGAGCGGGAGAGGTGGGGAACGACGCTGACTTGTCCGTTCCCGACTAGTACCGGACTTCTGTCTGTCACTCGCACCGAGCACATGATGCGGCTCCCTGCTCGAGACAAGACAGTCTGGTTTTCGTCTCGCGCCGATGATCTTCTCGCGGCACCCCCTTCCATACAACCCTCGCAAGTCCGCTTTGGTGACCTCTACATCCACTACTCTGCTGGCGACCGCAAGCAAATCTGGCTGCGAACTGCAGACGCATGCTGGGAGGCAGTTAACCTGTACCACCCACATCCGTATATCCCGGGTTATGTCTTGAACGTCATTTCCAGCGGTGAACCGTCGTGGGTGAAAGCCGAGACGATCCGCACGTACGAAGGTCGCCTGAAGAAGCGCCAGCGCGATGCTGCCAAGGCCCCTCCGACAGGTGTGACTCCTCTCACTCATACCGTTAGCTCACAGTCGAACCTCCATTACAGGGACAAACTGAGGGTCAACCCGCTTAGGATCGTGTCTTAGCCACTCGTGCCGTATCATGTACGCTATGCCATGTCTACAATTTATATCTGTTCGCCTCCGCTATGTATATCCTGCGGTGTACAATCCATCTAAATATCAGCCCTCGTTAAAACCCCGCGGTCGAGCGTACCAAAGTCAACGCCAATATAAGTAAATGAGCCGCCACTGCCATGACGATCAGGGCTAGGAAGCGCTGTCTCCATGGCATGGATCGCGTCCTCTCCTCATAGTATTGGCCGCTGCGACCCATGTATTCCGCGAAGTCCTGATCGCTCTTCACGGAATCATCTAACGCAGCAAGTCCATCCCCCAAGGCGCGGACGGAGGAGAGCGGTAGTGCGGGACTTCCGTTGGGAGTGACCTGTGAAAGTGGGTGGTTCCATTGAAGGCTTCACTTCCGTATTGGCAAGGGAGTGCTCGAACCTCATCATTGCCGTGGAGAACGAAAACAACGTGCGCTCCCTGGGTATGCAAGCATTGCTTATCGATGTACCCTGAGACGTTAGATTAGTACATGAATGGCGAGTCTGCTTCCGATAGGCACGGACATGTTAAAGCCTTCATGAACAAAGCTCGGACTATATCTTCAGGTACCTGAATGGAATCGGATTGCGCAGTCGTATCCTCCGCCTCCTGAGCGTCAGCCTAGTTCAGCACCATTGGTGTGAGCCAGCAACGGTGGAAACATACATGTCTAACACCTACCAGAGTTAGGTTTGCGCTGCCTGTGACAACGCGAAGCAGAGCATCCTCGAAGGTGGCCCGCGTTGACATATTCTCTTCCTTCGTAAGCTCAAAGCAGCCATCGGCAACGTGACGAATAGGCTGAACGACATCTACTTCGATTGGCGTCTCGCACATGCTCAGTGGATCGAGAAAGTGAGGGGATGTTGGTGAGAGAAAGAGGAGTGCGCCGGAGTCGGTTCTGCGGCGAGTCCAGTAGCTCTGAAATTGTCAAAACATGCGACCCTTATCTTAGATCCCTCCTCATGTCCGACATGTCGAACGTATGTGTCCACGGCATGAGTAAAGACTTCCCTCCCTCGCTGCGTCATCCGGGCTCCTCGCAACCTGCGTCTCACGTCCCAACGCTATAATGCTAAAGGAGGGGCAGGCCTGGCGTACAGAGCCGACAACATAACGGCTTTGGGACATATACTGTGAAGTATTTGGGACTAGGATTCGACGCGACATGGCGCTTTCGGGCGCGCGATCCTGCCCGATAATCATGTCGGCGACACGCCTTGGACTCGCGTCCAGCTGCCGTCCTCCAGGCTCCTCCTATCTCATGACCTCATGGCACTGCTTCCCCGTATTTTAGCAGGTCACAGCTACTCCTGAAAATACCTCTCTCCTCCTGAACCTGGACCGTGCGGCACTGGACTCGTAAGAGATGCGTGTCGGGACTGACGCTGGGCGCCGATCCGCGGATCGTCAGGGCCGTTACCCATATCGAGCAGAATAACGCCCCATCGTCCTCTTTTCATCGTCCTCTTAGCATCGTTCGTTGCGTTTCACACGACCATACAGCATACATGAGATTACCATTTCAAGGAGGTTATAAGGCCTATATGACGAAACGGCGTACATGTACAGCGTTCGACGGTGAGTTCGTATTTCCATAACCACGACTAACAACGGTTTGATCTGCTTCCTCAATCGCAGGTTTGTCGAGGCATCGTATGTACGGGAGAGGAGGCTAAGGGAAGCAGTCTTCACGGCACCCCGGGAGTCTGTCCGTGGGAGTACTTGAAGCCACGAGTCGTAGCTATGGTCTGTCTCAGATATCATCCCTCAACTCGCCGATATCTTGCGATGCGTGAACATAAAGACCCCAGCTCTGTTCAGCTGAGTATATACGGACGTGGATCTCCCCTTCACGCGTGATTATCGGTATGTACGAAATTGCTATGGTCCTGCAGTGCTCGTTGATGCCTTTGGCATACAGAGTGTACATTGACACGAGGCTGAGCCACGCTAGCCAGTGGCACAACCGTTGTCTGCACATCCGACTTCGTCTCCGTCCGTCCGCTTTCCCCTCGGTTCTGCACCCTCACTCCCTCTATCTGACTCACTCTCGGACACTTGCACGATCTATAATGTCTTTCGGCACGCGCATCTCCTGTGTTGGCGTTCGTCATGCATTAAGCAGGATACAAGACAAGGTGGAGTTGATACAGGACGCCGATGCGGCGGCGGAGAAGGCTCTCGTCCCGTTCGTTCAGCTTCCACTTGCTCCGTCACCCACGTTACTGATGGGGGATTCGATTAGCGTCTTGATGCGTCTGTGTCTTACAGGCCCCGAGGAAGATTGGCTGCGAGACTTCTCCACTCGCTCGTCGGCATTGAACAAAGAGCATCGACATGCGGTCAAGCAGGCACTTAACAATACCGGCATGCTCATCAGTTTCCTCTACGGCAACGTCGTCGTCGAGAGGCTCCGAAGCCTGGCGAATGTGTTTACAGGTCGCGAGAATGCGTACAAGCAGCTTGAGCTGTACGTGTCGGAGATGTCGCAACACTGTCAGACTGCAACAGTTCTCCACGCTCGTGTACGTCCTAGACCTCGGTGACATATGCGACCTGCTAATCTTACCCTCATCGGTTTAGGTCGAGTACATGTATGCCGCTCACGTTCGGCAGTGTCCCACCGCTGCGCAACAGAACATTGTTCTATGCCGCACCATGGAAAGTCTGAGACTCGGCATACAGAAGTTGCGAGCTGAGGAAGCAGCAATTATATCCATATTCGAACGTTCGAAGCCGTGCTTCATGCTGGTGTGTCAGAAGGTATGTTGAACGGTCGCCTGGAAACGAGTCACTGATGACCTGCCATTGCACTCGAGCAGAAGTATTATATCAAAGCGTTAGATGCGATTCACTCCAACAAGATCGACCAAAACACCTTCGCTGGATTGGCTGCACCTATCTTCTCATCCTTGACGAACCTGTGCGACGAGAGGAAGCGTCTTCTTCAGGAGGTCGAGAACATCTTCCGAGAACAAGTTGACGAGTGGATCAAGAAACCCGCGGGTGTCCTGCGCAAAGCTGACCTCGACGCAGCCCTCAAGAAGTACGATGGTTACGTCGAGAAGATCAAGGCCGCCAAGATCGAACAAGCAAGCGTGCTTGATGAGCTGCGGGTACGTCTGACACGTTGAGCGAGACTGAAATCAGCTCACAATTAACCAGGCCCTGGAGAACCAGTCCAGAAGCTCTCCTGCCACTTTACCTGGCCCTGACGGACTGGAAGTACCGATCGACGACTTTGCGAGCACCTTTGGTCAGTTCGAAGCCGTGCGCTTTCGCTCTATGCGCCTCATGAAGGTAGGTACTGCCTGTGATGGTTCATTTACGCCTTGGTATTGACGGTCGACAGCTCGGCAGAAGAATTATTGCTGATTTAAGGGCTATCCGGTTCTAATTCCTCCTGAGGTCGAACTTGACCCCGATACCCCGACTTCCTGCGCCGTTACTCTGTATATCATCTTCTCGTTTGGCTCCTCACGCCCACGTACTTTACATGCCCTCATGCCTCTCTTGTTTTATGCCGCTCGTTCTCATGCAGCTCGTTCTCATGTCCTCCCCCCCCCCCCCCCCCCCCATGGTTCATGTGCCTCTGGATCTCGTCCGCGCTATGCCTATCCCTCGTATGTATCAGATATGACATATATGCTTTTGGTATGCTTTGAAGTATTCTCCTTGTGCTTGGGCGTGACGGGACGACTTGATAATGCGACGTTTGCGTATGCCCTTGCCGGTGCCATGACATTGACATCCAGCACCGCGCCTTCCCACGTGACCGCGTCTCAGTCCGAGGGCCGACTCCGAGAGGCCCAAGAGGTCTGTGACTCGGACCTGTCACATCAATAACCGATTCGCGTCACACCGATTTCATCAGCTCCCGTTACCGTATTTACTATTGCATTTTGACAGTGACTAGTGACTAGTGACTCTAGATCTATTGTACGTCGCACCACGAGCTCTCCTAAAGCTTGCTCTCGACGCTTGGCACCCCTCCTCTCATTCCCGCTCCTATATTACTTGTCATTCTTGCATGTTTCATCCCTGGGTTGGCGACATCCTTATTTGACGGCGGAGTCCCGACAGTCGCAGAGGCAGCATCCCAGCCTTCCCGGGGAAGCAACGTACGATATCACGCGCTTGCGGTAGGCTGGAGTGCTCCCTTGCTGACACTTACGTTCACCCGAGACCGCCCTTCGCTACGAGTGCGTTCCTCCTGGCATCCCCATCCACCCCCTCGTTCCTCCGTGCTACCGCACACCGTCGTTCACATGCCGCCTCTGCAACCCCAGGGAGACCACGATGGTCAGTTTTGGTTATTCTGCAAGGCGATATGTCTGACTGTTTCCTAGCTCCGTTGGGTTGGGCAGACGCGCTCTCGGCAGCAGACATTGGGGATGACAAGTATGTTCTCAGCTCCCCGAACATGTCATACGTACCCTCCCCACACGTCGGCATCGTAGAGGTCTCTATGCGATCTGATTATCGCTACGGCATCCCAGACCCTATTCAGTGGCCGCAAGTCTTCACGGACGAGTGCGACTATCTCTGTGCCATCCTTCGCCCTGTCTTAGCCGACCATCCCTACGCCTCGATATGGTGGACTCCCAAAGAGGACTCCGACTTCGTCGCACTCGAGGGTTCTATGTTTACGTGTCTTGGACTGCTCAAGCCGGATGCAATCAGCGCACTGAGCACATTGGTAGATGATCTCTCGCAGTCAGTCTCGGCTTGTGGGAGCGGAGACAGCCGTCTGCCCTGGTTGGACCTGGCCATGCGCCAGACACGGGATAGACTCAAGTCCTTCCCTTCTACCTTTCGAGATGCAGCCCTGCAAGTGCGCGAGACTCAGCGCTATTGGTTGTCGACACGCGCATGTCTGGACTGGGTGGAGAAGCACGTCGACAACTTCTTAGATTCTCCTTTGCCAGTCGACACGGGGCTCATGGGAGCTTTCAGCACCGACGGTGGTGTCGTTCAGAACTTCCACAATGCCGGCATCCCGGTCTGGTTCATTCGCACCGACGTCTCCATTCTAAGTGACACCAGCGTACGAGCGATAATCACCCCCACTCCTCCCGACCACATCTGCGTGGACAATGGACCGGAAGGTGGACATGTCGTATATCGCGGAGTCGCCGGGGTCGCACATTTGTTGCAGACTATGCGATTCGGACATACATACCTCGATGTGTCCCGAACGCCGCTGTTGGTTGTGGATAGCGTAGGCGGCTACCCTGCAGCTTGCTCGCAGAAGGACTACAAAGGTATCCTCGTTGGAGGACCGGTTCCTACTCGAGCGGCTATAACCACGACGCCTGTCGTGAAGCCTCGTGACAGTGAGGTGCGGATGAAGCTGAAGGCCTCCTCCTTGCACACACCTTGTAAGTGATTCCGTCTTATGGTGCCTTGCTCCGCTGACCATATCCAGATCGTCGCCCTCATGCGAGTCAAACACGAGGTACTAACAAGTTTGAGCACTTCGAGCATCCGTGGATGCCGAACGAACTCCCGGCATGGCAGGAAGCCATGCGCACCGTGGACTTGAGCCAGCCCGCGCGCCCGAACCCGGAGATTTGGGGATACTGGATACCCGAGCCCGCTTTGCTTCTGCGCCCGAAGACCACTGACAGGCGCGATCGCTACATCATGACGTGGCTCCGTATCCGCGCCGGATGGCTGTATCTTTTGCGCGTACCCGACATCCCTGTCACCTCTGTCCCAACACAGTGGTGGCGTGACTTCCTCTATGGGCACACCGGGCGCACGCATCTTGATTCCTCGACGCTGAATGCGCAGCGTTGGGAGGCCGTCAAGAAGGTCTTTGGTACCATCTTCCAAGCGACACAATTCGATTCTGCTCAGTTAGGCCCAGTGTGGTGGTTGGGATATCGCGTGAGCACGGTCGATCCGCAGCTATGCCCTGGTATCATATGGGAGATATTCGATCTCGGGTTTCGATACGAACTTCTCGCTCTTGATCGCCTCTTCATCCCATCCCGTAATGACCCTCGCGGTGAGAGAGCCCGCGAAGACCTGCTGAGCGGCATCTTTCCATCTCACCAACTCTACTCTGTCATCGAATTGCCTTCCGGAGGAGCCGGTCTCTGTGCGCGAGTCGCTCACGCTCGTGTGCCGTACCTGGAAGCTTTCCGACGAGTGCTCTCACGTTGGCCGGCCTGCCCGGCACCTATCCACCGTGGCTCACCCTTCGCGACAAGCATGTCCACTGACGAAATACTCGGGCGAGAGAGAGAGATGGCGAAGTTCTACGTTGATACATTCTTTGCTCAGTCGGGACGTGCTCCTATAGTACCCCACGAGTTCCCCGTCTTACCAGACCCTGCGTAGTAGAAACACTGTATGATTTCTTGCAAATGACTGACCTTTACCATGACGATGCTTAGCGCACGTTGTTGCTGTTCTATTGTCCTCTTGTATACTTCGGTGGTCCCCGGCCTGTCGATGCTTGTAGCCTTTGAGGTGACGATCGCTGAAAAGCAACTGATGAGCTCGAGTTGACTTAATCACACATGTAGAATGGTCAATACTTATTAAATGTCGCGAAATGGTACTTATAAGTCTCGGCCTTAACACCATCGTAGGCGTGGGTAAAACTTTCTCGTGGCTGTGCCAGCGCGATGCGTGTTCCTGCGATTCGAGTTTCCACGGACCACACTGAATCTTCTCGCTTACTCTGCCTCGAGATATCACGTACTGCTACCATACCACTCCGGATAGCCTCTTCGTTCTCCCTCATCCGCATTTAGCGACAACATCGACAGTCAGGTTTCGCGAGACATGGCAAGACAGGGCAGGTGCGTGAACAGTGCACTGGGTAAGTCTCAAATTCATGTTGCCTTGCTTATATCGTATGCGGCGCTGCACAGGCAGTACCAACCCTCCTCCCTTCACAAGCGACAACTTGGTGTTGTCGCGAGGGCTCGAAAGTCTCGGATGATCTCGAGCCCTCTCATCTCTCGTCCTCCTGAACGCAAGAACGCTTGCGAAGGACCGCAAGACCACTCGGGGACGCTTTTCGCAAAAGCCAATCAAATTTGCTTCGGAGTTGGATTGCGATCCTCCAAGGTCGAAGCGTCGCGCCTTGCCCTTTGTGTCCAACCGCCTCGGGCCCCCGCAATACTTCGCCTCTCTCGCCTCTCGCCTCTCTCAGCGACCATGCCCCCCTTCAAGTTCTGCTCGACTCCTCCGACAATGCCCGTGTACGCGTCGTTGCCACGTCTCTCCAACCACCTGAAGATCGTGAAGTCGCTCAGCGTCTCTGCCCGCGCGGTGGCAAGCATGTTGTTCGCATCTGCTATGGGCTCACGGAGGATGAGACCGCTGGAATGCTGGTTGAACTGGTGAGTGGTAACGTTCTGAGATAACGTGGCCGTTGAATGACAGAACTGCCCAGTGTCAGCCTTCGTGTCGTGCGAGTTCCACAACACATATGTCGACGAGAAGCACCAATTGGGCGCAGAGATGTACCTGCGCCTCCTGGACAAGCTAAAGAACCTCGAGCCTCCCCTCCCCCCGCAATATGTCGACCGTTGTTCCCATCATCGTTCCAGCATCATCGCGGCGGGCGGAGGCGCTAGCCACGCCGAAACCACCGACCCACTCGCGAGGACCCCGGGCTTGAATATAGTCATCCAGTCTCCTTCCGTTGCTCGTACCGTCCACCCTCGAGCAGGCAGGATGGGTTCCGGTAGGACTGCAGCAGACCCTACATCGCATCCGACCGGGGGTGGCGTCGACTAAGTGCAAGCGCAAGTGTGCCGTACGTCCAGAGGCTTCTCGAGAGGCAGTCCAAAGCAGCAACGAGCATGGACTCGCCGGGGATTCGGGGGGAGGTCAGTCGGCAAAGTTTGTTCTGCACACAACACCAAGCGTCAGCGCGCCGGTCCCACCGATGACCACCCCTCTCGTCCGCAGTAGTTTCACTGCAAGCTGGACGTCCGACCACAAAGCGGACTGGGACACGCTTTGCAGTGGTCAATTGCCAGTGAAAAATCCGCCCGCCCTTCGCTTTGACGTGGCCCAATGCATATGAACACATCTCGTCGACATGCGCCATCTGTCTCCCCATCGTCGCAGTTCGCGCGACTGCTCTCAGCATGTTCAAGAAGGCCCAGAGGGCCCACGGCATCAGGAGTGGTCTGGATTTACCTCCGAGTCCTCCGCGGCAGTCTTCCTTCAGAGTCGGGCCGAACGGGAAGGTCCGCCTCGAAGAATGGTCGATAGAGGACAACACTCCACTGCATCGAAACGCGCTCGCTTCGGTTCTGATGCGAATCACTCCCATGCTGACGCCGTCTGGTCAGACGAGTCGTTCGTTGCCTACGCCCGCTACGGAGCTGCATGACGAACCGTCGTTCGATGTCAACACCGCTACCGTGGCACCACCTGCTCAGCCTTCCGCGGCACACGGTCAGGAGGATTGTCCTCCCGCAACGGAGCAGGCGGATCCCAGGGTATGTTCCCCTGTCAGGACCGTGACCCTGCAGCCTGACTGACACAACCCTAGTCCCCGTCAGAGCGTCAAGGAGTGGAAGCCCCGTTTCGACGACCTTCTCGATGCGATGCTATGGCACGAACACAATGAGTGTGTCCAGGCTGCATGTCCTACCGCAAAGCCATGAAGTCTCGGTACCTACCTGCCACGCCCGCTGTGCACAAACAGCTGACCGTAACTTTCAGGGCGAAACCTGCGCGGGCTTCAAAGTCATTCGCAACCAACGCCGGGGTAAGTTCAAGTACATGGACGTCAGCGGCGTTGTTGCCGTCACATGCAACCATCTCTTCGTCCTGCCCGGCGGTGTGGTTGACCTGCAGACCGCCGAGACGTGAGTAGGCTCTCGTCCCAGTCTTAGCTTCTTACTGATCCCACAAGCACAGGTGGGGGACACGGTGATGTCGCCCTCGGGTGCCCTCAGGCTCGCTGTTCGCCTCCTAGAGATCGGGTTCACGTACGAGGTCATGAAGCACATCCTGGCGCGGTTTAAGGACTACCATCGTGATCTGCGGCCTGTGGTTGAGCGTGTGAAGATGCTGCCGAAGCTGCACATCCACGGTCACAAAGCTCCTGGGGAGGCAACGGTGACGCGGGGCGCCCAACTCGCGAGAAGACTTCAGGTGCTCGGCAAGACTGGCTTGTGACAGTCGCCAGCTTCTGGAACTGGTGCAAGAGTGAGCTGATGCGTAGGTCATCTATCCCTGACTATGTGGCCTCTACTGATCTCTGCACAACGTCATACCTTGGTCGCAAACTTCTGGAGGCGTATGTCATCCAGCGTCGCACCACACGCTACTTTGCAAGTATGACTGCTGGTGCCGGCCCGATGAAGGTCGCGTCGCGGAGTGGCTTCAGGTCGAAGATCGTGAGCATCATTTATGCAGTCTTATGTACGCCTTCCTCATCGCATCATGTCGCAGTGCTTAGCATGGAGAAAGCTCTTCAAGACCTTATCTACACCAACAGGGCCAAAGGTGGAACGCACGTCAACGACGTCGTCTCGCGTATGCACAGCGCTGCGGTGCTCTTCATAAAGCCGGCGTGGACCTCTATCTAGAACCGTAAGTGCACTGACTTCCTCTCAGTGCTGTTGTGACGTGGTCTTATTTCTTGCAGCCTGCGTCTACGCTATGTCCGCGAGCCAGAGAAAGTGCAGCTCGAAGTCGTGGACGTCGGGCTCCTTTCGGTCACTTGGGACTCGTTCCGCAGGAAGCGGGAGCATTGGCGGCCTTCGCAGCGCAAGCACATGGAGTCTTTGGAGAGCTTCCTTCCAGCAGCGTTCGCGGACGACGAGGACAAGTTTGATGTTCAGGGAGACGTCTCCGAGGAGGTGCTAGGTTTTCCCTCGGATTTCACTCAAGCCGAGCGCGAAGAATATGCGCCGGAAGGCCTCGGCTACGTCAAGCTCAATATTCGGACCGGCTTCGCTTTCGACCAGCTTAAGCAAATTCGCCCCGCCGTGCAGCACCGTGCCGCTCGAAGACGTCAGTACGGGGCAATAAAGCAAGTGCTGCTGTGCAGCAGGACATCGTCAGGATTCAGAAGCTTTCTCCTCTGTATGCTACTCGGTACAACGAGAACTATGGACGCATTTGCAACTTGCGAGGCCTCGAGTACGACGCCACCACCGACGACACATTTAGCGTTCCCCTACGACTCATCGACCTAGATAAGGATCTCGCGATCGCCAACCTCGCAGTTACGCGTTCCCTCGACGATAACAAGAAGACCGGGCGGGTCTTGGATCTGGACCGCGTTTGACGTCTCGGTCGAAGAGACGAGGCCCTCGAGAAGGGAAAGAGAAAGGGAAGGTCGTCGCAGCACTGTGAGTGTCCGGGACCGCTTGGGTTCTACATGTCTGCGTTGCTCACCTCGCAGTAGAGTTCAAGCAGTGGATTCGCACCAAAGCGGACAAGCACCTGGTTGACGAGTTCATGAGCCGGACGTGCGCCGAGTTTCGTTTCACGTGCGACGCAATGGGCTACCTCGGTGATCAGGCTGCCAACAGCGAAGGAATGGCTAAGGGCAAAGCTTCCTACGCGTTCAAGACTATGTGGAAGCGTAAGCGCATCTTACCTCCACTCATAAACATACTCGCGCTACTTCAACCAGTTCTCGCACCTTGGTCATGTTTGCCTCCTTTCGTGTCTTCTTGTCGATCTTTCTTCGCCCTTCATCATAACATCATTGCGTCATGTCCTGCGTGTTCAGTTCGTTTACCATATCCAGCCCCAGGGACCGTCACAGCCACCCCCGCATGCACCGCCACAATACTTCGACGTTCCTCGAACGTCATCCGATCACTGGACGTTCGCTCAAGCGCGCAAGCACGGAGATGGTGTCGATGAGTTCTCATGTCTACCAAGGTGCGTACTGACATTTCATCCACGAGTAACGTCACGCTCAAGATTGATCAAGCAGCTCACGTAACAATTTATGCAGTGGACGCGCTGTACTAGGCTGTACTCCGATTGCTGGACATAGGACTACCCTCCGAAACTTCAATCATGAGCTGTACTCCCCGCCAATAACATCTCCCGCCATGTCCAACAAACGTATTGTATGAAGGTAACTCTCGCTGCCATGAAGCCCCGCGTGCAGCCTGCTACGTTAGTGAAGAGCACCATAAGCGCCGCACATGCAGGGTCGCAGTGACAGCTCCCGTCGCGTGAACTTTGAAAGAAGCCAGTGTACGCATCGCGTCTGCTCAGAGATTGGCAGCTCCGTGACGCTACAAGACTCACCTATCTCATCATGACTACAGTTGAAGCTCATCACCATCAAGTAAGTGGGCAGCCCCGCAGCGGACGTCATTGCGATTGGTACGCTAACACCTAACATAGGTTTTCATGTCTATCTTCAAAGGCGAGGTGAACGCTCGCTATGAGTTTAAAGAGAAGGACTTCGTTCAGGTGCGTATTCGCGGCTGACGTTTTCGCACGTGTATCTCATTTGTGCTCTAGGCGATGGTCGCTGTAGGCTTCAAGTACTCTGCCCAAAAGAAGGGTTCTCGCCGCGTGCTTGTCCCGGCGGGCGAAGCAGCGGAGAAGTATGGCTGCAAGCCGTATGTCTACCACCTGGTATGTACCGTTCTCATCGACGTTGTTCGCCAGCTGACAAGACACAGCACGGTAAACTGGTCGAGAAGAAGAAGCAGGACCTGTACGTGATAAAATGCTGCTTTTGTACTCACTGCTGATCTTGTGTCAATGGCAGTATTGCGAAGGACCTGCACACACTCTACGGCTGGCAAGCACACACATTCGTACTCCCAGCAGACATACTCGAAGATGTGATTGAAGATTGACTTTGACTCGACGTGTATCGGTATCCCCATCGTTTGGGCGCTCATGTCTTCGCTTATATCTTGGAAATGTACTGTGCACTCCTCGACGTACACGTACTTCGTTGGTCTGCGCATCCGTTGCCGCGCAACAATGTATGTGCGCGAACTTACGTCAGTGCACCACCGCGACTGCCACTGTCACTGACTCCACCCTTCTGTCGGGCTTCCATGGCTGCAGGACGTGCTACCTAGGACGGCGGGGACTACGGTAGCAAGTCCACCAGTTCCATAGACGACGAGCTCTGCCACCTCGTCGTCTAGTCGCAGCAGCTCCAACTTCTCATCGTCCAGCAGCTGCTCGTTCGATGGCGCGTTGTTTTTCAAGTCTAGCAACCAACACTCTACCTCAGTATCGCGAAGGAAAGCTCCGCCATCCAGCGACTTAATGCGAACACACGACATCCGCTATCGCCCGACCCTCCAGGAACACCCTCGAAGCCCCGACCATCGTGCGGCCGTGATACGATCGTCATCACCGCAGCCTTCAATATTGGATGCGCAAAATGCTTGACCCCATATTCGATTCGACCGCCACCACTCGTTCAACTCCCTGAACGTCATCATACTCAGTCAGGGTAAACTTGTGTCACATATCAGTCGAGTATGCTGTGTTGACGGACTCGCACAGGATGACAAGGAGTCTCTTGCTGAGCTCCACGACTACCTTCACCGAGGACGGCTTCAAGATTGGAGAACAGTACGACTATCAGGCCAGCGGCGCCCTGCCGTGCGCGTCCAGAGGCCCCGCTGCCATGTTTCCGCTCCCAACGAGTTCAGGGTCAACACGGAAACAACGAAGGCACAGCGGCACAGGTCCCTCGCATCTCGGGTGTATCTTTCACGTCTGAGATCGGCATGAGCATCGCGCCGACAGCGACCGGATCAGCGTGACGACAGCGGCGCCGTCGCGCAGCGAAGCCCACGCACTTCTTGGTCTCGACTACCGCGATCTCACAGTCTTAGCCTCTCCTGCCCTCTTCGTGTCGCCCTGCGCACCCACTGTTGCCCTGGCCACTGGGCGTACGCCCTTCCTCCTCGGCTCGTGCGCCTGTTCTGACGGTTCTTGCGCACTGACTCTGCTCCGGCTTCGATGCAGTCTTCGTATTGCCTGCCGGCAAGGATGCCTCCAATAGCTCTGCCGAACTACCCCGTCACTGAGCCAGCAGCTGGAACGTTGTCGAGAGCGGCGAAACGGTCGAGAAGCCTGGCATCCCTCGATTTCCTGGCGGTTATCTGGACGCAGTCCCCTCAAACCAGCACGCACGACGACATGCAGCTGCTTGATTGGGTCCCTGGCTCCTGCTTAACCTTTCTTGAGCCACGAGCAGGGCCCGGGCGGGCGCTCGGCACGAATATATATGTCCGCCCCGCCCCCACAGCCGCCCCCTTCTCGACCCATCAGCCCTCCTCTCCGCCCCCCCCATGCAGCACCCCACCCTCACAAACGTCCGCATACGCTCCACCCGCGATGCCCTCCAAATATTCTACGCCGTCGCGCGCAACATCCTCCCCATGACCACCCGCAGGCTCGATGCCGAGGAGCGGCGAGCGTGCGTCTACCGCTCTCTTCTGTCCAGTCCTCCCCGTGCTCACATCCCGTGTCTAGCATCACCTCTGGATGCGTTTACATCTGGGAGGAGCGCTGTGCAAACACCGAGGCCACGGGCATGGGCATGGAACGATGGTACGCAGCGCATACAGTCTGTGGCGCGCACAATCCTGATTGACTCCTTCTATTCAGGACTGACGACATGTGCTGGGGACCCAGCCGAGTCCGCGACGTGAGTCTGGCGTGCCTGTGTGTGAGAGCCCGCCTGACGGTCGTCTTCTTTCCCGCAGGAGTTCCTCTTCTACCACCAACGCGAGAACGAAGTCCACGAAGACCCGAATAACCCCTCTGCCCGTTGGGCAAGCATCATGCGGTACGTATCCCTGCTCGACTGGGGAGTCATCGGATGAGCTGACGGCGGCCTCTGTTCGGTTCCAGAAGGCGTGATACACGGGGCAATCTCCCCTTCTCTAGGTCCGAGGCCGAACGCCTTATCAAACAGACCTACAGCGTGCATGTATCTCTCCCCGAAGACAGGCCGCGAGGCATCACCCGAAAATGGCATCTGAGTGAGTGAGAACTCGCTCCCGGCCGGGTCGAGAGTCCTGACGCCCCCTTTCAGCCGCCTACTTCAGCCAGACGACCCTCGACAGCCTCGGCACGATAGACCCTATTCCCGGCGTCGGCGATGTGCCGGTCCCGGAGGGCATGTTCAAGAGCGCAAGAGCGAGCAAGATCAACAAGCGCAACGACCCCATGCCCGTGGAAGACATCGGGGCTGCGACGCACGAACCCTGGAGCATGAGCATGCCGCCATCCCTACCCCCATATGGCCAGTCCCCTCCCAAGTGGGCTGCAGGCTCACCCCAGCCCACGCATATCCCTCGTCAGGTGTCCGATCCCTACACTGCAGCGCAGAATGCGTATCCCACCCCCCGAAGCTCGTACGAGTCCGCTGACTACTCGGCTCGTCCCCTCTCTTCTCATACGAACTACTCGGCTGCGCCGCTTCCTGCACCACTACCGAACCTTCACGATACGGGGCTCACCGGGTACCGCGATCCCTCCCCATACATGCACTCGTCGTGCTCCTCGTCCGAGCCCGGCAGGTCTCCGCGGACATTTTCGTCCCCGCTCACCCCACCGCACAATGCTCCCTTGCCTCTGAAGGCGGACAAACCTGGGCCCAAGCTTGTCCCCCTCTCGTATCTCCAGAGCCTCCAGCAGCAGGTCCGGCCGCGTGATCCGTTGGACGAGCTTGCGCTCAAGTGGTTCTCGACCCCCGATGCGAACGAGTCACATCGCCGCTCGTGGGCTGCGAGTCCGCTCACGCCGCATGCGTCGCCGTACGAGCGGTTCGAGGGAGACGATGCGAAACCGACGCTCCTTCGTGGCGGCTCGCGGTGGTGAACGCCGCAGGTGCTGCGTGAAAAGGGGGCACGCATTCCGTGATCTTCTTCTTCGGTCCCCACCCTACAACTAGCCGTGGCAGGCCCTCAGAATCGCTCGCCCCCACGTCGAGCCGAATCCATCCGAATTCATCAACAATCCGCTCAAGACGCATGGGCGACTTTGACTCGGGCATACCAGTTTGCGCCCCCAGCTCAGCCGGAATATTTCGCTCACAATCTCCTCCGGCCCCAGCTGACTGAAGCCGCGCCCTGGCCGCGAACTCGCGGTTCACGCTTGTGCCGGCTATGTCTCCAAGTCCGTACTCAACGTTTTGTTACTTCGCGTGTTCTATGATGCTGACGATCGCCCCTAGACCTACAGCGGGCCCTCGCAGCGTCCGATGTCCGCTATGTGCCCCGATCTTCCGTAGCGTGTTTACTCGCCGCCGACAGCCTCAAAGAGTTGCCCTCGTCTACCCGAGATCCCACTCATCAAGTCGGAGGATGCGTAGGGTTCCTTCATCATTCAGGTCTCCGTCCCCGCCGAGCGGCCCAACGTCTCCCATGTCATGCCCGAGGTCCCGCTGCGCGCGAAACATGCGCCTCCTCAATTTCGCAAGATGATGTACTCCTTCCACCTCGAGAACTTCTCCATCCACGACGGCAATTGCTCCGCAGCGACGCAGCTCGGTCCCGGCGGTATCACCTCCTGGGATGCAGCGTCCTTGGGTTACGGCTACGTCACGGACCCCAGCTCCGGCACGCCCTGGGATGACGGGGGAGGACAACGGTACCGCGCACCGAACAGGGCACCCGCCGGGCAGGACTAGTCGGCCGGTTGGTGGATCGGTCTTCTCGGGTCCTCCATCACGTCTGGACGCAAGCTGTGGTCGAGAACCGCTGTATTTTCGGCGCCGTTTGAGCCATGGCAATTGTGATCCGTCGACGTGAGACTGGCCACTTCGCGTTCACGTCCTCTTCGCTGTCTGGATTTACATGTTGCATATGTACCTTCCCTATGTGCGAGATGATGCATTGTCCCCCGTCCTTGTTGATCGCAAAGCCTGTACCAGCTTGGACTTCGATTTCATTCTACAGGTTTATTGAGACTCAGTACAGGGGGTTTGACTTCTGTCAGTGTGTGTCTCCCGCAGGTCTCCCGACTCCGAGAGGCCCGAGATGTCTGTGACTCGGACCTGTCACATCACGAGGTACATAACCCGATTCACGTCACACCGATTCCACCAGCTCCCGTTACCATACCATATACTTATCGTCGCACCTCTCCTATTGCTTGTCATCCTTGTACGTCTCATCCCTGGGTTGGCGACATCCTTGTTTGACGGTGGAGTCCCGACAGTTGCAGTCAGGCGCTTGCGGTAGGCTGGAGTGATCCCTTGCTGACCCTCATGGTAAGAACATCATCGTGTTACCCTCAAATCGACTCTGATCCTCCTCTGTTAGAGGCGCGAGCTCGAGACCGCCGGATACGCTGAAGTTTCTCGACCCTATTGGGTGCTCGCAGCTATCCAGCTACGGTCTCGGCTTTACTTGGTCGGAGCTGGGACTAGTTGATGTCGAAGCGTGTCGAGGCCAGGCCGGAGAGGAGGTGGACAAGGACTCAGACGTAACTGATGGTGGATGTGGCGAACGGGCACCGCATCAAACGTGAGCCAGAGCAATCCGCCTTATCGTTCGAGTCAGCGACGGAATATGTCCGTCTCGCGAAAGCGTTTTCGACCGACTCGGCGCCCTCGCAGGTCGTCAATCATGCTGTCCATGTGTTATCGTTCCCAGTACCGTTCTACACCGACTCCTGCACAGGCACAACCTCTCGACATGGAAGTCATCGTCGTTCGTCGGCGGCCGGCGGTACGGGAAAGTCACCAAGGCCACAGTCATCTGGAGCTATGGGCAGCCACCGGTGCGTCTTTTCCTGCAGCTCCTCCATCAGACGACTGACCGACATTGGTGCGACATAGTGACGAGTTTGAGCCTCCTTGCAGAAGCTCTATCCATGTCATCGCGGAGGTGGCGTCCCCAACATTGGTGTCGGTTGACCCGATCACCTGTGGTCATCGAGCAGATGGTGCGTTGAGTCTGGCTCCCAGTATTAATATGCGCCTCATCATCGCTTTCAGGACTCTGTCGTACCGAAGATCACGCAGAACTACCCGGAGTTGGATCCTTCCCACGTACTCTCATCGACGACTCCACGAAGCTCCGTGAGTGCTTGCTGTCAACGCTTCTGCCCACAGCATGCTTATGCGATTTGTCCACAGAGCAAGGAAACATCCCCGCGAATGACGTCGCCATCTACATGTCGAGTACGTGACACGGACAGCATTGCCATTGACGGTGCCGCTGGTCCACGAGAAGCGCGTCGGACATGCGACGAACGCAGGCGCGTGCTGGCTCTGCCTCTTGCATCAGTACCACAGCGTCTTCTCCTCAAGCAGCAAGACTTCGCGGTCACGGAGGAATCGGCCGTACGACCTCTCACGTCGGCACGAAGCGCACAGGAAGGAGCTCGACGCCCGGATCGTTCATCTGGAGAACAACTAGATTGCCTCCGAACCTCCCTTGGCATTCGTCCTCCCCCCAAAAGTTCTCTACCGCAGCTGCTTCTGAGCTCGTGGCCCTCCTCCGCTTCGCATCGTCACTGCTCGTCAACCCCCGTGACCAGTCGTCCCGTTTGTCATTTGTTATCACTGTACCTCATATTAGCTACATTGGTTGTACGACAAGTATGCTATAGTCGACTCGTGAAGTGTCGCTTCGTTGGCCGAGACAGCCTCTGAGTCGCTTGGCCGACTCATCAGTGAGTCGCCTTGCCGACTCGTCCCTATCGGCCGCGATGTTATTAGGATGTTGCGCGCAACAAAATTGTGCGCATCTTGGTAAGATAAGATAAGATTTTGCACGGGTTTTGCGTAGCACTGCATTGTTGCAACATGGTAGCAAAATTCAGGATGATTGTGAGGATTTTGTTTGCATTGTGCGATCCCCAACATGCACGATGTTGTCCCAATTTTGCGGCTCGCAGAATTCTGGAAGTTGAGCGGTGCGTCAGTCAAGATGTTGCGAGCATTCTGCAGGTGCAAACAGGCAGGCGACATTTTAGATTTTGCCGCACGCGACATTCAGTTTGACGCCCATGAATGTTGTTACGATGTTGGGGCACGCAAAACGTTGACAACAATGACAGTGCTTTCTGGCATGTTGCCGCACGCAGCAGTCATTGCAACAGTCTCAATGTTATCAGCATATTGCATCCCGCACACGGGCAAACAACAATGTACCAAAAGTCAAACTGTTGCAAGCGTGTCGTAATCAAGTTGCCACTGGCAAAACCCGTACAAAATTCAGTCTTTTGCCCCGATGTTGTCAACATGTTGCGCCCCCCAACATGGATCAATGTTCTCGGTGACAATTGCTCGAGCTTGCTTCGTGGCGCGCGGCCGCTCGTGAAGTCAAGCAAGCGATGTTCGAGAAGACCAAAGAAGACATCGTGAGCTGTGGCTGTCCTCGGAGCGTTCGACCACAACTGACATCTCTTGGACAGGAACGAGGTCGCGCTAGCAAGGCAGTCTTGCCCGACATTCTGGAGCAGTTGAGTGAGAAGGGTGTCCCGGACAAGACAGAAGACCAAGAAATAGCGAAGAACGTTTGTATCACGGCATTCGTGGGTGCGTCGGCCCAGACACATCCGTGCACGTGACTGGTACTGATCTGGTTCTCTTCCCGCCTTGCATGTCGTCTTGCAAAGGTGGCTCGGACACGGTAAGTATACGAGCCCTGAACCGCAGGCTCAACTTACCTCTTCCCTCAGACGTTCTCGACACTCGAGTTCTTCTTCCTCGCGATGTCTCTGAACCCGGACATTCAGAATAAAGCTCAGGCGGAACTCGATTCTGTTATCGGTCCTAACCGTCTTCCCTATCATGCTGACAAGGAATCCCTCCCGTACGTGAGCGCTATCGCGAAGGAAGCGCTTCGCTGGCAGAATGTTGCACCATTCAGCATCCCTCACTATACCTCGGAAGACCTGGAGTATAGAGGATGGTTCATCCCGAAGGGGACGGTCCTCGTTCCTAACACATGGTGCGACCTGTGATACACATCAGAGGCGCATCTTTGCTCATGTCCTTCCCTAGGGCGGTCATGCACGACGAGACGGAGTATCCTGAGCCTGACCGGTTCCTTCCCGAGCGCTTCTGCAAGGATGGTAAGTTGAACCCCGATATCCGCGATCCAAGTGATTTCATCTTTGGATATGGACGAAGGTGAGTCTCCTTTCGCGAGTATCACTTTCTTCCCTTCGCCGATATGCGTCCTGCTAGAATCTGTCCGGGCAAGTCCTTCGGTGAGGCCTCGCTCTTCATCAGCATCGCGATGATCCTGCACGTCTTCGACATCACTCCGCCGGTCGATGAGCAAGGGAACATCATTCGTATTGAGCCCAAGATCGCAGGGTCGTTCATAATGTGAGTGTTGAAGTTGACTGCTGCGCCGCGATGCAGTGCCGTCTCTTACCATGTGCCATGTCGTCCGCAGCTATCCTGAACATTGTCGCTGCACGATCAAGCCTCGCTCCGCCAAAGCTACAGCGTTGATACTGGGGGCGCAAGATTGAGCTTGTCACACCACCGCAATGTCATTGCCCGGCCATCGCTCGACGGTGGGCTTCTTGCCGTCAAAGACTCGTCGGATTCGAGATACGACGGGACAACTATAATGATGCGCATCAGTCTACAAATATAATTCATTTCAAGGACGGCTGCTGCAATATGTCGCGGCGCCGGCCACCAGACTTGTCCCATTCGAATTCATAGCCTTGAAATTCTTGATTCTGATGTACTCGGTGAGCTAACCTAGGTTCTTCTCATGCTTGTCCTCTCATCTTGCCTTCCAGGAGCCCTATCGTCGTAGTCAGTGCATCGGACCGACCGTCACCGACCCCGAGCGGCGTCCCTTTCCAAGTCTTCCCCTCGTCGCTCAGACGAATCATTATTATCTAGGAAAGCACACCTGATGCTGACGTGGGAGCGGGTGTGTTCTGCGTGTGTTCGTAGCTACCTCTACAAGGTTAGTATCAGCACCCGCATGCTCCCTGTCGTTCGACTGAATTCGAGGCCCGCACTTTGAGTTTACATACTTCCAGAATAGGGTGCGTTTGACGCAACTCTCTCCGCTTACTGATACACATCCTATAAAGTATCCCAATGCACTTGAAGCATTGTGCTCCAGATCCGCCGCCTCTCGCCCACCATTCTCAATGGCTGTGAACGATGCCCTACCGCGGTTGGCCACTGGCCTTCTGTGCTACTTCATCATAACACACGTGGTCGGACTCATCAGATGGCGGACTCGCAGCCGGGGCCGCCCCCTGCCACCGGGGCCCAGGGGCCTCCCATTGATAGGGAATGTCAACTACATGCGCCAACCGGCATTGTGGAGAGCTCACCAGGAGCTCTGCAGGACGTTCGGTGAGCTCTTCGTACCATGCTTATCGTTGTCTGACTCAATAACGTTTGGGAGAATTTTCAGGCGACGTCATCAACTTGTCTGTCTTCGGCCAGCATCTTGTCGTTCTAGGGAGTCAGCGAGCTATCTTCGACATCTTAGAGAAGCAGTCTGCAGCTTCGTCGGATCGACAGCAGCATCCCCTCATAGAATTGTAGATGTTCTCTCAGATGCGTATCTCCCTGACGTCGTACTGACAGCTCGGAACGTCTGCAGGGCCGGTCAAGGGTTCAACTTCGCGTTCTTCCCATATGGCCACTGGTGGCGGCGCCACCGGCGCGTCTTCTCGCAGTACATCCCCACGATCGTCCCCAATGAACAGTTCCTCGTCCAGCAACAATATGCATCGCTCTTCCTGAGAAAACTCTTGCATAACCCTGCTGGTCTTCGTGACCACATCCATTAGTGAGTGACCGGACTCGATCTCAATTGCTATGTGCTCTACTATCTGCCATGTACTGAGCACCTATTGGTATGCAGCGTGTTCACGGCAACGATAGTCAAGATCGTCTACGGCGCCGAAGTGGCTGACGACAACGACCCCAACGTAGCTCGCATGAGTCGACTGCACGAAGGCTTGCAAGTGTTCGACTCTGGTCGGATCCTCGTGCAGTACTTCCCCATCCTCCAACACGTGCCGCTGTGGGTCCCTGTGCTGGGCTCTCAGCTACGAATGCTGGCTGGGATACGTGCCGCGGCAGACGAAGTGAAGCAAGTAATGTTCAACAAGACTCGAGATGATTTGGCGAGTACTACCCTGTAGGGCCCTCTCGCGAGTGAGGATATAGAGACTGACGGCCAACGGACTTCAGGAACACGGCCGCCAGAACACGTCCGTTCTTGCACGCATTCTACAGGGACTGGATGAGAAGGCGAATGTCAGCATGGCGGAAGAACATCTCATCGCGAAGAATGTTTGTGTTACAGCGTTCGAAGGGGCGGCGGACACGGTGAGGACCTCCGGTAATTCAGTATTGATTCAGAGTCTTACAGCCTGATAATGGGTCTCTCGCGCGCAGATGTTCTCTACCATACAAGCCTTCTTCCTCGCCCTGTCCCTCAATCCGGACGTACAGAAGCGAGCACAAGCAGAGCTCGACTCTGTCGTCGGCCCTAATCGTCTGCCTGACCACCGGGACAGAGCGATGCTTCCATACGTGAGCGCAGTCCTCAAAGAGTCGCTGCGCTGGCACAACGTTGCGCCGCTCGGGATGCCGCACTGCAGCACGGAAGATATCGAGTACCGCGGATACTTCATACCGAAGGGGACGACCTTCATGGCTAACACGTGGCGAGTACTCACCCCAATCAATGTGGTGTGAGTGTGGCCGCCCCTAGGTACTAACTGAGCCAGGTCCGATCCAACAGGGCTTGCATGCACGATCCTGAAGTATACGCAGAGCCCCACCTGTTCCTGCCGGACAGGTTCATGCGTGATGGCAAGCTCGACCCCGATGTTCGCGATCCTGAAGACTTCGTCTTTGGTTACGGGAGAAGGTGCGTACTGGTCTGCCTGCAAGTCCATGAGATCAACGCTGGCTTGAGCACTTCACGACTTCTCACATGACACAGGAAATGCCCGGGAAAGGAGTTCGCCGAGGCCGCAATGTTCGCCATCATCGCTATGGTGCTCCACGTCTTCGACATCACACCGCCGCTCGACGAGACAGGCAAACCCATCCTCATTGAACCAAGGGTCACAGGCTCGTTCATCTTGTAAGTGCATCGTACTGCAGATGTCGCTGAGCTCACCGCGCTGCGATGTGCGTGGACAGATATCCTGAAGAATGCCGGTGCACCATCAAACCTCGTTCCGCCCAAGCCGAAGCACTCATACACGAAGCAGCTGCTGAGTTTCCGACGGGCTGACGATGCACGAAACTTAGTTGTGCCGGTGATACGGGGAGACATAGTTGGAGACTTGTGTACAGGTGCGACGTTGTTCATGATTTGACAATGTGCAGTGTTCCGGTCTCAGCATAGTAGCAATGATATGCGAAGACGCACGAGCACGCGGCGAAGGAGAAGTGGACGCGGAACAACTTCGATACCAGACACTGACTGTCTCCTGTAGTATTCGCATCTATGCAGGTGAGCATATATGAGATTCATTCAGTCTTTCCTATGCTGATATGTTTCATGTTACCTGCGTCGGGTTCATGTCGTCTCTTCTGTATGGCGTTACGGGGCATTAGAGACGAATTGCTACCGGTTCACAAGTTGTCTGAGACCCTCTGATGAGTGCGTCATCTTCAATGCTCCCGACCGGCTAAGGCACCACCCCAGCGCCCCGTACACGGGGCGGCCGCAGTCGAGCAGACCACCTATATGGGGGTCTACGCGAGCTTCTCCAGCCTAGCCTCGGTATTCCACACCTGCCGCCAGTGGTCTCTGTTTTGGCCGGAACCGCGAGACCTCCGGAACGTTCTTGGCGTGTCAGTGTGCAGTGTCCCGGATCCATCCCTTCGCCAAGGCTACGGCCAACTTGAACTGGTCCTGAATCCGGAGTACGGAACCGGAACGCCCGCGTTGAGTCCACAGCTGTCTGCCTGCGGCCTCAGTATTAGCGCAGGCATGTCTCCTGCCATTCGATTGAGTTCAACGTCCGCACTTGAATTCGCAACCAAGCATACGTGCGTTTCACGCACCTATTTCCACCTACTGGTGCAGTATAAGGTGGCCAAGTGTACTCCAGGCAATACGTTTCCGGACTCGTCGCCTCCCACCCTCCGCCGATTCCCTCCGCACGATGTTCGCGAGCGATATCTTGCCTCGGCTGGCGACTGCCATCCTCTGCTACTTCGTCGTATCCTATGTGATAGGGTTGATCAGGTGGCAGACTCGCAGCCGGGGCCGCCCCCTGCCACCGGGGCCCAGGGGCCTCCCATTGGTAGGGAATGTCAACTACATGCGCCAACCGGCATTGTGGAGAGCTCACCAAAAGCTCTGCAGAACCTTCGGTGAGCTCCTTCGTAACGCACTCATCATCGCCTTTCTCCATAACTTCCGGGAAATACTTTCAGGTGACGTCGTCCACTTGTCTGTCTTCGGTCAGCACCTCGTTGTACTAGGGAGTCAGCGAGCGATCTTCGATGTTCTAGAGAAGCAGTCTGCCGCCACTTCGGATCGACAGCAGCATCCCCTCATAGAGCTGTAGGAATTATGTCAGATGCGTTCCTCGCTTACTTCGATGCTGACAGTTCGGAACATCTGCAGGTCCGGTCAGGGGTTCAACTTTGCATTCTTCCCATACAGCCAGTGGTGGCGACGCCACCGGCGCGTCTTCTCGCAGTACATCCCCACGACCGTCCCAGATGAACAGCTCCTCGTCCAACAACAATACGCATCCCTCTTCCTCAAGAAGCTCTTGCATAACCCCGCGGGTCTCTGCGACCACATCCGCCAGTGAGTCATCGGATACAGAGCTCAATCTGTGATGTACATCTGCCGTTTACTGAGCACCTATGGGTACCCAGTGTGTTCTCGGCGACAACAGTCAAGATCGTCTACAGCGTCGAAGTGGCTGACGACAACGACCCCAACTTAACTCTCATGATCCGACTGCTCGAAGGCTTGCAAGCGTTCGACTCTGGTCGGATCCTCGTGCAGTACTTCCCCATCCTGCGACATGTGCCGCTGTGGGTCCCAGTGCTGGGCTCCCAGCTACGGATGCTCGCCGGATGGCGTGCCGCGGCCGATGAAGTGAAGCAAGTCATGTTCGACAAGACCGGGGATGATCTGGCGAGTACCCTGTAGGGCTCTCTGTTGCGAGAGTGAGGATATCTTGACTAACGGGCCCACGGACTTCAGGAACACGGCCACCAGAACACGTCTGTTCTAGCACGCATTCTGCAGGAACTTGATGAGCAGGCAGATGTGAACATGGCCGAGGAACATCTCATCGCGAAGAACGCTTGTGTCACAGCGTTCGAAGGCGCGGCGGACACGGTGAGGACCTCCGGTGATCCAGAGTTGGTCCTTCATGAGTCTCACAGCCTGATCATATCCGCGTAGACGTTCTCTACCATGCAAGCCTTCTTCCTCGCCCTGTCCCTCAATCCGGATGTACAGAAGCGAGCACAAGCAGAGCTCGACTCTGTCGTCGGCCCTAATCGTCTGCCTGACCACCGGGACAGAGCGATGCTCCCATACGTGAGCGCAGTCCTCAAAGAGTCGCTGCGCTGGCACAACGTTGCGCCGCTCGGGATGCCGCACTGCAGCACGGAAGATATCGAGTACCGCGGATACTTCATACCGAAGGGGACGACCTTCATGGCTAACACGTGGCGAGTACTCACCCCAATCAATTGGTGTGAGTGTGGCCGCCCCTAGGTACTAACTGAGCCAGGTCCGATCCAACAGGGCTTGCATGCACGATCCTGAAGTATACGCAGAGCCCCACCGGTTCCTGCCGGACAGGTTCATGCGTGATGGCAAGCTCGACCCCGATGTTCGCGATCCTGAAGACTTCGTCTTTGGTTACGGGAGAAGGTGCGTACTGGTCTGCCTGCAAGTCCATGAGATCAACGCCGGCTTGAGGCGTGCACGGCTCCTCACCTGATACAGGAAATGCCCAGGGAAGGCATTCGCCGAGGCCGCAATGTTCGCTATCATCGCTATGGTGCTCCACGTCTTCGACATCGCCCCGCCGCTCGACGAGACGGGAAAACCCATCGTCATCGCCCCGAGAGATACAGGCTCGTTCCTGATGTGAGCACTGGCAGCATCGGAAGGAAGATGAACTGTCCTGTCCTGTCCTGTCTGACACATACACAGATATCCTGCGGACTGTCGGTGCAGCATCAAGGCTCGTTCCCCTCAAGCTGAAGCCCTCGTTCTCGGAGCAGCCGTCGAGTCCTCCGACGGGCTGGCGGCTGCGTGATTGAAGGACCAGTGTGTACATAGTGAGAGGCACGGGCGACATGGCAAACATACTCACTTGGTCGTTTGGGCCCGGACGAGTACTTGGTACGACGATATGTTGCATACTTACGCATAGCAAGCAACCCATCCTGCACTGGAGGCGGGCAAAAAGGAAACATACACCGGATTCGCTTGCCCGAGAGTCGAACCCCGCGTGAACCGTACGAGAGACGCGCACACCCCAAGGCAAGCCACTACACCATCAAGCAACATCGTGGTGTAACCGCTTCATGCGTCACAACCGTTCCTACCTCGAACTTCGAGGCGCAAGTTTGAAAGCGCATTAGATGCATTGTAACAACAACTTGGAATCTAGCGATCTACTGTATGTACACGCGGGATGCTGAGTACTATCGTACAATATGAAGGGGTTCATAACTGGTCGTAGTTTGGTCGTCGTGCAAGGTATATGGATGGCATGTCGATCATAAGCGGCATATATGCAACGTAAAAGTCCAGGAAAGCGTCCGTGATTCAGGAACAGAAAAGACACAACACTCAGAAGAGCGGCACCTTCAAGAACCCGCCGAACGAGTTCGACCGCGGCCGCGGCTCGGGGCGTCCATAGCCTGGCCGAAGCCCGAGCGTGCCGTTCCGATAGCGCGGGTGAGGCCGAGGCGGCGACGGCGACGGCGGGACGTTCTCTGACCCAGGTCCTGGTCTTGACAAGACCTGGGAGCCGGAACCGTGATTGGAGGTAGATCCGACTCTGTTGGGTCCAACGTCTTCTTCCGGTTCGCCCGCGATGGCGGGTGGCTCGGCGTGCGCACCAGGAAGGGCTTGACCGCGAGGCCCAGGGCGTTGGTCTTTGGCGAGGAGGGAGGCGCCTCGCCTTCTGGTGCTGAGGACACGACGGGGAAGGCGTGGTGGGAGGCGGGCGAACCGCGCCGTGCGGGAGTTGGGGATGCGAGAAAGAGAAGGTCGGACGCGGATCTGTTGTGTCGGCCGACGCGCGACAGCGCCGGCGGCGACACCGACAGCAGAGATGTCTTCCCATCGCGCTGGGTGGCAGCAACGGGCGAATGGGAGACTAGGGTGGGGGACGAGGACGTCGGCGAGGACGCCTCGCTCCATCCGTCTGGCCCGGCACGTCTATATAGACGCTCACTGCGAGGGCTGGAGCTTTTGCTGCGGTACGAGTACTGCTCGTCGGGCAGGCGGAGGGGCTGCAGCGGCGTTTTGACAGGTGAGGTGATGGACAGCGGCGGCGAGGGCGGGGAAGTCTTGGGTGTGTGGTGAGAGAGCATGCGATGGCGGCGACGCTCCGGCATCGAGTTGTTGCGAACGAGGTTGGAATTATGCAGGCCATGCTCGGTCTCGAAGGACGGCCGGTCGGGTGCACGAGCAAGATGAGGTGCATGCGTATGCGTCCCATGTCGGCCCCGCGCGGCGGATTCCATCGCTGCTCGCCGGATGAGCGAGTCGGGATCTGGCGGCGCGGTGCGGCTCTTGGAGCGGCGGGCGTACTCGGCAGCAAGGAGATCCCAGTCCAGCTTGCGCTCGCACTGTACGGAGCAGTAGCGTTCGGTGGCATCATTCGGTTTGAATTTCTTCTTGCAGTATCCGCAGACGCTGCTCTTTGTTGACGGCGGGGAGGAGGGTATGAGGAGGGTCTTGAGGGCTTTCATGGCAGCAGTGGAGTAGGAAGAGTTCGAAGGCCCTGGGGACGACAGAGGAACGCACCGCACCGTCTGGCTCATGAAAGACGTTTGTCCTTATATCAGTTGCGAAGCCCGCCACACGCTAATGCCGCAGAGGGTAGCAAGGACAAAGCATCGCAGCCAGATATCCAAACAGATACCTGACGCCTATCAGGCAACAGAGGCGAACGCTTTGCCAGACGTACTGCGGAGGATATTTTGCTGGTGGTGGTGTCGAGAAGAGTCGAGGCGGATGAGGCAAGGGCACTAAGTATTAGAGTCAAAGCGTTGGAAAATGTCAAGTGGTCGGGAAGCGATGGCCGTGCCAGGGCAGCAGGGCTGTTGTCGTCCTTTCGCCAGGAACTCGAGCCCAGTACGCACCTTTTCCGTTATGTACTTGATGCGTAAGTACCCCCTCGTGTGTTATGCTTGAGCAACTGGGACGGTGGGTCCAGGGACGATTCTGCTAGTATGCGACCACACGGCAACTTTGACCAGCAGCCGGCGAGCGAGCTTTGACCGGTACTCTGATCGACCTGACCGTAGGACGCCCGCGACGCCAAAGCAAGCAAAGAGTCCACGACCAAGTGCAGAGGTCGATGGATGGATGGACTTAGGATGTAGACTCAGAGCAAGAGGAGGCGGAAGTCGGGATCGTCGGCCTATTCGGCACACCTCGGAAGCCGAGGAGTCGGAGAGCGCCGGGTGGACATCCTCGGGCGTCGAATTGTTGGAGGACTTCCGAACTTGACCACAACCTCGAGCTCGTCTCGGTCTGCCTGCTACCGCACGCTTGTGGCAATAACAGTCAGTCGGCTTCTCTTGGACCCAGACCCAGAGGCCAATTCGCCGACACAGACAATGCGACTATCGGAAAGGAGGTGCGGAGGTTGATGCGCCCCATGCCAGTGCATGCACCTCAGGGCTAAGCACGTCTTCATCGAGTGTCGTCGGGTTCCTACGAGATGCAGCTGGACATCTGCGGAAATACGACTAACTGCTTACAGATACAGATGAGCACAGTGTACCTACTTCGTATACGCACATCCGCCACCGTCGACTTGACCGAACGCAAATTCAAGACCCTTGATACCAGCTTCTCCCGTATGTGTCATGCCTTTCCGTTTCCTCGCGAGCTCTTCAGATTCTCCTTCTCACCGAGATCGCCACACCGGTCCTGCGGGTGCCCCGGTGGACAGGAGCTTCCTGCTGCGCCCATCTGCCAGTGCCACGGTGGCGGCCGAGCGCACCACGCATGCGGCCTGTCCGAAGATCTCCACCAATGTACGACGCCGACGGACATCTGCCAGAGGAGGGTTGGCCCCCGGTGAGGGTCCTTCCGTATGCACTACATATGTGCACTCCGAATGGCACTGGCCACCACGACGTGCACAGCGCCGACCGACCGATCGAGCGTAGCTCAGCACGACCTGAGTCTCACTGTGTATCGGTCCTGCTCGGCGGCCCAGGAGTCACGGACTGTGGTATCGTCACCGTTCGCCCTGCAGTAATGTTCGGCGAGGCGGATGACGTGCGTTAGAATATGCGCGAGAGAAGGTATCGAACGAAGTGGTAAGTGCCGTTGCTCTCATCCTGATGTACAGTAGGTTCATCGGTACTTTCTTCCAGCTCGAAGGTCCTATGACCAACGTACTTTGATCTCGCCGTACCCTCCTTTTACCCTGCTTCGTCCTCAAGGCACATATGCACGAGAGATCACAGCTTGGCGCTGTGCTTCATAGCTTCATCCAGGATCCTCCTGAAGTACATGCATATGGCGCCTTCTGCGATCTCTCGGTCCCGGAATCCTTATCACCAACGCTCCGGAACCCGAACGGCAAGACTCGGACCTGATGATACATACTACATGATGCCCCGCGCGCGACCCCGCGCAACGCGCACCAGCCGACGCGCGGGGCCCCGCGGTCGCGTCTGGGGTGGGCTGGGCATCCTTGGCCCGCGCTAGCTTCCCTTCTCCCGCACCTCTCGAGTCTGGAGTCTCGACGCTCGTTCGCCATCGTGTCCCTACAGTCGTTGCTCCCCCGGGAGCATCGTGATATGCATGTATGTTTCCGCTCGTTTCCGCCTTTGAGGCTTGCAAGAGGCGGGCAGCCGGAACGCGAGCGGAGCGAGCATACCGTAACCGTCTACATACTACAGACTACTGGAACGGTCCGAGCACTATCTTCGTCGTCTGTTTGCAAGTCCGGACGTTGTGCGGCTGTGATCAGGCGAGTACTGGAGTGCACTTGGCCGAGCGAGAAGTAGGTGAGTGCCCGTCTCTAGTTCTGATGTCGCGACATCACTGTATGATGCTTGGCTTAGGTGCACCCATGTTGCAGAGAGTGTGCGCCAAGTACATGTGAAGATTGACGGTCGGGTCAGCGGTCTCCATCCTGCTACGGAAACCTTCAGCCATGGCCCCTTTCCGCGATCTGCGCCAGGAACGAGCGATTGGGTCGGAAACGACCACGGCTTGACAGTCTGCCGTGTACGAGAGAACGATCTCCTCAGTCCTGAACTCCTCCTACATACTCGAAACTTAGCGTCCTGGACCTGCAGGAATGCCTGCACAGAAGTCTACGCCGTCGCAGTATAAACCATAGAGTACCATGGTGCGTCTGCTATGTACTCTGTATGCAGCGGATGCAGTAGAACCCTGCAGATTCACGATCAGCGAAGCGCAGCGTGGTTATCTCGATGCTCCCGGCTTGGCGCTTTGTGGGGTTGCGTGCCAAGATCAAGGCGTGCGCTGATGTGCGTCGAACTCGAGATCGCGGAGGAGCGTACGTCCAGCCGCTGCTAGAGGCCGAAGGCGACCTTACTGGGACAACTTCTGTCTCCCCTAGGCAGCTCACGATCCGACACTGACAGTCGTATGTGACACCTGAAGCGTGCTGTCGAACTCCCGGAACCCGGGACGAAAAGTGAGCTTTCGTTGAGCAGTGCGCAAAGTTCCTACCTGATGACCGCCCACGACCGCCGCACACATTCGCGGATTTACGTGCAGAGGACACGTAAGGCCGGGTGAACGCCTGTGAACGCCCCTCCATTGATTGCACCGCAGACATGGAGACGCATGTTCCGGTGGCAACTCTCGACGGGCGCATAACCACATAGGGACAACTGGGCAGGTTCGCTACCCCAAAGATACAGCCTGATTGGTGTGCCCGCGGGAAGCTGGCGCGCCAGAGGCTGAGCTTGTCCGACGTTTGACGGGGAAGGGGGTCAGACGACCTTCGGGAAGCGGTGCGCAGCGTCGAAGATGGAGCGGACGCGATATTGCCTGGGCCAAGAGGTGATGTTGGCACGTACAAGCTTTCTAGCTGAGGAGATCGTCGTCCGCGCCGAGCAGCGAGTAGCATTGGCGACGACGGGGGACTGGGACAGGACGCAGCGGGAAGTGTGGGAAGTCGGGAATAGAACGCTAGCGAGGAAGATGGACGTGCGGGCGGGGGCGCTGGGCTGTCCGACAGGGCGCAGGACACCGGGGTGGCGGTCACGCTCCGGGCTCGTCGCAGGCGGGGATGGAATGGCAGAGCCGGGATACGCTGCGAGGGACGCCGACTTGCGGGAGGACGCCGACGTCGGCCGTGCCCAAAGGAGAGTCGGATGCGCGTTCCGAGGTGGGGCCCCACACGAGCACGTGCAGGTACGCGGGGACGCGTCCATCAGAGATCGCAAGGAGGGAGATGTCCGGGGACGCCTGGGGAGGCTGCAGATATAAGCGTCCCCGCTCGCTCTGCAGACGGCCGAGCGTCCTCCCTCCCCTTGAGTCGACTCTCTCCTCTGCGTACGATGGCTCCCTACTTCCTGCGCAACCTCCTCCCCCGCCGCGAAAAGCGTGCCGAGGGCCGCCCGCTCCTCGAGGCCCTCGCGTCGCTCACATGGGTCCAGTGGGGCCACTTCTGGTCCGGGTGAGTGCTTCTTTCTCTCGTCGGTGCTTGGCGTGTCGCAGCGTGTCGCTCTCCCCGCATGAACACACACCGCCCCGCCTCGCTCCCGCTCCCCCGATCGATTGCTCACCCGCCTTCTTTCTCTTGGCCTGCACCCACAACCCCCGCCGTACACAACACACAACCCACGCCCTCGACAGCTGGCTTGCATGGACCTGCGACGCCATCGACTTCTTCTCCGTCTCCCTCTCCGTCTCCCGCCTCCAGACCCAGTTTGGCCGCAGCACTCACGACATCGTACGTCCTCCCCCACCCCCATCGGCGCCCGCGCTGACTGTCTGACTCGTTATCGACAGACGACCGCTATCACGCTTACACTACTCTTCCGTTCTGTCGGAGCTGTGAGTCTCTCCGCCAATGATCGCGCCGTCATTCACAGCGGGAAAACTGATTGCTCGTCGCCCCCAGGTCATCTTTGGCATCATCTCTGACCGTTTTGGCCGCAAATGGCCCCTCATCTGGAATCTCCTCCTCATCGCCGTCCTCGAGCTCGGCTCCGGCTTCGTCATGACCTTCAAGGAGTTCCTCGCCGTCCGCTCCCTCTTCGGCATCGCCATGGGCGGCATCTGGGGCCTCGCCGCATCAACCGCCCTCGAGAACCTGCCCGTCGAAGTCCGTGGCCTCGCATCCGGCGTCCTGCAGCAAGGCTACGCCGTCGGCTACCTCCTCGCCGCCGTCATCAACCTCACCCTCGTCCCGGAGACCGCGGAGACATGGCGCTCGCTCTTCTGGACCGCGTCTGGCATCTCTGCCTTCGCCGCCCTCATCCGTTTCCTCCTGCCCGAGAGCCAGATCTTCATCCGCGCAAAGGCCGCCGAGCGCGCGCGCGGCGACTCCACGAAGAACAAGACGAGGGTCTTCCTGCACGAAACGGGCGAGATGCTCAAGCGGCACTGGCTTCTCTGCATCTACGCCGTGCTCCTCATGACCGGTGCGTGTCGCGTTCATGACCCGGACGCCGCGCACGGCAGCGATGCCGTGTTCCGTGTCCGTCTGCTTCGCGGATGTCAATGAGCGGCGGGCACTGATATGGGCACTGATGTCACAGGCTTCAACTTCCTCTCCCACGGATCTCAAGATCTCTACCCCACGTACCTGACGAACGCAAAGCTGTTCACCGACCACAATGCCACCGTCGCTACTATTATTGGCAACTGCGTGAGTCGGCAAACCATGGAGGTGGTTTCCGGACGCACGAACTGACTTTCGGCATCGTTTTCCAGGGTGCTATCGCGTGAGTATCGCGCGTGCTTGTGTTGTGCGTGTGCGTGCGGCGAGCTAACGTCGGAAACACAGTGGCGGCGCTATCGCCGGCTGGGTCAGCCAGTACATCGGCCGTCGTCTCACCATCATGTACGTCTCTCCCACTATTGCCAGGTACCGCTCCCGCTGACTCTGCGCTCCATAGTATCTTCGTCCTCCTCATTGGCGGTCAGTTTTGCCTCTTGTGCTTGTGCACCACCGACGCGCGCATATACTCACATCGCTCGCCTTCCATTGCAGCATTTATCCCGCTCTGGATCCTCCCGACAAGCTTTGGTGCCCTCGCCGCTGGTGCATTCTGCATCCAGTTCGGTGTCCAGGGTGCATGGGGTGTCGTGAGTGTTCTCTTTCCCTGCCGCCTCTATTTCCGCAAGTGCAGTTCCGTCTGACCGCGCTTCCCCGCAGATCCCTATCCAGCTTGCCGAGATCTCACCCCCGGCCTTCCGTGCCACCTTCCCTGGTGTCGCGTACCAACTCGGTAACGTGCGTGCCATTTCCTTCGTCCCACCATCCCCGCGTCCCGTAGTACGTTTGGCCCGCTGACTCCACGCTCTCCCCCTTCCTCCTCGCGCGTATATACAGATGGTCTCCTCCGCATCCGCACAGATCGAAGCGACGGGCGCCGCGAACCTGCACACGACGATCATCGACAAAAACGGGCAGCCGAAGGTCGTGTCCGACTACGCGACCGTGCAGGGCATCCTGATCGGCGTCGTCGCCGCGTTCGTGCTCGTCATCACGATCATCGGCCCGGAGAACTACGGGTCCCACTTTGAGAAGCACAAGACCGCGTTCGAGGAGGGTGGCGGGCGGGACGAGCTCGAGGATGGGGAGGAGCCTGAGGGCGAGGGTGAGGGGTCGAGGCCGACGAGCGTGCGCGTTATGGACGAGAAGCGGAGCACCCCGGAGCCTGTCTAGTCTCAGCCTGCGACTGGGCTGCTGGGCTGCTGGGTCGTCCCCGATGGTGTGGGGATGGTGACTTCTAGGACACGATCGCCCGCGCATGCATACCATACCATACCATGGGCGCGGGCATGTGCGATCACGACTTGCAACGAGTAGTAGTTATTCTGCATCATGTATTGTACTTGTACAGTAACGTGCTTTTTGGAATCTCGAGCTTTGCTTGAGCTCGCGACGCCTGTTGTGCTGTTCTTTGTGGCTATGTAGTGCTGGACGCAGCTGGAGAGTTGGACACGACGTCGCTCTTCTCGGGTAGCGATTTGAGGGCGCTTCGGGTCCGAGGACTGGCTCGGCGGTCGGTCCGACGTCCGACTGGCGCCACGCGTCGGGCTCGTCGGAGGCCCTTCCTCCTCCCTTCCTCCCGGACGCCTACATCGGACGACGGGTTTCCGGCGTATTTGTGGCGTCGTCTTGTGGTCTCTTCTACCTCCTTATCCCTCGGATCTTAGCCACAACATGACGACAGCGAGGATAACGACGGACCGACTTCTTCCACGCACGGCCATGCTAGCCGAGTCATCGCGCGATGAGACGGGCTCTTCCTGACTCCATGGGGCGCGAAGAGTCCTGAGCAAGTCCTGAGGCGTGAGGCGTGAGGTGCGTCCAACGTACAGTCAGTGATTATGTCTCGCTGGGATGGGTATTACGGTATTACCTGTGCACCCGCCCACAGCGGAACGGCCGTACATGTACAGCCTCGCATGGTCAACAACAGCCCAAGTTTCAACAATTACAGGCCTCGTCGCCAAGCATTCCAGCTCAGAACGTCAGTACATTTGATATCAGGTCAGTGCGGGGTTATGCGTACTTGTTGTATGGTTCGACGTCACAGCAACGGCCAGGTCAGCAGCAGGCGCAACGCAATCCATAGCAACATATTTAACGACCGAGGAGCGCCGCTCGCTCTGAACGTGTCCTCTGGCCGGTATGGTCGGACTTTCGCCAGAGCATGTACCCACTGGCACGCATGTGGGTCGCGCGCATGGCCCCGTTGCTATGGCCCATGCCAGTAGCCGTACCAGTACAGGACAAAAAAGCTGCATCAGGTAAGTACACTCGCTCGCACTTGGTCCAGAAAACAAAGACAACGCCGAACGGGCGCTGTTCAGTTGATGGCTCATGCGGGCGAGGACGTTAGCATACTTAAAGCTGGCGTACCGTCACTGACAGTTCGCACTGGCACCCGCTCGCCCATCCGCTCGCCCGCCCACTCGTCCGTTCCTTCCTCCATCCGTCACGCTCCCTTTTCCCTTTCCCGTTTCCCTCTCTCTACTCACCTCGCCAAGCCCTAGCCCCCGGACCATGCCACCCCACCTGTGCGCCGCATGTCCGAAGTGGGTGCAGTCGCCAGAGCGGAAATTTTGCGAAACGTGCGAGGACGTGTCCCCACGCACGGACGTGATTCCCTTGAACCGCTATCCTGGGTACGAGGCCATCACAAGATTGCACTGGCCACACGAGATTCCGGCGACTCGGACGGTGGCGGTCACTCCAACAGCTGACGGCTCTCAGACTCAGCCCCTGCTGCCACCTACCCATGATCAGCCACAAGCTCTCGTGCCTCCGTACCCGGCGGGCCAGCAGGCGAGAGCTCCCTGCTACTGAGCGTGTCGTCCAGCTGCCTTCAGGCTCACGAGAGGGCCGTGCAGCGTATGCGGAGTGCAGCGGGTCCCAGTGCTCTTGCCGCAACGTCCCAGACGGGAGCACCTCAGGCTGTTGCTGCTGGGTCCTATACGGGCCTGCGGCGCCCAACGTTGGCTCCGCATTGCACGCCGCGGCGGCCTACTTGCAACTCAGCAAGAATCCCGGGGGCGCAGGACAAACTGGTGTCCTAGTTCCTGCTGGCCATCCGTATGCTTGCACGCAGAATGCGAGCTTTGCACAACCTGGCCCGTCTTGTGCTGTGGGACACGTTGTTGTCTCCGTGGGCCCGGTTCCGCCGCCGGCCGCTGCAGTCGCCACCACCCGGCGCAGCCGCCGCGGTGGTGATCGCGCGAAACAAGAATTACTCTCAACGCGTACGTATAATCTTCGCTCCCGGAAACCTCGTCCATGAGAGGTTGGTTGGCTAGCGAGTCGGCGAGAACGGACATAGCCACTTCCTTCGTGTCGGACCATGTCTTTGCGCATATTACGCTCTTTTTTTAATCCAATTTTGGAGTGACTCAAGTACGCTCTGTTGGCGGTGTGATTGCGCAGCGATTTGAAGCTCGAAGTGCGGGCCACAATCACAAGCGCGGTCAGTAAGCACGTCCACCCACATTTCTACTGTCCGCGTCGCTGTATACGGCCCACGGTTTCCTCTCTTCAATTGACGAATAAGTTACATGCGCTGCAGGTTCTGTACTCTCGACTTCCGACTCTCGAGTCTCGCGCTAATGTCACGTCTCGATATGGCTCAGGTTTGCGTTCCCGAGTATCAGCTGTCTAGCCGCCTCGCTGCGGGGCTTGATCGTGCAACGACAGTCCTCGGGATAACTGCATGGTGTGGGTTAGGGATCGCCTGCACTTTCGGGAGAAATGAGAATACGTACGAGATAATCCGGTTTGTCATCTTCAACTCGAGTGGGGTCACTCTCCCATGGGTGTCGAATGCAGGAGAGATGTTGAAGACGTGCAGGATCATCGCAACATTGATGAAGATGGACGCGTCCGCGAAGAACCGCCCGGGGCATTTTCTATCAGTGATAGTTCTCTTTTAGCACAGGTACTGCAAAGAATCGATTGTCTTATACTGAAAAGCATGGTCTGACGACTCACCTGCGACCGGAGCCAAACGCGAAACGAGCAGGATCGCAGACTTCCGGATCGAGCTTCCCATCACGCAGGAACCGTTCGGGCATGAACCGTTCTGGGTCGGGGTAAGTCTCCGGATCGTGCAGGCAGGCCCTACGAATCATCGTGAGCTAAGGAACTTGATCATTCCGGATGGTACTTACCATGAATTCGGAATTAGCATAGTGCCGGCTGGAATGAAGTACCCATCATACTCCATATCTTCGATGGACCGGTGCGGCAGGCTGAAGGGCAACACGGTGCCCCACCTAAGTGTCTCCTTAACTATGGCGCTGATGTAAGGAAGGCTGGGTCGATCACTGTGACCCGGTAGACGGTTTGGACCGACGATGGCATCTAGCTCTGCTTGCGCCTTCTTCTGTACGTCTGGGTATATCGCCATAGCAAGGAAGAAGACCTGGAGCGTTGAATATGTCTGCGTCGGAGTGCATTAGTGTCAGTGTGGTGGGTGATGGAAAGAAGCAGATACACGTACAGTATCTGCCCCTCCTGTACCGCAATATTGTAAAGAGATATCAGTGTTGCGACGCAACAAGTCAAGTATCACCTTACCTTCATACGAGGTGAGCGCAACGTTCTTGGCAATCTCGAAGTCCTCTGAGGAGCTCAGCGAGCCTTCCGCATCCGTATTTGCGACTAGTTGTGCGACGACAGACTGAGACGTCGTACCATCGGCCTGGAATGCAACTCTTAGCTCTGAAATCTGCAAAGCTTTGTGCACAGGACGTACCATTCCTTCCCTCGCCTTCTCGGCCATAGTGTTTCTCACCCACTGAGCCGCGTGGCGCCAAAACGCAAAGTCTTTCTGAAAGCCCGCTCCAGGCACCCATGCCGGAATATGGCGGAGAATAGGCAAGAACTCGACGAAATACCTGCCAGGAATGAAGGCCTCTCCTCCTTCAAGGACCTGCTCCATCATCGCAATGTACGGGTCGTTCTTCTTAGCGATGTCGAGACCGTAGACGACCTTGACAATGGATGTCGTGAAGGTGCTGCAATGAGGTTAGGTGTGACGGCGCACGCCACGGCACTCGGCGGAGAGACTCACTATCGAATATGCTCGGCTAGGTGCGTCGGGTCGGCAAGCAGCCTTCGCAGGAAGACCTCTGTCGACTTGCACTGAAGGGGATGATACCGTTCGGCCGCATCTGGATGGAAATATTGCCAGAACGCGCGCCGATGACGTTGCCACCAGGCACCGTACGGCATCAGCGCGATATTGCCATCCTGACCGCTCCTAGGGACGGAGTGAGCAAGCTAAGCGTGTAGGATACCTCGGGGATGCCTACAGGGAAATGAGCGGGGATTGCGGCTTGTCTGAAGTCAGGGCGGAGCGTTTTTCCAGGAGGTCGGACACCACTCGAGAGCTTCCGAGGATCAGCAGGTCTTTGCCCATCACAGACAGGTATACCAGCTCGCCTGCAATACGATGAGCAGAATTCCGGGGGTTCGAGGAACTGTACACGTACCATAGTTGTGACAGAGTTCGTCATGGGCGCGCCAGAGCTCGGGCTTGGTCATGTGCGAGAAGTTCCCTAAGAATGGCCAGGATTTGGGTCCAGGAGGCAGGGGCCGTCCTCCACTACGTCGGTGCCACCTGGCAAGAGAGATCGCATACGAGATGACGAGGATGGTTAGAAGCAGTGCCCATGTCGGCATGGATGTGACTTTGATGACGGATCCCGTCGAGCTGGCCATCATAGAAATCTGGAAGAGAGCGGCTGATGAGCTGGGTCGCAATGAGAACAGGACCATACGAACACAATATATATGGATAACCTCCCGGTTGCGTCGGGAGGTGGGTATGTTACAGCCGCCCAACGGCACTACTCGTGCACTGGCGGTGCGCGAAACAGCGGCCGATACCGAGGTGCGTCGGAGGTACTCATGCGGAGAGAGACTGGCGAGCTGCTAAGCTTGCAGGAGATTCCTGGAGCGAGTGGTGCATCGTCAAGCCGAGGCTGATGTCGTTTGTGTGGAAAGCTTGCGCAGGAAGAGGCAGCAAGCTTGCTATGGGAGCCGCATAGTACCTCGCTGCGCAGGTAGCGCCTGTACATGAGGAATACATGACGAGTGTGATCGCTATAGGCGCCGCTAACATTGCCGGAGTGAGACCAAGGCGACTGACCGGTCAGGGCCTATCTTGAAATGGTTCTAGCTCGCAACGATTCGAAGGCCGGCCTCGCATACATTCGCGGAACAAGCTCCATTGCAATTGCAGCAACACGGCCGTACCACAGTGAGCCAGACTACTAACGGTCAGGTCTGAATGTCCGCACCAGGAGCGCTGGTGAGGATCAGCTGTCGGACCCGCTCGGAGCGTGGTTTGATAGTGCAGCGACAATCTATGGGATGCCTGAAGGATCGGGCTCAGTTTCAGCACGGACGAAGACAAAGCATGTGTCCACGCACGAAACAATCTTATTTTCCATCTGCATCTCGATCTGGATAGGGTCCTTGTTCTCGTCGAGCGGCGGCGTGATGGTGAAGACGTGCAGGACCATTGCAATGTTGATGAAGAGCGACGCTTCTGCGAAGTACCTTCCTGGACATACCCTGCGGAGGCGTTGACCGTCTACTCGACCAGAGAGAGCGCGCGGATGCGTACCTTCGTCCATATCCGAACACAAATTGTGCAGGATCACAGACATCTGGATCCAGCTTGCCATCCCGGAGGAAGCGCTCGGGTATGAAGCGCTCTGGGTCTGGATACGTCTTAGGATCGTGGAGGCACGCCCTGACACCGCTGATGAGCGCAACAGACTGCCGTAGATCCAAAACGGCTCTTACCAGGTGTTTGGAAGCAGGATAGTCCCTGCTGGGATGAAGTATCCGTCGCACTCGGTGTCCCCGCTCGTCATGTGAGGTATAGCGAAGGGCAGTGCTGGAGCCCACCGTAATACCTCCTTCGTGAGCGCGTCGATGTACGGGAGGTTCGGTTTGTCGCTATGATCAGGGAGGCGGTCGGGGCCTACCACCACGTCCAGCTCGGCTTGTGCTCTCTGCTGGACATCTGGGCTGAGTACCATGGCAACGAAGAATGATTGTAGTGTCGAATATGTCTGCGTCACTGCATATCAGCGCATCATGACATGCGGAAATGTATATCGCTCACGGTTTCAGCACCTCCTGTATCCTGAGAGTCAACATCTGAAAGTGCATGAGAAGCTAGGATGAGCGATGGCTACTCGCCTTCGTACGCTGTCAGAGCGACATTCTTGATGATATCCAGTTCGTCCGCCGCCGCCGTGGCATCATCCTCGTCTATCCTCTCGAGTAATTGCGCAACGACGGATTGAGACGTCTCACCCTTGACCTGTAACCGCACCCAACACAAACACTGATTGGCACGGTGCATAGACCGGATGGGCTTTGAGACATACTATTCCTTCCTTGGTTTTCTCGACCATGTTGTCTCTGACCCATCTCGTCGCATTTCGCCACCCTGCGAAGTCATCCTGGAAGCCTGCGCCGGGGACCCAAGCCGGTATGTGTCGGAGGAACGGCATGAACTCGACCAGATACCTGCCTGGAGTGAACGCCTCCCCGACCTCGAGAACCTTCTCCATCATGGCCACATACTGATCGTCTTGCTCTGCGACACCATACAGCACCCTGACGATGGCCGCCCTAAACGTACTGTTGACGTATCGTGAGAAGCGAGGTCAGGAACGTCAGTGGTACATAACTCACTACCGGATGTGTTCGGAGAGACGGGTCGGATTGGTGAGGAGCTTTTGCAGGAAGACACGAGCGGCATCTTGCTGCATGTCGAGGTACTTCTCTGATGCTGCAGGAAGGAAGTGCCGCCAGAACGCGCGTCGGTGGCGCTTCCACCACTGGCCATACGGCTGCACTGCGAAGTTGGATTCCTGGCCAGACCTAGAGGTTACAGGGTCAGTGTTGATCGGAGATGGTCTTGCTAAGGCTTCAGCTTACAGTTGAAGGAGCGCAGACTGTATCCTATCGGAGGTCACAGATGAACGCTTGTCCAGAAGCTCGGCTAAGACGCGAGGGCTCCCAAGAACCATAATTCGCTGGCCCAACACGGGCACATGAACGATATCGCCTGAAATATCAATAGTCAGGTACAAGCTGAATCAGAGTGGTCAATCCAAGACATGCTCACCATACTTCTCGCAGAGCTCACGATGCGCCTTCCACATCTCAGGTTTGCGCATGTGAGATATGTTCCCGATGTAGGGGAGTGACTTCGGCCCCGGTGGCAACGGGAGTCCACGACTACGGTTGCGCCATATCGCTCGGGATCTGAAGTAGAGGAAGACAATCACAGCGATAAGCAGCGCTGCGTGTTGGGTTATGCTCCCCTCGAATCTTCGGAACTCCATCGAATATCAGCAGCGGGACAGGAGCGAAAAATGAGCAGCAGCGGAGACTCCAGTCAGTGAGGGGCTTTATGCGGTCCGCCACCTCAGGATGTGACCTGTCAAAGCTGTCCGAATCGGAACAGTGGCATGTTTAGGCTGTCAGTTACTAAATTGCAAGACTGAGAAGCACATTTTCCGTGTACGTACATGGTGCGAAGAATGGCGTCCCTATGTGAAGGACTTCTAGATGTGACCCATGGTCTCGCACGCACAGATGGCGAGTCTTTCTGTCGATGAACTTGGATTGGTATGGGCTGTCACCTGGAACCGGAGCATCGCCGAATTCTGGCGGTTGTCAAGGATACTCAGTTTGCTGATCGGCTCTGACGCATTCTGGACTGAGTGAGTACAACCACTAACGTAGTGTCCGACTTGTTAACTCTTCAGCGGAGAAGTCATGCACTGCGGCGCGCATCAGGCCCTGATTGTGATTGTAAGGTAGAGGATGACAAGCCCCGACTTAGCTCAGCTGCATCCTCTCTATCCGGACATCACGATGGAGTAGCATGACCCTCGCAGCGAGACAGTGGGAATAGAGAACAGATGGAGACATGATGGGCGGGAGGAAAAGGAGCGCCGACGTTAGCCGCCGAATTTAATAACAATCTGAGAGAATCTGAGTCAACTGACATGGCCCTAGTTCAGTTGACTCCTCCTTGGTTCGGTTGGGTACGCCACGATCACGTGCCGTTGGACTCCTGACGCAACTCTGACTTGGAGTTTCGGACCGTCGTGCTCTTACCACTCCTCACAATCTATGTAAGACAAGGCGCATCTCGCGCACGCCGGTGGATAGCCTGGTCCCCCACTGTGGATGTACAAGTTCGCACGTATTGATACTTCCCCGATTCCAGCCGCGTACTCACCGTGCCAACCGTCTTCATTCTCCCGTCAATGGAACAAGCATGAGAAGACACGGCTGAGCAACGGTAAGGTCGATACCCCAAGGTAATGCATGATGTGAGGTCAAATCTCGGTACCAGTCGGAGGTGCGCTAGTGCGGATGAGCTGGCGCGCCTGCTCGTTGCGGGGCTTGATCGTGCAGCGGCAATCTTCAGGATACCTGCACAGTGTTTCTCAGGTCTCGCTCGTAAGGTTTGTCGATATGATTGCGCTTACGAAACAATGCGGTTCGTCATCCTCAACTGGATGGGGGTCGCTCTCCCGGTTTCGTCGAGCGGAGGACTGATGTCGAAGACATGCAAGACCATGGCAATGTTGATGAAGAGAGAGGCCTCCGCGAAGTACCTGCCGGGACAGATTCTGCGACAAGTATCGTTTAGCACAGCGGCGTAACTGCATCCAGGACGAAGAGGTACTCTGGCTTACCTCCGTCCATAACCAAACGCGAAACGAGCGGGATCGCAGACACTCGTGTCCAGCTTGCCATCGCGGAGGAACCGCTCGGGTACGAAGTGTTCCGGGTCAGGGTAAGCCTCCGGGTCGTGCAGGCAGGCCCTACAAACCGTGGTGAGCTAAGGCTTTATGGCGTGATCATTAGAGCTGTCACTGACCACGTATTCGGAACCAGCGTAGTCCCGGCTGGAATGAAGTAGCCATCGTATTCCATATCTTCGATCGACCGATGCGGGAGACTGAACGGTAACACGGGACCCCACCGTAGCGCCTCCTTAACCATAGCGTTGATGTAAGGCAGGTCGCGGCGATCGCTATGGTCTGGTAGACGACTCGGACCGACAACGGCATCGAGCTCTGCTTGTGCTTTCTTCTGTACGTCCGGGTAACATGCCATAGCGAGGAAGAACGTCTGGAGCGTCGAATATGTCTATGTCCAAACGTTCCATGTCAGGATTTGGCCAATAGTCCAACGAGGGAGTCGCCTACGGTATCTGCTCCTCCTGTGACGCGGTAAAGGGAGCCTTCAGCATTGCGCTGCATGCAAGTCGTATGCGGACGCACCTTCATAAGAGGTCAAGGCAACACTCTTGGCTATCTCGAACTCCTCCGAATAGTTCAGCGGGTCTTCCTCGTCCATCTTCTCTAGCAGCTGTGCTAAGACAGACTGAGACGTCCCGCCGTCGATCTGAAAGATAATGCCTGTTAGTCCCGGATATCTGTAGTACTAAAGGCTGCATACAACGAACCATGCCTTCCTTCGTGTGCTCCGGTATGACGTTCCTCACCCATTCCGACGCATGGCGCCACACAGCGAAGTCCTTCTGAAAGCCCGCACCAGGCACCCAACCGGGAATATGACGGAGGAAGGGCAGGAACTCCACGTAATACCTGCCAGGAACGAAAGCCTCGCCCCCTTCGAGGATCTTCTCCATCATCGCAATGTACTGGTCATTCTTATCTGCGACGTCGAGGCCATATATGATCTTGATGATGGAAGACGTGAAGGTGCTGTAATGCGTCTCTCGACGTTAACGTCGGGCACCGTTATGACAAGGCACTGACTGAGACTTACTACCGTATGTGCTCCACCAGGTGCGTCGGATCCTCGAGCAGCTTCTGCAAGAACACTTGCGTCGACCTACACTGAATGGGCTGATACTGCTCGGACGCAGCTGGAAAGAAATGTTGCCAAAATGCTCGCCGATGGCGCCGCCACCATGCACCATACCGCATAAGCGAAATGTTGCCATCCTGACCAGTCCTATGTTGGGTACAGTAAGCATGAAACTGACACGTTATCTCCTGCGCACACCTACAGCGTTATCAGAGCGGATGGCGGCTTGTCAGAAGTCACAGCGGAGCGTTTGTCGAGGAGCTCCGTCACCACCCGAGGGCTTCCGAGAATCATCATCTCTCGACCCATCACGGGCAGGTATACTAGTTCGCCTTGACCAGGATGTGAGCAGAACTCCGGGTCACTTGAGATACTGCGGGATGCTCACCGTATCTCTTACACAGCTCATCGTGTGCTCGCCAGAGCTCGGGCTTGCGCATGTGCGAGAAGTTCCCTATGAATGGCCAGGACTTCGGTCCAGGCGGTAGGGGCCGTCCGCGGCTGCGACGATGCCATCTCGCAAGAGAGAGCGCGTACGAGACAGCGAGGATGATTAGGACTAGTGCCCAGGTCGGCGTAGATGTAGCTTCAATGACAGGCCCCATGGAGTTGGCGGAGATAGAGACCTGACAGCGCAACGCGTGACGAGTTGGGCCGGCGATGTGAACGGGGTGTACGACGAGTATACTATATATATGGCCAATCGACCTCTCGGTGACGTCGGGAGTGCTCGCCTCGAGTGGGGTTTCAGCAACCTAGGCCAAGGGTCTTGGAGCGGTTGATGCATTGACAAGCCCAGACAGACATGCGCTTCCAGGGAGCTTCTGCAGCGAAGTCTGTCATAGGAAGACACGCCACCACTCCGACGGGGCACTGCGCAATACAACTTGTGATCCCAATAGGTGCCGCTGATCCTGCGGGCGTGAGACCAATTCTACTCAAGGGAGCTTGCTTGGGTGACTCGATATGATGTCCCGAGGACCCGACGGTCCGTCTCACAAGAGGTATATGCAAATCGAATTGTGCCTTCGGCGATGCGGCTGTCGCATAACGGCGGACCTACAGTCAGGCCTAAGCGTCGGTACGAGGGGCAGTAGCGAGAATCAGCTGTCGAGCCTGTTCAGAGCGTGGCTTGATCGTGCAGCGACAGTCCTCGGGATAACTGAGAACATTAGGTCAGATCTCGCTTCATATGAAGCACACGCAAGAGCAAAGCATACGCACGAGATCAGGCTGCTGGCCATCTTCAGCTCGAGGGGGATCGGATTCCCACTCTTGTCGAGCGGCAGAGTGATATTGAAGACATGCAGAACCATCGCGATGTTGATAAAGAGGGAGGCATCCGCGAAGTATCTCCCAGGACAAATCCTGCAAGGCCCGGTCATCAAGTTGAGCTCAAGAGGAATAGCGCAACAGGAGAACAGAGCTTGATACTTGTACTCACCTCCGTCCATAGCCAAAGGCGAAGCGAGCAGGATCGCAGACATCCGGATCGAGCTCACCGTCCTTGCCAAGGAATCGCTCAGGCATGAAACGGTCTGGCTCTGGATACGTCTCCGGATCATGCAGGCAAGCCCTGCAAATACTCATCAGCGAGACACGACTCACATGTCCCCAGTACCCCTCACCAAGTATTAGGTATCATGATGGTGCCGGCTGGGATGAAGTACCCATCGTACTCAATGTCCTCGGTAGCTCCGTGAGGGATGCTGAATGGAGCCACCGGAGCCCACCGCAACGCCTCCTTGACTAGGGCGTCGATGTAGGGAAGAAGGGCTCGATCGCCATGGTTTGGTAGACGGTCCGGACCCACGATGTCGTCAAGTTCAGCTTGCGCTCTCTTCTGGACGTCCGGATGGAGCGCCATGGCGACGAAGAAGGTCTGAAGTGTCGCATATGTCTGAGGCCAGGTACGTTAGTGATTGAAGCAGCACAAAGAGAGGCATGCACGTACAGTGTCTGCTCCAGCTGTAGATAGTACGAGGAGACGTCAGCGTCGTAGAAGACAGTTAGAACGCGGCCGAGCTGTACCTGCGTACGAAGTCAAACCAACGTTCTTGATGATCTCCAGCTCTTCAGAAGCGTCGGGCGGGTCTTCCTTGTCCAGTTTTTCTAGGAGCTGGGCAACAATGGACTGAGACGTCTTGCCGTCCACCTGCAGCAAACAAAGGATCAGAGGTCAGCCAGTCGCGCATATCGAGCGGCTCAGTCAACGCACCATCCCCTCCCTCGTCTTCTCGACCATCACATTCCTCACCCATTCCGCCGCATAACGCCACTCTGCGAAGTCCTTTTGGAACCCTGCCCCAGGTACCCATGCCGGTATGTAGCGGAGGAAAGGGAGAAACTCGACGTAGTACCTTCCGGAGACAAAAGCGTCTCCAGCTTCAAGGTCCTTCTCCATCATGGCTATGTATTGGTCGTTCTTCTCTGCAACTTCGAGGCCAAAGACAATCTTGACAACGGCAGCTGTGAAGGAGCTGCAATGCCATTCAGTCTCGGCACGACCAACGCCAACACGGTAATGGCGAGACTCACAAGCGTATGTGCTCGACCAGATCCTCCGGTTCGTCAAGGAGCTTCCGCAGAAACACTTGCGTCGACTCGCATTGTATGGGGCGATATTGCTCGGACGCTGCTGGGAGGAAGAACTGCCAGAATGCGCGTCGGTGTCGTTGCCACCACGGAGTGTGCGCCATCAGGGAGAAGTTGCCGCTTTGACCAGTGCTAGGGACTCGATGAGCATCGTGAACGAAAGTGATACTTGGAGTACACATACAGAGGGATCAAAACGGACTGCGGGTGATCCGACGTCACTGCAGAACGTTTGTCCAAGAGTTCGGACACCACTCGAGCGCTTCCGAGGATCACAATGGATTGGCCCAGCACGGGCAGGTACACAAGCTCGCCTGATTGAAGCATAGCGATAAGTAGGGAACCTGAAGCTCTCCAGTAGCATGTTCAACACTACTCACCATATTTCTGACAGAGTTCGTGATGTGATTTCCAGGGCTCTGGCTTGCCCATATGGGACAAGTTTCCGACAAATGGCCAAGACTTAGGTCCTGGAGGCAGTGGAAGTCCCCGACTGCGGCGATGCCACTTGGCGAGAGAGATCCCGTATGAGAAGACGAGAAGGACGAGAGCTAACGCCCAGGTGGGCATGGCCGTGGCTTCGACGACGAATCCCATCGAGATGTGAGATTTACAGACAATCGCGTGGATGAGTTTCGTATGAGGATCTCCGTGCGACGCTCATATATCCCCATGCTCGAGCGGCAAGAGGCACGAGCATTCCGATGGTATCGGAGCGTACTCACGCAGTTGGAAGCCCGAGGCGTTAGCGATCAATCGGTGCTTGGACAATGCTACTGAGGTGGGTCGTGCTGCACTCGTGCATTGTCGAGCGGAGCTCCAAGTGAAGTGCAGCAGCGGACCGTGACTTTATCGGTGTATCGGGGAGATCTGTGTCTTGGCGGACTCTTCCGCACCACGAATCGCCATTGAGGACATTGACGCTGCTGATCGTGAGACCGAAGAGGCGGCCGAGAACTTGCTTCTGACCGACCGGAAGGGCTGCCCAAGACAGGCGCAGCGACTAATGGTAACAGGCTGACAGTGAACTCCGATATGTGAATTGCCCCCATGACTCAGACCTACTGTACAATCATGCCTGAGTGTCTGTAAAAGCACTGGTGAGGATCAACTGGCGAGCCCGTTCGGAGCGCGGTTTGATCGTGCAGCGACAGTCCTTGGGATAACTGCAAACGCTCAATCAGACCGCGCGAGTACGCCTACGAGAGCGTAATGTACGTACGAGACAAGACTGTCGCTCATCTTCAGCTTGACAGGCAACGCATTCCCGTCCTTGTCGAGCGGCGGCGTTATGTTGAAGACGTGCAGGAGCATCGCAATATTGATGAAGAGGGACGCATCCGCAAAGTACCTGCCCGGACAGACTCTGGTACCCGGTCAATTGACGAACGCTCGCGAATCATAGTGCGACGAGGTGATAGAGAGGCTCACCTCCGCCCATAGCCAAACGCAAAGCGAGCGGGATCACAGACGTCCGGATCGAGCTTTCCATCCTTGAGGAACCGTTCGGGCATGAAGCGTTCAGGCTCTGGGTAAGTCTCCGGATCGTGCAGGCAAGCCCTGTGCAGGATCATAAGCAGGAGCTACGGTGAGGACCTCGATGCGCGTGACTTACCAAGTGTTCGGAATCAAGACGGACCCAGCTGGGATAAAGTACCCGTTGTACTCCATATCCTCAATGGAGCGATGAGGGATGCTGAACGGCAACGCCGGAGCCCATCGTAACGCTTCCTTGACAATCGCGTTGATGTACGGGAGATCGAGTCGATCGCTGTGGTCCGGTAGACGGTCGGGACCAACGATAGCGTCGAGTTCAGCCTGCGCTCTCTTCTGCACTTCAGGGTAAAGTGCCATGGCGACGAACAATGTCTGTATCGTGGAATAGGTCTATATCGAGCGTGACTCAGTCAATATTAGTGTTGCAATGAAGCATCGAGGGGACCCTACAGTATCTGCTCCGCCTGCGTGATGAGGAGAAACCATAAGCTTTGTTTAGCCGAGAGACGAAGGGTGAGCGCACCTTCATACGCTGTTAAAGCAACGCCCTTCGCGACTTCGAGTTCTTCCGAAGCGGTAAGTGAATCTCCATCTTCCTGGTTTATTCTTCCTACTAGCTGCGCCACAACGGACTGGGACGTCCGACCATCCGCCTGAAGTACGCTCGAAGATCAACTGCCAGGTCAGTCTGCGCATATAAGGGTGTGACGCACCATTCCCTCCTTCGTTTTCTCGACCATGACGTTCTTGACCCATTCTGCCGCATAACGCCAAGCAGCAAAGTCCTTCTGGAATCCTGCCCCAGGCACCCATGCCGGTATATATTGGAGGAAGGGGAGGAACTCGACGTAGTACGTGCCAGGGATGAACGCTTCTCCCGCTTCGAGGTTCTTCTCCATCATCGCTATATACTTATCGTTCTTCTCTGCGACGTCGAGGCCATAGAGAATCTTGACTATGGCAGATGTGAAGGAACTGTGAAGCGCCTCCTCAGTTGGAGCAACAGGAGACGACGTGGGGGACAGTGCTCACTAGCGGATGTGTTCCACGAGGTTATCCGGGTCGTCGAGGAGTTTCCGAAGGAAGACTTGTGTTGACCTGCACTGAATCGATCGATATCGCTCGGATGCTGCTGGGAAGAAGAACTGCCAAAATGCACGCCGATGACGTCGCCACCATGGAGCGTAGGGCATCAGGGAGAAGTTGCCAGTTTGACCGGTGCTAGGGACTTCATCAGTATTGCGAAGACACGGGTGAGCTTGGGTACACGTACAGGGTAATGAGGACAGATTGTAGCTTGTCTGAAGTGATCGCAGAGCGTTTGTCCAGGAGCTCGGACAGTACTCTAGCGCTACCGAGGATCACAATGGACTGGCCCATCAGAGGCAGGTATGTGAGCTCGCCTAGATCACGACAGTGAGCAGGACGGACTCTCGCCAATACTAGGCATTCAATCTGCTCACTGTACTTCTGATATAATTCGTGATGCGACTTCCAAGGCTCCGACTTGCGCATATGGGATAGATTTCCGACAAGCGGCCATGACTTGGGTCCCGGCGGCAGTGGAAGTCCGCGACTACGGCGATGCCACTTTGCGAGAGAAAGCGCGTATGAGAAGACGAGAATGGCGAGAGCTAGAGACCAACTAGGCATGGCTGAAGCTTCCATGACGGATCCCATGGAGTTGCGGGTTCGTCAGAGAAGTGTGCGAATGGGTCCGCTACCGTGCTTCATATACACCATCGGTCGAAAGCAGAACGGCGTCACTTCCCGAGAGTCCCGGTAACTCACCCACACGGACTCCCGAGCGCCAGCGATCGGTCGGAGGGCCTGAGCAGGATTGCTGTAAATGGGTCGTGCATTGTTGAGCAGCGAGTGAGATGTGCTTCTGAGAAGCTTCTGCGGCAAGCCCCATCAGGGGATAAACGCCATAGCGAACGCTTCGCAGAGCAGATTCCAGCTTGTGATCACTAATGAGGCCGTCAACGCTGCTGGCGTGAGACCGAGTTGTCTGCGGAGAGCTCACCCTGCACCGGTCAGACTGAGCGATTGCACACGTCAAACAGGCTGGCCCTGGTAGCATGTACGCGTGGCGATCATCGGATTATCTGCTCTCTCGTCGCTGCGGTTGCGTTGCGGCCAAGCGTCAGCGTTGGGCATCGACAGCGCTAGCCCACCGTGACACGCTACGCTGTCAGGACTTGCATGAGCCATTCCACGCTGTACTGCAGCATAATACGCACTCACACCATCGACTATAGTTTGGAGTGCTGCGTTTACCCGCCCGAGCTCGGGTATCTTCTAGTTAGGTCGAAAGACATGGTTGTAGCAGTCTTCCGACTCGTGCTGGCACGCTGACGGTTGAAATTGCAGCTACGTGGCGCTGGATTTTTGTGGTACCAAGAGTGCAAAGCCAGAGTAGCATGTTTTGTGAAGCGTGAGCCGTGCAAGGACCCAGCGTAGCAATTTAGCGGGCGCAGACCTGCGCAGACTCGAGAGGAAAGTTGTGGACCGGAAGATGGCGGTTGCAGAAGCGTCAAGTTCATGTGTAGGCGCCCTGCTCAGCCTCCTGTCCCGTACTACCACTACTGACGAGCTCATGCGCCGAGCCACGCTTGGCCTTGCAATTTACCGTTGAACTTCCAATTCATGTGCGTGCAGGTATACGGGTTCGACAGTTTGCGACTATTGATCCTATTGCAGCGGTCAAATGCCAGACCTTGCGACCTCTGCTGGCCATATTCTAGTTCGTCACGTACGTACCGTTTCCGGGATGCACGGTGAATGACCAGTGGCCTTATATCACGCTGTATACACTACCAGCATTGACCCGGATTTTCTATCAGCCCTCACATGAAGATGATGATTTGGATTCAATGAAGGAACCCCTGCACTTCCGAGTCTTGGGAGCCATGAAAACTGCTACAATCCATGCAACCTCCAATAGTGACCATAGACCCTATGCGTCCGCTCGAAATCGATTCATGCTGGTACTTGTCGCTCGCACAGAGCATCTCTATCATCCGCTTCGCCATCGCAGTGGATCGACAGCCTCTCATCGATTCGAGCGCTAGGTGCCTGAGGATCTCCACCTCCCAAGACGCAGCATCAATTGTTCTGTTCGCAAGACCGACTCATTCACACCATGTAGGCTCCATAGCCTGAGCATCTCGGTATGAAGTCACCATCTCACTGTCAGCTCCAAATGCCGTCTTCATCGTGGAATTCACTGATTCGATCCCATAGGACCGCACTGTATCCGCCGCGTGCTATCATCCAGCGCGTTTCCCGTTCGGTCTGGTTCTCTACAGACCAGAATTTGGTCCCAAATTGTCGGTTCCGAGATTTCCTCGTCTTCTCGCAACGTATCAGAGAATGGTCAGCTGCTGGTACTGCAGAACTTAACCCACCATCCTATAGACTCTTCGCGTCGTCACGGCCTCTGCTGCGCCCTTCGGGTTGTCGTTCACCCGAGAGTTGTGCAGTACCTACGCTCCCGAGGTATGGTAGGATGCCGTCGGTTGGGATTGGGCTCCCACTGTTGGGAGTTGCTCTCAAATAAGCTATTGCACTTCCCTCCCCTGACTTACATGTGAGTCGAAACTGTGCTCCTCTAAGCGGAGTTTTGAACGAAAATGAGCTCAATACTATCTACAGGGTCTACGTGGCACGTTGCTCGGGTTGTGTGTACACTGTACCGAGCGTTCAACCTAAGGCGTCTCGCCGGGCAATGATAAGAACGGGACGTTGCGCGGGCTGAGCTCAGAGTACCCATGCGTCATGACCCTGTCACCCACTTCAACTCTGGCTGCGGCCCTCTGTGGTGTTGCAGTCCTCGTAATCGGCTACGTCCACGCCCGGGTCAGCTGGAGGGCGCGTTCCAGGGGAAGACCGCTTCCCCCAGGCCCTCAGCCCCTCCCCATCGTCGGAAATCTGCTCGACATACCACAGTCAACTCCATGGGAAGCCTATCAGGATTTGTCCGCTAGATACGGTATGTGAAACCTCTATAGACCTTCGACGTGCTTGCTGAGTGCTTCGCGCATCCAGGCGATATTCTGTTCTTCAGGATGCTCGGGCAGTCCCTGATGATCCTGGGGAGTGCCAAGGTCGTCTTTGAGCTCCTCGAGAAAAGGTCCGCGAACTACTCAGACCGACCTCAATCGCCGATGTTCAATTTGTACGTATTCGCGACGTCTATGTGGCACCACCATGCAATGGCTCATGCTTCACTATGCTTGACAGGATCGGCTGGGAGTTTGACTTCGGCTTCATGCCTTACGGCCAGTACTGGCGTCGCCACAGACGATTGTTCTGGCAACACTTTCACCCTGGGGTAATCTCCAGGTACAACGCGGTCCAGCGGGACGTTTCCCGCGTCTTCTTGGGCAAACTGCTGACCAGCCCTGAGCGGCTCGAGGAGCACACACGCCAGTACGTCAGGTGTCAAACATTGATTCTCGCGAGTTCTCTCGCTGACACGCAGCCGGAATTGCAGCACGTTCGCTACCAGTATCCTCAAGGTCGTGTATGGGATCGACATTGCCGAGCGTGGAGACACACTTATCGAGATCATCGAGGTGGCCATGGAAGGCGTCGCGGAGGGCCTGACGCCTGGTGCCTTCCTCGTCGAATACCTTCCCTTCCTCCGCCATGTTCCTGCCTGGCTTCCCGGCGCAGGCTTCCAGAAAAGGCTAAAGAGATGGCGCGACGCTTCGCATGCAATGGTCGACCTGCCGTTCGCGCAGGCGAGAGCCAACATAGTAGGTCCTGCCCCGCAAGTATACTGATGATGTGCTGAGGCAGGCAACCGACAGAATGGCGGCACCCCGCCACCGTCAGTCGTGAACAGCATCCTCACGGACTTCATCCAATCGGACGACCCGCCGGTTTCCGACGAAGAGCAAATTGCTAAGAACGTAGCAGCAATAGCCTATGCAGGTACGCATTATCCTTCTGTGCGTCACGGTCTCGCATGGGCTGATGTCCACATGCGCCGTAGGCGGAGCCGATACGGTTAGTGAGCGAGGAGCGTCGCGGGAGAATGAGCCTTTCTGACGTTGGCGACCCATTTGAGTAGACCATCTCGACGTTCCAGACGTTCTTCCTCGCTATGTCACTCCATCCCGATGTGCGGGCGAAGGCGCAAGCGGAGCTGCACGCGGTCGTGGGTCCGAATCGCCTCCCAGACCACTCGGACAGGGATGACTGCCCCTACATCGAGGCCATCATCAAGGAGTGCCTCCGGTGGCAGAACGCGGCGCCCATGGGCATCCCACATGCCGTGACTGAGGACGACGAGTACGAGGGCTACTTCATCCCTGCAGGAACGGTCGTCTTTGCGAATGTATGGTGGGTCTGCTATTTTTGCACGTCTTCCCCGATATCTCTTGACGTGTTCGTTATGTGGACAGGGCGGTCCTGCATGACCCAGAAGCCTACCCTGAGCCGGAGCGCTTCCTTCCGGAGCGTTTTCTCAAGGATGGCAAGCTCAATTCCGATGTCAGGGACCCCGGCACCGCGGCGTTTGGCTTTGGAAGGAGGTCAGGGGGCTCTCTTTCTCTTCTCATCCGACGAAGCGAGACGTTTGCTCACGCCGTCGCTCGGGCTTATGCAGAATCTGCCCAGGGAGGTACTTCGCTGAAGCCGCTCTGTTCATTAACATAGCACGTGTACTGCACGTCTTTGACATCGGCCCGCCGCTCGACGAGCGCAAAGAGGTCATCCACGTTGAGCCGAAGATGAAGGATGGCATTCTCTCGTAAGTGGTGCCCCTCTTCTCAGCTGTCTCCTTCGCCGGATTTTAGCTGAACGCACCCGTGTTGACAGATACCCGGAGGACTGTCGTTGCACGATCAAACCTCGATCCGCTCAAGCAGAGTCTCTGATAAATCATGACGAGCGCGACGAGTCATAGCTACAGGGTGCAAGGACCACGGCGCAACGCCACAGAACCACTGTAACGATAATACTCGAACGACCGTACGTCATGCGATGTGCCGATGGTCTGGTATCGGATGAGCCATGCATCTCACTTCCCTCGTAGTGGACGAATGAGCCTGATTAGTCTCCCACCGAGTCTCCTTGCCTTCGGACCGTCGTGGCAGCCCTGCGATTGAAGACAGTCAGGCGCTCCGATACGGGGATAGAAGGGCCAAACGATGCCCACTGAACTGCTGCCGCAGGCCCGCAGCACAGTGCGAAGCTCCAAAGGAAGCTGCACGAGGCCAACTGCACGCACATTGCCTCACTATATCGCGAGTCAATCTGCCTCAGTTCACCACGTTTAACGCTGCGGGAAGCAACACCGATTGGATCCGATACACACAATACAACGCTCGATACCCATGACCACGAAAGCCATGCACTAGGACGCCCAACGGTCCATGGCGCAATAGCCTCGTGTTACCTGGTCCGACTCCCCTCCTGACTCGGGCTGCCCACACCTTCGGCACGCGCAGAATACGAGCGGGCTTCGACGGCATACATAATCCGCCGCAGCATCTCCTCCTGCATCTCGACCTTGGCACGGAGCTCCGTGATTTGTGCCGTGAGCTCAGCCTCCGTTTGCGCCGGGATATGTGGGTGGGTGCTGCTGGTACTTGCGACCCTGTTTGGGCGCGGCCGTGTTAGTTCCTCGGGGGCGGTGCGCCAGAGGTTGGTGGACGAGGCGATGTCACGCGTGCGCCGACTGCTGAGGAGCGGGGACGCGGTAGGATCGTTGAAGGGGTCGATGTCCTCGTCGACGTCACGCGTTTTCTGTGGCGGGAAAGGATCGGTGAGCACATGTGCAGGAGAGTTTCGGAGGGGGCAAAGCGGGCGCACCTGTGCTTCCTCCATGAACTCCCAGACGATGCTGAACTCTCTCCCGAGCACAAAGGTCGGGAGTGCGATAAGGAGCAGGCCGAATACCAGGAGAGGAAGGGTGATCAGTCGCCCAAGAAAGGACCGTGGCGTGATCTCGCCATATCCTACGGTCGTGATAGCTACCGCAACGTCATGAGACCAAGCAGGCGGGGAGTACTGAATGCGAACACTCACTGACTAGAACAAACCTACGATGGCGGCGGGCGGGTGAGCAAACTGTCAACGTTGTTACTAGGAACGGGATGCTCACCACCCTGCTGCGGGAATAGACTACGTATACGTGAGCGAAGCGCGCAGAGGCTGCGGATGGTGGGACGTACTGCGAACTGACTAGGGTCCCCATCTGAGTTGAGGAACACGCCAAGTGTCTCATCCCAAGTTCCCCTCTCGGCGAAGTAACTAGAGCAACTGTGAACCGCCACACGGGAAGGGTGTAGACTAGCACTCACAGTAGAGTGCTGAACACGACAAGGACCATCACTACGAAGAATGATAGCGCCAAGAGAGCGTGTTGGGAGCGTCGGAACGAGAGGTACATAACCTCAATAGTGCTACAAGCGGTGTTAGCGGCGGCGTATTGCGAAAGAAAGTGGCGGGAACATGCAGAAGTATAGTGTTATTATAGCGGAATGGTCGGAATACACGTAGTAGCCTAAAAGTACGCAGGATGGTGAACCTGAACAGAGTTGACTGAAGATAATTGGTATCAAATATACGTGGTATCGTAGCGAAGTTACTCACTGTGTCTTGCTGCAGAGCGATCTCAATATAATACGGCAGTATACCCAATAAGTCTATGACTCCGAAGAACGCTGCGAGGAATGAGTGCTTCGGTTAGAGGAGGAAGTCACACCTACTCACATACGACCCATTTGAAGAACCTCTTCCATGAAGTCCCATGTGCGACACACCGCCCGATGTATTCTATGGTGAAGAGCACCACTAGAGTTGTCTCCAAGCCGAACCAGACGCTACCAGATATCGAATGGAACGCAGGCACAGTCTCAAGGACAGTCACGACAGCGGAGAAGACAATCAGAAATGTCGTGAAGAAGTGCACCAGGAATGCGGCCTGCGACGATGTTGGCTGTTCCAACAGCATATACACATCCTTCTGCCAGGAAGGGGGGACCCGTGTTGCTCCGTTCTCGTTGTCGTACGCGAGTTCATCCTGGTACTCCGGCTCTTCAGGACTAGCGTGGGACGCGACGAATGGAGACGAGGCGGATGTCGTGGAAATCCTGGAGAGAGGTATGGGTCGAGACATGTGTCTAGGATGCCCCAGAGGCCTCCGCGCTGCTGGGTGTCGGTCGTCGTCGTCGTCGTAAGTGTGAAGGTCGCGAGCGCGTCCGACGGCGAGCTCACCAAATTCGCGCGCCCATAGCCGAGACGCTTGCAGCTCTCCCTCTACCCATCGCGACTTGGACCATGTCCGCGGCGGCATGCAACGTTTCCCCCGCGTGTCGACCTCATCTCCTGCGTCGTCGTCAGCTGATTGCTACGAAGGGCACCGTGAATACCACCGATGTTCATATTTTCCCCCTGGCCGGCTATCTGATCCAGACATGTAGCTGCGGTAAGTATGTATTCCACTCGCAGCATCCACCGTCGCCTACCGTCGCCCATAAGAACTGGAGTGAGAATTGTGGCGGATGCTTCTGTACCCATCCTTGACAGTACCCAGTTCTAAAGACGCAACAAGGAGAGGCGTTGCAAACTTTGTTGGTGGCCAAGTCGGTTTGAGGTGCGTCGTTGTGCCACTCGGCGTTGTTCTCCTGCTCATTTTATGCGGATTAGACGACATAAGATCTTCCTGACATCCTACCACCACACTATCCCTGCGCCACTGCTACTACTATGCCTGCTGTTGAGCAAGATGACTCCACTGGCATCGACGCGTCGACGCGGGCCATTATACACACACGCGCCTACCAGCAAGAACTTCTCGACGAGAGCTTGCATCGCAACATCGTCATCGCTCTGGATACGGGGTCCGGAAAGACTCACATCGCGGTGCTTAGGATGAAACATGAGGCCGAGCAGGAGCCACGGAAGGTATGGACCCTCATGCATATGGTCCCTTCTTGTCTTACACGGTGGTTAGGTCTCTTGGTTCATCGCTCCGACAGTCGCCCTCGTCGAACAGCAGTGTGAAGTCATCAAAAGCGCTATACCTGTTCCTGTTGGACTCGTGTCTGGCTCGTCAGAACCCAATCAGTGGAAAGACGCGTCGCTCTGGCGGCGAATCCTTTCGTCTCATCGAATCATGGTTACCACGCCCCAAGTACTCCTCGACGCCTTGCATCATGTCAGTACGGCAGCCTACTTAGCGTCATGGCTTACTGACGCTCCTGCCTGTTCCTCTAGGGTTACGTTGACATGGGCTCTGACATCGGTCTTCTCGTGTTCGATGAGGCTCACCATGCGATCGGTAAACATCCGTATAACATGATAATGAGGCATCACTATTTCGACCTGCCCCCTCGGATCCGCGGCAATAACTCAACGTCCCGTGTTCGCCCAATGGTTCTCGGCCTCACTGCGAGCCCTACTTATGGAAGCAACGTGGACGCAGCTTTTAGGTTAGTTCTTGCACACCTATCGACAGGATCCATTGTGAACACCACCGGCGGAGCCGTATACTCCTGGCTCTCAACTCAAACTGAGTTCAGTCAGACGGACACGTAACTTCAGACGGGAGAAGCAGCGGGGTGGTTAACGGCACGGCAGTGCGCGGTCTAATCCTGTCCTCGGCATGAGAGTCAGCATCGCTACTCCGCGTTTCTCTCAGAATTTCTGCTCATCCACTAAGTTACATGTATTCGCGTCGCTAATGCCGTTAACGTGTCTCAGAGATTTGGAGAAGAACTTGGATAGCACGATCCGTTCCTCACGCAACAACCGAGACGAGCTGGCTCAGTTCGTACATCGACCAGTATTCAAGCACGTCCTGTACACGTCTCCAATCCACGAGTGGGATGGCATCCCGTCAGTCAACTATCAAGCTCTTCAGGCCGTCATCGCCACCATGAACATCGAGGACGACCCTTCCGTGATTGCACTGCGCACCCGACTGGCGAAACTTGAGCCTGGCGATGACCGTCGTCGAGTGGACCAAAAGCTATCTAGAGCGATCGACAAGCAAGATACGTTCACACACAAGGGCCTCCGCGACTTCGCGCGGACCGCGGAGGATATATGCATCGAGCTCGGGACGTGGGCCGCCGACTGGTACATTGCGAAGGTCATCGAGCGGACGAAGGAAGCGGCGAACCCGTACAATAATATCATGTCCGCTTGGCAAGAGAAGGAGAAGAGCTACTTGCT